>VDFB02168118.1:43343620-43409192 GCA_007258455.2 Sequoia sempervirens
TAGCTTCATGTTTCTCCTATTCCTGCATCTGGAAAAATCAATGATATTAGAGCAATGCTCTAAGCAATGAAAATTTCCCAACCTTACATGAACAAACACTTATGCATATATAAACTGATCACAATGTGCATTGAACAAGCATGCAAATTCTGGATGTCTTAGAAAACCTTTGAGGTCATCAAAAATATCCAAAATATGCATTTATTTCACTAATATGTTTCCTTCATATGCAGAGACAGGTGCATTTGTGTTTTTGATCTAATATGATAAATATTAGCATGTGGGATAAATGTGGCTCCCACAAGGGTTGAGCCCAGTGTGCTAACATTCAAAGTTTTGATGTGATAAGCTTGTTAAGCTTTCTAAAACATTATGATACAATCAGAGATAAGTTTATTTTTTATAGCAGTATATATGTTATATTCACTTATACAAACAATAGAGATATGTATAATGGAATCATAATGCTTCAGAGAACTAAACAATATTATTCATCAATCATGGAATGATATTATAAGTTTACAAGCATTGACTCATTTAATAGTCAAAGATCATAAGGACAGTCGGTAGCTTTGAAAATGTTCATATAGTTTTGTTGAAATTTGTGTTTGAAATGACTCATTTTCCAGGATTGAAAATGAAATCTATAGGATGGTTCCATCTCATGGAAAGTAAGGCACAAAATTTTGATGTGATAGCAAGGAAATCATGTTTTGTTGTGTGCTCTTACAGGTGCATTTTCTGGCAAACATTGATACATTGAAAATATAGTGACTAGACAGAGTAATAGTCAGCAATAACAGTCATGCAATGACTGCCATTTCATCAGAGATAAGACACATAAATCATTAGAAGATCTATATTTGGCATCAGTGGAAAAAAAAAATGGCACATCTATGTAGACTACAAGTTTCCCATGACAATCAAAGGGTATTTTGGGTAAATTCAAGTGAGGGATAGCATGTGATATAATTGTAAATAATCATTGCTATGAAGAGAAAAATCAAAGCAGTAGACTGTTATTACAGAGAAAAGAAGCAACACAATACAAAATATAGTGCTTTAATGCATTCATATTTATACTTGCATCTTTTAAGTTCTAAGGATTTAATGTCAAGCCTTGAATCATGATAATAGAGTCTTAGGTTACATAAATGAGTTTTGAAGCCCAAAATGCTACAATTATCTGCCAGTATGGGGTCTGGACATGTGAAGTATGGAGTTTTGTTATTTACATCATCAGATAAGTATAAAAGGAAGAAATTCCTCTATCTTTTCTACAGAATCCTAGCAAATATATCCATTATTACTATATTTTGGCTTATTTAGTGTCATGTATAAAATAGAAAAAGCATCGAGCAACAAAACCACAGTCATAGATTACAGAAGTATAAGTTTTTTCATGATTTTTTTCCTAAGTGGGCTATAGTAAACCCTCAACCCAAGAAGGATTTTGATATCCTATAAGTGAAATGCAATTAAAATACCCTGTATTTGAAAACCCAAGTTTATTGAAATGGAGGGTTTATACCCTGTGAGTGGAGCATTTGCAAACCCTTGGCCTTGTTCAGCCATGGCAGAATCTAAAAATACAAAATCCAAGGCCAGCTACATAAATGAGGATAACCTAGAATGGATAAGGTAGGGTTTCAGTTGAGAACAAGGAAAAAAAATACAGAGAGAAACAATGATGGTATCGATTTGATAACAGGAAAGAAGAGCAATCTATAAGAATAGGGTTATAATGCTGAAAACCTAGAATATTCTTCTACAAAATAGGCCATGAAGAAATGAAAACCTTTATCGCCTGTAGAAGCTTAAAAATTTTCAAAGATGCAAGTAAAGCATAATATATGAAAGAAAATCATTTTTTTTTTAAATGCTAGTAGTGAGCATAGAGTTGTGGCCATGAAAAATGTGCAGAAAGAACAAATAGTGTTCATCATTTGTTTCCCCATATACCCGAGCAAGAGGATTTTCTCTACAAAAATCTGGAAAACAACTTCATATGGCCACGACCATCGAAATAAAATGTTGCTTTTCTTTGTAAGAAGAAATAAAATATATTCATAAAAGCTACAAATCTAGACTTACCCAGGTTCGCTTCTTGTTCTCCAACATTTCTATGTGAATTGTTTTCCAAAGACTCGGAAACATGGCGGCCAGGTAGAAGAGAAATCACAGAGGAAGAAATACATGAAAACATCAATGAATGTGGAAAAAATTGTGGCCATAAAAGGCCCATGTCATCAAAAAATTGAAGTATTTTCTCAAATTTTGTTTCCAGGAAATAGCTTACCAATGGCGGCTAGGTAGAAGAGAAATTGTAGAGAATACAAATAAAAATGCTTTTGTATAGCTGTGAAGACCTTTAGAAATGCTCCACTCTAGAAACCCTAGCAATGGAGGCAATGGTGGCTCAGCTTCTTCTTGAAGCTTCTTGCAAAATAAAGTAAATGTTTACCATTTGCTTTTGTTTTTAGGGTTTCATACCCTTAGGGAGGCTGATAGGAGTTAGCTATTTTTTGCCTTCCATTTTAAAAATATACATTGTCAACTAATATCCCATGGCCAAGACTTTGTCTTGTGTTACTTTGTTTTTGCCTTATATTTTGGCATTTAATATATGTATTTTGACTTAGCCAAAATTTGTACTAATGACTATGGCCAATACATGGAGGTAAAGACCCTTTATTTTTGCATATGCTTCATATTGTAAATGATCTAAATTTAAATGATAGTTTATAAATCATTTAAATTTAATCATTATTTTTTTTAAAGTGCAAAAAAATAAAGGCATGCATTATATAACTACATGAAAGAAATGGAGCAAGATAAGTCTTGATTTATGGCTTGGAGGGCAAATAGGAGCACATTCTTACAAGACCAATTCATGAGGGGAAATGGAAATGTATTTGTATTTATGATCATGGAGAGCATATAGGAAAGTTGATTTCAGTTCCCCAACATGTGGAGGGCATAAAGGAGCCTTTATTTTTCTTTTTAGAGCAATTTGGAGCTTTTTAGGGGCAGTTTGAAATGTCATCATGTTAGACAAAGTCAAGCTTGACTTTTTCCACCTTTTGGAGCACATTTGGAGTAGATCTAGAAGCTATATTTGTGGGTTTATTGTTGCATCCGACCCAAGAGGTTTCTAGAACCTATTTTGGTGGAGCTTGGCTACTTAAGTCATTTTTGTAACTCATTTTTGAGGGAGTTCGAATTATGCATTTTGAAAACATTGTGACTTTTACAGTCCTTTGCTACAGTATTGGCATTTCTTTGTAACTTAGTTCTTTGGATATAAAATACAGAAGATACCTTATTTCTTTCTGATTAAGAAATCCATGCCTTCTTGTTCTTGCAGTCTTGTGCATGGTAAATGACTTATCAAGCTCTTAGTGAAATTTTTAGTTTTCCTTCAAGATTTGTCTCATGAGTTTTTCCTTTTTCTGCAAATATGAGTTTATACAGGTTACTGATTGTGTTTAAGGAATACATGTAACTTTTCAATTGTGAATAATATCTTCCTTTTGTTGGTTTATTTGTATTTCAACCCTTTAGTGAAATATTTATTCTGAAACTTACTGCAATAAGTTGTGCAAAAAATCTATTTCTTATCAGTTTGTGCCAAGTGTTTAAATTTCTAAGTTTCATTATCCATCTTAAAGTTAGGTGTATCACCATAGGAAGTAGTGTTTACCAATTCTTGTTTTATTCATTTTCAACATTCCTTCTCCCTTTACCTTATAGAAATCAGTAGTCTAAGTGATATTACCAGCTAGGAAGTCAGCCTATCTAGATATTCACTTCAATCATTAGGTTCCCCACAGCCTAGAAGTGTTTCCATGTTTTTCTAGCTAACTAAGTTTCACAACTCAGTTTGGGTGCAAGCTTAGGAGATAACACTAACATTATATGCCTTTGAAATAAATTTACTAATCATTTATTGAAATTAAATTAAACAATATTAATTAAATAAAAATTATTGTTATAACAGTTTGAAATAAATTTTACATATTTTCAATAGTATAAACCATACTAATTATTAATGAATTAAATCACACTATGACAACAAAGTACTAATCACCTCCAACAAATTTAACTGTTTAAAAGTTTTCCTTCAAAATAAATTAATTCTAATTCTAATTTATTAATTACCCTTTTGTACTATTATTAATATCTTGTGATTATTTATTAATTATTATTCATGCAACATTGATTAAATTAAAATGTCATTATACTAGTCAGCTCTGCTCTGTAAGTTTCCCGCTTTGGCTATTTTTTTGAATTTCTTACCCCTATCATGATTTGACTGTTTCATGAGATAGTTAGGAGGGGGCCCAGAAAGGCTCCCCATTCTTAGAATGTTGTCTTCTTGTCCAGCGATGTGCCTACTGTGGTAGTGGCTAGTCTAGTTGTTCCCCATATGGCGTCCCCTCCTCGTACTTTCATCCTTTCCCCTGGGAAAAAGATTGAGGGTATTTCTAGAAATTTGCCCATATCTCCATCTTTTGGGCTTGACTCTTTCTTCTTTATGGAAGAACTGGTTTCCTATGTGGAAAAATTGATGGGTTCTGACTCGCTAGCCTCAAGTAAAAGGTTATTGGAATCTGCTTCTTGCTTAGTGACTAGTTGGGAAGTAGATGTCCTAGAAGTTTTCATGTTGAAGGCGATGGACAATCTCAAACTGGCATTAGTTGGGAAGTTTTTGGCATATAGGCCAAACATTGAACTAGTTCATCAATGGGTTGCTTCCACTTAGAATCTCAAAGTCAACGTCACCATAAATGCCATGCCAAGAGGTATCTTCCTTTTCTCCTTTGTGGTTTTGTTGTCACCTAGAATCGCACCCTGTGAAAAGTTTACAAAAAACTGAGCATTCTAGAGCAACATGGGATCATCTCGAGGCTATGGGTCACCTATAGCTAAAATGAACCTCTAGAGAAGGCCAGCTTCCTTTGGGTATCACCTAAACTATTGTTTCTTTGAGAGGAAAGAGGGAAGAGATACATAAATTAAAGGACTACACTAGGGTGATACATCGAATTGGTGAGAAATTATGAAATGAACACAAGAAGAACATACACTTGAAGGCCTAATTGCTATTCTCAGAGCAACTTCTTTCAGACTGAATGCTTTAGTCCTAACAGGTTTGGCCCACATACACATCTCAGGAAGGAAAGATTAATTTCACAGCTCTAAGATATGAATACAGAATTATAAAACACAGTTAAAGACTTGCATTGTTCAAAAGAAAGATACAAAAATGAGAATCAATACAAACATGAACACCAACTTCCAAGGTAAACTTTGTGTTGTATTCAGGATTCCAGTTGAGTTATAGAAAAACATACATTGATTGAGAAAGGGTTGATTAAAAAAACACTAACTCTTCAGAGTGTGTAATCAGAACTACTTACAAAAAAGGCAAAAATGCCTTATATATAGACTATACGTCGGCCCCTTAGGGCTTAGAAAAATATTTGAGCTCAGAAAGATCTACTCTCAGATCTTTTGGATGAAGTTAATGCTGAAGCCTGCGTGTCCCTCTGGTGTGTGTCGGTGGAGAGTTACTGTCTGGAGAAGCCCCTTAGATCTTTTGAAGCCACCGGGTGCATTTACTTCTGGTCATTGTGTCTACCTAATGAAATCCCCTGTTGAGTGCCTTGAATGCTCCAGAGTCCAGAACAGACACACGTTGATTCACATTCTGTTGATTTTTCTTTTTGTTGGTCAAGTTGCCACGCAAGCTGTCTCGGGTGGTCACGAGCTCACCACCAGAATTGCATGTCGGTGAGACACCTAATCATGTCTCCTCGATGCGATTATGCTTTTCTGTAGTCATCGGCGTAACTCACTATCATTGGCAAGAGTCATAGCGATGCCCTGAGTTCACTTTGTATCAGCAAGACCCCTTCGATTCGGCAGGACGTTATAGCGATGCCTACAACCCCTTAGCGAGCCCCTATTCACTTCGGCCAGAACCTGCTCAGTCGGCGAGACATCTCACCGACCTCCTTTTCATTCTCTGAGCTCACCTCAACCCATCGTCGGGCTCTTCATTCCTCGGTGAGACATTTGTGTGCCTGTGAGACCTCTCATCGAAGCCTCATTATCCTATCGCCATGCTCCAGAGTCGGTGAGACTTCCTCGGGTTAGGGAGACTCCTGTTGGTTCCCTGTCGGTAGGACATTTCTTTATCGGCAAGAGGTTGTGCCGAAGGCACCTTGCTTTGGCGAGGGCTTACTTCGTTTCACTTCGGCAAGAGAAACATTTATCGGTGAGACTTTACAGCGGGCCTCATCAGTCATGTCAATATCATTTTTCATTGCTGAGACCACTCCCTGTCGGTAAGACATCACTCCGATGGTCGGGCGCTACATCGAAGATCCTTCCTTTCGGGAAGACATCTTGCCGACCTCCTTTTTCTTTTCAGGTTCCTTCGGCATCGGCAAGACATTCGTGTGTCGCTGAGACATCACGGTGATCCCACCATCTTTCACCGAAACCAACATCATCCGCCGAACTCCCTTTGCTGTCAGTGAGACATCTACACTTCGGCATGACCCTACACCGATATCCAATGCTCTCGGTGAAGTCTTTCATGATCGGCAAGACTCTTGCCGAAGACAAACGTATCAAGGCCCCCACCCTTTATCCTTCAGTCGGGGAGATATCTCCATCTCGGCAAAACATTTTGCCAAGACCTCTATCCTTTGGCCGAAACTGCTTTTCATTTGGGAGGCTCCACTGGTCGGTGAGACATTTTCCAACGATACCTTCCATGTCGCCAAGACCTCCCAGTGTTGGCAAGACCTTAGGGCGATATCACTTACTCTTGGCAAGGCCTCGACCAGTCGTTGAGACATCTTGGAGACTTTCTTCCTTTTGGCAAGCTACTTCTCATCGGGGTGACTTTCTGCTTTCGGTGAGACCTTTTTTCAAGCCCTTTGCCTCTTGCCAAGCTTTTCTTCATTTTAGGGAGACCTCTTGTGATCACCGAGACATCTCAGCGAGATCCCCCTAGACATACCGAGGGCCCTCTTTTCTTTGTGCCGAGGAGACCTCTTGTCAGCCAGACTTGTCCCGAACTTGATTCCTTTTGATTGTTCGGGGAGACCTATTGGCTTCACTGGGACTTCCCACCGAGCTCTCTTTGCTAGGCCGAAGCTGGTGGTCACCATAAGTCTCGGCGAACGATGATTGAATGGCCTATCGGCCAAAGAAATCCATGTGATAAGAGGTCATAGCGACCCCTTCCTGTCACAGTGATAGGCTCTGCAGGCTCATTCAGCATGACAGAAGCCAGGTCATAGCGACCTGCTCAAGATGGAATGAATCGAAACAGTCAATCGACCAGACAATAGGAGGGTCTTGCCGACTTTCTCCTTAAAGGAAAATTATGTCAAATTGATTAAGGCATGCTTTTCAACTGAGCTCCCCTGCAAAATGTCATCAGATGCTTGAACTAACCCTCAATGGAAATATCCCATTTGGCCCCTATGAACACCTGCAACATAGATGCCTTGCCTGATTGAACCTGAGGGTGAAAATTAGGTAACATTTCTGGCGACCCTTGCTGGATGTTTGCCTACTAAACATGAAGGCTGGTAGTCTAGGCTTATCCATTGGGCATGGAGTCATTGGGAAAACTTAGGAACAGACCTGGAGCAGCTTTGTACATTTCCATAACATATTTGTGACTCAAGAAATAGATGACTCAGACATTTATTGAAAATAGGAAACTAAAGAAGGGAAAACTATCTAACTGTGTTGGGACAACACTTAGGGAATTAAAAAATGCAACTAAACCTACCCTACACTAACCAGTAAAGAAGCTGGTCAAACAAAACCATCCACCAGCTCTGTGAAATAACTACCCCTCCTGACTAATAAAAGATGAATTGCAAGTTGACGACTTGCAAACAAAGCATGACAAAAGAGAGAAAATGCCCATTTTAACTGCAGGACACTTAAAAAAACAAAGATAAATCCACTTACCATTTCAAATTGATCACAAAAACTGATGTTTGCATATGGATAAGTGGATATATCCTATTGTTCCAAAGTAGTAACTGCGTCAATTTTTTTTGGAACAATGGCATACTTTGCTATCCTTGGCACTCTATTAATCAAATCTTTAATTGGGCATCCTTTGGAAAGGATAAGCCCTTTGCTCTTAATGCTGATTTGCTTGTGAAAATCTGCTTCTTCTCTGTTTTGCACAATGGTAATCTCATTTGAATGAATTGGCTCAAAGGTTAATGAAATGTCTGCTTCATTCACCCTATCAAATTGGTCAAATGCTGTTGAGTCATGATTGTCTTGGATTTTCTGCATATTGATCAACACACCACCATCATATTCCTCAGTATGTTGACTAACATTTGGCATTAGGGATTGTATCATAAATTTTCTTTCAGTCCCCTCCATAAAATCAGGAAGCTCATCAAGTAAATCAGTGAGGGCTTGAGGTACAGGCCCTTTTTCTTTGATATGTTGATATCTACTTGATGCGCTTCACTAAATGGGTGTTTATAATCCAAGCTTGAAATGAAAATCTCCAGATCATCCCAGAACAAATCCTCATCATTTTGCACAGTACCAGTCCCCTTAATGATAAGAGGACTATTGTTTTCCTCAGGACGACACTCTTGAGGGAAGAAAAATTTTTGCTTTGTTGCATTTGTATGATCTTTCAAGACACACTTTTGTTGATCATGCTCAACTTGATGGAAGAACACCTCGTCATTGGTGTTATCACCTTTTTGCTGTTGAAACCCTATCACTGATGATTGTTTAGACGTGCTTTTCCCAACCTCATCATCAAAACCAAGAAGTTCAGAAAACAAATTAATCAGGGTTTCACCACTCTGTTCAACAAAATGAGGGATCTCATTGGATGAATATGACATAACTCCATGTTCAGCTGTCATTTCTTGCTTAGAACTTTGTTGTCCTAACTGGCCCTGCTCATCAATCGCTTGTAACAACCCTGATTTTTCATTTTGAACTTCATGCTCAAATGTATCAATACCCAAAAGAGCTTCATCTACCTCAAAATCTTCTTTTATCCTCTCACTAGGCTGACTTCATAATTGAAAAGACTGCTCTTGAGGGATAATGGACTGAGTTTTCTCGACTACAGGCTCTTGCACAGGATGAAAACTCCTAAAATTTGGAATTTCAAACTTAGGGAGCTTAATTGAAGAATTAGAAGACTTACTTTTTTTAACTTGTTGATTGATTGGAATAGTCGAGGATTCTTTGGGACAAGTGTCTTCTTGCTGCTCAATCCTTTGCTGCTATAGTTGATAACACCTTATGGCTAAATGCAAAGGATTCACATTCTTAAGCTTTTCCCAGAGGATTAACTCATCCTGACCAATAAGTTGCTCTTCTTCTGCTTCCTCAAAGAAAGGATTTGAAAAGGTAGCAGGTGATTGGGGCATTTGAGAAAGTTGTTCTTCAAGAGAGTTAGACTGACTTTGTTCAAATTCTTGTACTAAATGGAAACCTCTTTGTGTCTCAACCTCCTGCTAATGAATATAAGTTTGATAAGCAAGCTCCTCCTCCTGCCTGTTGACCTCCTGCTGATTTTCAATTTCTTCAAATTGATTTTGGAAAAATAAAGACATCTTCTCTAAACTCATTTCATCAAAATTCTGAGGCTCATGTGAAGAACAAATTTTCTTATTGGAGATAAAATAACCCTCCTGGGGTTGTTGGTGAGCATAAGCATGTCGCTGCTGAACTTGTGTAGGGGTGGGTGGTAGGCCAATTGAGCTTGCTGGTAACCCGCTGCTACATAGCTGTTTTGAATAAAACTAGTGGTATCCTCAATAGGATATGACTGATAAAAAGATGTGGGCACCATACCTTCATGAAACGGTGAATGGTAAGACATACTATCATGAAACCAGCACTTAGACTGCTGAAACCAGATACTTCAGACTTGGAGTCGCCAGGTATGTTAAAAAAAACTTGCCTCCAAAGGCAGAAAATACTACTGTACACACCAAACAGCAACAATAAATTGTCTAAACATGAACTGAGAAGTAGTTCACAGTCCCACTGGGCGTGCCAAAAACTATTGTCACCTAGAATCACACCCTGTGCAAAGTTTACAAAAAACTAAGCACTCTAGAGCAACATGGGATCATCTCGAGGTTGCGGGTCACCTATAGCTGAAATGAACCTCCGAAGAAGGTCGGCTTCCTTTGGGTATCACCTAAACTATTGTTTCTTTGAGAGGAAAGAGGGAAGAGATACATAAATTAAAGGACTACACTAGGGTGATACACCAAACTGGTGAGAAATCATGAAATGAACACAAGAAGAACATACACTTGAAGGCCTAATTGCTATTCTAAGAGCAACTTCTTTCAGACTTAATGCTTTAGTCCTAACAGGTTTGGCCCACATACACATCTCAGGAAGGAAAGATTAATTTCACAGCTCTAAGAAATGAATACAGAATTATAAAACACAGTTAAAGACTTGCATTGTTCAAAAGAAAGATACAGAAATGAGAATCAATACCAACATGAACACCAACTTCCAAGGTAAACTATGTGTTGTATTCAGGATTCCAGTTGAGTTACAGAAAAACATACATTGATTGAGAAAGGATTGATTAAAAAAACACTAACTCTTCAGAGTGTGTAATTAGAACTACCTACAAAAAAGGCAAAAATGCCTTATAAATAGACTATATGTCGGCCCCTTAGGGCTTACAAAAATATCTGAGCTCAGAAAGATCTACCCTCATATCTTTTGGATGAAGTTAATGTTGAAGCCTGTGTGTCCCTCTGGTGTGTGTCGGTGGAGAGTTACTGTCTGGAGAAGCCCCTTAGATCTTTTGAAGCCACCGGGTGCATTTACTTCTGGTTGTTGTGTCTACCTAATGAAATCCCCTGTTGAGCACCTTGAATGCTCCAGAGTCTAGAACAGACACACATTGATTCACATTCTGTTGATTTTTCTTTCTGTTGGTCAAGTTGCCACACAAGCTGTCTCGGGCGGTCATGAGCTCACCACCAGAATCGCATGTCGGTGAGACACCTAATCGTGTCACCCTGATGCGACTATGATTTTTTGCAGTCATCGGCGTAACTCACTATCAATGCAAGAGTCATAGCGATTCCCTAAGTTCACTTTGTATCAGCAAGACCCCTTCGGGTCGGCAGGACGTTACGGCGATGCCTTCAACCCCTTAGCAAGCCCCTATTCACTTCAGCTAGAACCTACTCAGTCGGCGAGACATCTCACCGACCTCCTTTTCATTCTTTGAGCTCACCTCAACCCATCGTCAGGCTCTTCATTCCTTAGCGAGACATCTGTGTGCCTGTGAGACCTCTCACTAAAGCCTCATTATCCTATCGCCATGCTCCAGAGTCGGCGAGACTTCCTCAGGTCAGGGAGACTTCGGTTGGTTCCCTGTCGGTAGGACATCGCTTTATCAGCAAGAGGTTGTGCCGAAGGCACCTTGCTTTGGTGAGGGCTTACTTCATTTCACTTCAGCAAGAGAAACATTCATCGGTGAGACTTTACAGCGGGCCTCATCAGTCATGCCGATATCATTTTTCGTTGCTGAGACCACTCCCTGTCGATAAGACATCACTCCAATGGTCGGGTGCTATATCAAAGATCCTTCCTTTCAGGAAGATGTCTTGCCGACCTCCTTTTGCTCTTCAGGTTCCTTCAGCATCGGCAAGACAATTGTGTGTCACTGAGACATCACAGCGATCCCACCATCTTTCGCTGAAACCAACATCATCTGCCAAACTCCCTTTGTTGTCGACGAGACATCTACACTTTGACATGACCCTACGCCGATATCCAATGTTCTCAGCGAAGTCTTTCATGATCGGCGATACTCTTGCCAAAGAAAAATGTATCAAGGCCCCCGCCCTTTATCCTTCTGTCGGGGAGATATCTCCATCTTGACAAAACATTTCACCGAGACCCCTATCCTTTGGCTGAAACTGCTTTTCATTTGGGAGGCTCCACTGGTCAGTGAGACCTTTGTTGATGATACCTTCCATGTCGCCAAGACCTCTCGGTGTCAGCAAGACCTCAGGGCGATATCACTTACTCTTGGCGAGGCCTCGGCCAGTCACCGAGACATCTTGGCGACTTTCTTCCTTTTGGCGAGCTGCTTCCCGTCGGGGTGACTCTCTGCTTTCGGCAAGACCTTTTGTCGAGCCCTTTGCCTCTTTCCGAGCTCTGCTTCATTTCGGGGAGACCTCTTGTGATCGCTGAGACATCTCAGCAAGATCCCCCTAGACATACCGAGGGCCTTCTTTTCTTTGTGCCGAGGAGACCTCTTGTCGGCCAGACTTGTCCCGAACTTGATTCCTTTTGATTGTTCGGATAGACCTATTGTCTTCACTGGGACTTCCCACCGAGCTCTCTTTGCTAGGCCAAAGCCCATGGTCTCTATAAGTCTCGGTGAACGACAATTGAATGGCCTATCGGCCAAAGAAATCCACGCGATAAGAGGTCATAGTGACCCTTTCCTATCACAGCAATAGGCTCTGCAAGCTCGTTCGGCATGACAGAAGCCAGGTCACAGCAACCTGCTCAAGATAGAATGAATCGAAACAGTCAGTCGACCAGACAGTAGGAGGGTCTTGCCAACTTTCTCCTTAAAGGAAAATTATGTCAAATTGATTAAGGTATGCTTTTCAACTGAGCTCCCCTGCAAAATGTCATCAGATGCCTGAGCTAACCCTCAATGGAAATATCCCATTTGGCCCCTATGAACACCTACAACATAGATTCCTTGCTTGATTGAGCCTGAGGGTGAAAATTAGGTAACAGGTTTATGAAGATATGCTGAAGGTTTTAACTAGTGGTCCCTGAGCATTTGACTTGAGGTTTAAAAACTTTCTCCCCCTTTGAAAATGGAAGTCGGGCTTCGATCCGTCGACTCACCTGGGAGCCTCGGCTCCAACTTGGATCTGCCTTCCTCTAGAGTTCTAGGAGATGGGAATACTAAAAGTTATTTTCAACTCCTTTGGAATTCTTCTAGCTATTGATAAGATTACTCAGGAGAGGTCTAGACTAGTGTATTCCTGTATTTGTGTAAACGTGGATGTGAATACGGTCTTACCATCCTCAATCCTCCTTAAGTCAAAATTTGGTAACTGGACCCAACCCCTAGAATATGAAAAATGCTTGTCTCTTCTGCCAGTAGTGCAAGAAGTTTGGTCACCTCATTGACTCTTGTGGGAACAAACCTGTTGAGGGTACTGGTGCTAAGGAGAAAAATCTAGTGGTGGAACACTCTACTAATGAAATGGCTTATGTTGCTCAGCCTTCTACAACTCTTGTTCCAACCGTTTATGTTCCCCAACTGAAGGATAACCCTATCCCAGGCAAGGAGGATGTTCCTAATGCTCTTATTGTAACTAACGATTCAGTTTTCCTAAACCTTGAGGTTTCTACCCCTGTTTCCAGCTTACAACCCTAGGCTTTCCAAAAATGGTGAAGTTGAATGGTGGCGATGAAGTTAATATTGAGGATGAACCTAAGGTGGGATCTTTTATGAAGGAAAAAGTGCAAGCTCCCCAGGAGAACGTTTAGATTTTAGGATTGGGAGATGAGTTTGAAGAAGGTGATTTTGTGCATCCTGATACAATCTTGTCTTTGGAGGACATGCATTTCTTATCCCAAAAGGGGGAAAGAAACTTGAGTGAGTCTATGGCTTTACTGGGCTTTCCTCCTCAGCCTAGTGATAAAGAGGATGATGAGTGGTCTCAAGCACTAACTAAATCTAAAAATAAAAAGAATTCAGATGTTGGGGGGGAGGGAAATAAGGTGGGCAGACCTTCCCAAAAGGACTCCAAAACTAAAGATACTATGAGGGATGTGGCTGCTGGAAATCAAAGAACCTTGGACTTGATTGTAGGGTTCAAGCCCAAGAAGAAGTAGCCTTGGCTACTTCTCTGGGGATAAAATGGTGCTATATCTAATTTTATCAATGAAGTATCTTTCTTGGAATATAAGGGGCTTAATAGCCCGTATAAATAGTTATTGGTTAAAACTTGTATTCTTGACAATAAAATGGATGTTCTCCTCCTTCAAGACACTAAGCTGAAAGATGTTTTTGATAAGGCTATTTGGAGCATTTGGCTTGGCATGAATTATTTTGTTTGTGAGGTTGAAGGAGCTTTTGGAGGTATAGCTACTCTTTGGAATCCTTCTAAACTAAAAGGAACTTTGTGTTCTACTAGTAGGAACTATCTAGTGATTACCCTTGAAGACTTAGCTTCCCAGGAAAAATGGAACTTAATAAATATTTATGCCCCAAATTTGAATAGGGAAAGATTTTTTCTTTGGGAATAGCTAAGTGACACTATTTCTTATAGAAAAGATGACCATTGGATGGTAAGAGGGGATTTCAATTCCCCTCTCCTTCCTTTAGAGAAGTTAGGGGCGTAGGAAGACTACTCGGATAGCATGATGGAGCTGGTAGAATTCTTAAACTCAATTGGTCTTATAGATATCCCTCTCCAAGGCACTAAGTACACTTGGTCCAATAGAAGGAATGGAAACCATCTAATCCAAGTCAAATTAGATAAGTTTTTTATCTCTGCCAATTGGAATATCTCCCAATTCCTATCTCTTTCCACTCTCCCAAGGTCTAGCTTTGATCATAATTCCTTGGTACTAAAAAGAAACGTGGATTATAATAGGGGACCTTTCCCATTCATATTTGAATTAATGTGGAGTCTCCACCCGAATTTTTTTCTCTTATTAAAACATGGTGGGAGGAACCTATAACTGGTACTCCAATGTTTTGTCTGGTGGGAAAGTTGAGTAGAATAAAGCAAAGAGTTAAAGGGTGGAATAAGGTGAGCTTTGGTAATATCTTTGAGACAAAGAATACCTTGGGAAATAGCTTAAAGGAATTTCAGGATATTATGGAGGCTAGTCAGGTGGATGACAAGATATGTGATAAGGAAAGAGACCTTAGATCTCAATGGTTTAAGATAAACAAAAAGGAGGAAATATTTTGGAAACAAAAGTCACGCATCCAATGGCTAACTGAAGGGGATAGGAACACTAAATTCTTCCACCAATCCACTTTGAAACACAGAAGTAGAAACAAGATCAGATCACTTGTAAAAGAGGATGGCTCCATGGTTACCACTCAAAAAGAAATTGCTCGGGAATCTGTTAACTTCTTCTCCTCTCACCATATGGCACATGCCAATGTAAATTAGGTACATGATGACTTTCTTGAGGTGATCCCTAAAGTTATTTATGATATTGATTTAAAGATGATGACTAATGTTGTTTCTAGGGAAGAAGTTAAAAGTTTGTGTTCTCCTTCAGATCTTTTAAAGCTCTTGGACCGGATGGGTTTCCTCCTGCCTTTTTCCAAAGCTACTGGGATATTGTCAAAAAATTACCTTTTCAATGCTGCTAAAGATTTCTTCAAGTCGGGTAGGCTGCTTAACCAATTGAATGCCACCTTTTTAGCCCTTATTCCCAAAAATGTTGAAGCCTCTTCTATGAAAGATTATAGACCTATAATCCTTTGCAATATGGTCTATAAAATCTTCTCT
Organism: Sequoia sempervirens; assembly: GCA_007258455.2. Lineage (NCBI taxonomy): Eukaryota > Viridiplantae > Streptophyta > Pinopsida > Cupressales > Cupressaceae > Sequoia > Sequoia sempervirens. Next base: position 43,359,202 of record VDFB02168118.1, read on the forward strand.
AAAATTATGGTGTTAAGGCTCAAACTAGTGCTTGGTAAAATGATTGCCCCAAACTAGAAAGGTTTTGTCCAGGGAAGAAACATCCTTGATGCAATCATCTCCACCCATGAAATTATCCACTCAATGGGTCATTCTAAGAAACTTGGGATGGCCTTCAAAATTGATATTTCCAAGGCCTTTGATAGAGTCTCATGGCCATTTCTTTTTGTTGTTCTCAAGAATTTTTGGATAGAAGGAAGATTCCTTAAGATGATCTTTGCTTGTGTTACCTCCCCCATGTGCTTTGTTTTGGTTAATGGTGTTTGCCAAGGATTTTTCTCTTGTGGTCGTCATCTTAGACAAGGTGATCCACTCTCTCCCTACCTTTTTGTAATTGTTGTTGAATTCCTTGGAAGGAACATCCAAAAATTGGTGGACTCTAAAGCTCTAAAAGGTGTTAAAGTTGCCTCGTCTCTTATGCCTGATTCCCATCAAAAATTTGTTGATGATACTCTTATGTTTGGGGAAGCCTCGGTGGGGGAAGTTAGGCTTTGGAAACAGGTTCTTAATGACTATGTTGTTGTTTTTGGCCAATGTATAAACTATGAAAAGAGAAAGATATACTTCTTCAACACTGACCAATAGATTAAGGACAAAGTGGTGAAAATTTTGGGATGTCAGGAAGCTGCCTTACCTGATGCCTATCTTGGCCTACCTTTGATATCTAAGAAGTTGGAAAATAACTACTAGAATCAGTTGATTGAGAGAGTTCAAAACAAGTTGGCTAGATGGAAGGGGAAGCTTCTTAGCTTGGTTGGGAAGGTCCAACTTTCGAAAGCCTCCCTTTAGAATATTCTAATATATTACCTATCTCTCTTCAAAATTATTGCCTTTATAGGGGAAAAGATAGAACAGATTCAGAGAATATTTTTGTGGTCAGGAATTGAAGAAAAAATTAGATTGTCCCTAGTCAGTAATGAAAAAGTGTGCACTCCCAAGAGGGGAGGGGGTTTGGGTATAAGAAGAATATCCTTGCTAAACAAATCCATAACAGTAAAAATTGGATGGAATCTTCTTGAAGGCTCTAAAGACTAGGTGAAAATTTTCCAAGCCAAGTACTTGAGGAACAGGAATCCTAGTTGTTTTCTCTCTATGTCTAACCTACCTAATGGTTTTGTTTTATGGAATCACCTTGTTAAATTAAAAAATGTGTTGAAACTAGGGGTTAGAAAGAGAATTGGGAATGGTAATAATACTAATTTTTGGAAGGGCCCATGGATTGAGACTTCTACCTTGTCTTCAATTGAGGAACTGAATCCTCTCAAACAAAGCTTAACCAAAATTTGTGGAAAAAAGGTTTCCGACTATATTAATTGGGAGATGGAGGAACCTAATTGGAAGGAGTTCAAAATGCCAAAGACAGGTCAACTGGGGCCCGACCCTTCTAAGGCTACACAATCTAATTGGGTAGGCTAAGGGGTTTGATAGAGAAAGGGAAGATGAATGTCTTTGGAAAGGTAGCTCTTTAGGATGTTTCTCGGTTAAAAAGGCATATGAGGACCTGGTGAAGCCTCTGGATGTCATTACAAACCATTTCTGGGATAAGGTGTGGTTAAAGAACTTGGTTCCTAAAATTAATTGTTTCTAGTGGACTGTTGCTCATGGAAAAATTCTTACAATTGACAACCTGGTTAGGAGGGGATTTCAATTTTGGTTAACAAATGCTCCCTTTGTAAGCAAGAAGAGGAGTCAATTATGCACATCTTCTTTCACTGCCAATTTTCCAAGGAGGTGTGGTCCTTCTTCCTGTTGTTGTTGTCCTTAGATTGGGTGTTTCCTCACTCAATGAAGTTGTTTATAGAAAGCTAGTCGAATTATCCTTTTTCCCACAATGTTATTATTGACCTTTGGAACCAAGTTCCCCCCTTTGTTACCTGGGGAATATGGAAGGAAAGGAATAACAGGATATTCAAGGAAGTGGAGAGAAGCAGTTGGGAGGTAAGCTTGATTATAAAAACATAAATTAAGGAAAATATTGAGGTTGGAAGATAAAGTTTTTTCAAAAGCATGGCCTAACTACAAAGAGATGAGGATTACGCAGAATTGGGACATAAGGAAGGATCTTACTAAACTCAATTGGTCTATGATGATAACCAGAATGGCTACTGTGTGGAGTCCTCCTCAGACTGGTTGGATAAAGTGTAACTTTGATGGGTGCTCAAAAGGAAACCTAGGAATAGTAGGGGTACTAGGTCTGCTAAGAAACCACAAAGGGGAATGCATAGTGAGCTTTGGTGTGAATATGGGTGTTTGTTCTAATAATAAAGCTGAAGCTATGGCTATATTAGGGGTCTTCAAAACTCTTAAGGAGCTCAGCTTTAAAAATGTAATAATAGAAGGGGATTCCAAGCTCATTGTGGATATTTTGAATGGTGTGGTTGTGCCACCATGGGAGCTAAAAAATATAATTGATAAGTGCCTAGCCCTAAAGAGTTACTTCACCAACTTCAAGGCACAACACATCTATAGAGAGGGAAACAAAGTTGTTGACTGTGTTTCCAATGTGGCTCTGAGGTGTACGGGGTGGAACCACTAGACAAATAATAATATGCCAAAGTCTTTAAGAGACTTGATATTAAATGAGAAATTTGAAAATGATTACAATTTACAAAGATGATATGTTGAAGCTACACGGGAAGCATGGGATTCATGTTGTGTTTAAAGGCTTGCAAAGTTATGATGATATTGGGGGTATAATGTTGTATCTGATGATCTCATTAGGTAGTAAAATAAATCATTCTTCCCTTCTCGAGGTGACCGAGGATCACATGGATATTTTCAAGTTGATAAGGGTTGTCAATTCGAATCATGTTGATATGCCTATTGTCATCCCTTCTCGAATTTGTAAATTTTTGCAAGGAATGAGATTAAATGAGGATTTAAAAACTTGTAATAAAAATGATGAGATAGTGGTACTAGGAATTATGCTGATGGCCTTCCCTAAAAGAAACTTCTCAATCCCACATTTTTTTATGGGCTCTTTTTGTTATTTGGAGAAATAGTGTTTTTTTGCAACAAGGAAAGAAAGCAAAAGAAGAGGGTGATTATGAGGAATAGCTCATAGCAGCCAAAGAATTTGCAGAGTGTTAAAATGGGAGGCCCAAGGAAGCACACTAAGCCTCCTAATTCTTAGGCCCTTAAGCAGAATGAGCATTTATGGAGGCTTTTTGAAAATGTAGGTATGGTTCCTTTTTTTAAATCTTTGAAGGGTTACAATGAGAATTTAATGGCCAAGTTTACCAATTCCTAGAGGAAAGGAAGTGTCGCCATTGGAGCAATGAAGTTTCAGGTTATGACGAGGTTCATAGCGAAAGCTACTGGTCTACAAAACCAAGGGATTAAATTTGCAAAGAAGAGTGGGGTTGATTATTAGAAGTTTGTGGATAAGTTCCTGCATGAAGGGGATAACCTAAAACATTTCCAAAATAGGTATGCTAGGTTAGAACTCCCACCTCCCTATGCTTTGGTTATCCTATTTTTCATGCATTATTTTACTTTAGAAGGAAGATATATATCAGTACATGCATACCATTTCCCTTTGCTCAATCATATTAGACATGGAGAGAGAATCAATTTACCCTTTTACCTATTATCTTCTCTGCAACTCAATATTGAGAAGGGTGCTAGTCCTCCCCTACACCAAGGTCTAATGTTATCCTTGTATAAGTATGCTCTTGCTCTTAACCCTCACAACAACCCTTTGGCTGCTAGAAATGATAATCCTAACCGCTTTGATGGGGAGAACGAGGAACCTCTTGTTGATGAAATTCCTACTGTGGCACCTAATCCTTGCCCACCTCCCTTAGTTGCTACTAGGAAGGTGTTAATTCCTACTAAGATCCTATCCCCTGTGACCAATGTCTCAAACCCCTCTACTCCTATGATGCAGAAAAGAGAGGAAAAAGGATTTTTTGAGATTGAGCTTATGAAGGCTACGTCGGAAAAGAGAAAACACTTTCCTTTGTTGTTGGACCTTCCCAAGGTGAAGAAATTCAAAAGAGATCTCAATCCTAGTGATATCATTACTATATCTAAGGAAGGTATGCATAATGAGGAGTTGAAGGAGAACATGCAGGGGCAAGGGAGTGGAGGAAGTGGTGGTAGAAGGTATGCCCGACTAGCTAAAGCTACTTCTAAAGACAAGAAAGGAAAACAAAAAATCACTGTGTGAAGCGGAAGACCTGAAATTCGAAGAGTTTGAAGCCCAGGAGGAAGAAGATTTTGATGATATGGATTTCAAGGACTTTGCATATGATATGGGGGAAGAAGGATCAAATGAAGAAAAGGAAGAAGATGAGGAAAAAATCGAGAGAAGAGGAACAAAAGAAGGGTATTGAGAATGTGCAGGATGTTGGGAATATGGGCATGGAGACTAATACAAAGGACTCAAGTACTGATTTTATGAAGAGTAGACTAACTTTTCTACAGGTTCAGGTGGATGATATGGAGAAAGACTTAGTTATGCTAATGAAGGTAACTAACAGACTGATGAGGAGGGCGATGATGGGAGTTGTTTCTAGAGAAATCAAAATTTCCAGGAAGTTGAAAATTAGGGGAAGCCTGATGTTTTAAAGATGTTGGATGAGTCTGAGGGACCTAGCTGGAGGGAGTACATCTCCCTCATTGGTGAATATGGGGACCTGCTGAAGAAAACCAAGTAATGGCTTCTTGTTGTTGCTTCTATGATTACTATCCTTTTTTGTTTTTTGTTTCCAACTCTTGGACTGCTATTTCATAATATCCCTATTATGGTTTAATACTACCTGGGACACTATTGATTTGATAAATGGTTTATGTAGATTTACGTTTTCTAGTAGAAAGTTCTTTTTTTTTTATTAATATTGGTTGGACTATGGTTACAATGTTGAATGATGGCCTGTGTGCCACTCTGGTTGTTGTTTTTTGGTTCTTGATGGCGGTGTTGTTTCCTGCCTTGTTTTGGTTCCTTTTTGTCTTTTGGTTGTAACCATGGGATCAGGGCCCTTTTTTGCTTAACTAATAAAAAACATTGACTAAATAAATATAACTTTGCTAAATTACCTCTAATTGATTCAATATTAAATATTTGAAATTTTTGTATTTTGTAATTTAAATAATCAACAAGTTATTTAAAAAGATAACTAATAAACTTCAAGGTATTTTAGAAGCAATTAGTGTTAGAGTAATAAAAAACATTTAATGTTAAATTGTTTTCAAAATCAATGATTAGTTTCAAAATTAATTTAAGGGAACTACTTTATAAAGCAAAAAATGAAAAAAAATGTTTATTATTAAATAATAAATATAATTAATTAATAATAATTAAATGGGATCCTAATTTCTAAATTAATTATTATATTCACGTATTTTTTGTTTTTAACTTAGTAGTTCCCTTAAACTAGTTTATATATCTTTATATAAAATCTATATAATTAACATTGTAAGATATCTTTTTTGCACTTTTCCCTTTTAACGGGGGAACTTAGGGCAAGGTTTTCAGAATAAAATATGTCTAGATCAACATTATTATTATCTTCTATACTTTCGAATCCTTGGCCAAACCATACTCTTTTGGATCTTTCTTTGTCTTCTCCTTCCTCTTGATCTAGTTGTAGTTCCATCTGTAAAGCAAGGAGGAAATCAAATGAGCCAAAAGGATACTTTTCACTTCCCATTAGAATAGTTTGTGAAAGTAAATTTCTATGCCTAAATAACATAAATTTATTGGTCAGTTCTATTGAAAAACAAGGCTATATCTTACAAATCATTAATTTTGAGTAAAGATAATCAAGATTCTCTGGTAAATAAATTGCATTAATGTCTCCCCAAATATTTTGACATTCACAATGCCCATTTTAAAGATGGACATCTAAGTTGTTGGTTCAAGTATGGGCATGAGTACAGTATAAAAGTTAGATTAAATTAAAAATATACAACTATAATATATTTCACTATCAGATACCCGGGACAAAGGTTTTTTGTTATACAATTATAATATATTTAACTATCAGATACACGAGACAAAGGTTTCCAAAGAAAAATGATTCATTTTTCACATTTAAGATAGTTTTCTTGTTTTCAAATACCTTATCTAAATTGGTGAAAATTTGGTAAATCCTTCTATAAAAAGTTAAAACTCAAACTCTATCACTATGAATCATTGGATGCTATATATAATTTCCTAAATATGTAAAGGACAACTAAAATTAGGTTACTAATAAGGTCCCTAAACAAATGTGTTCTACATTTCCACTCACCCCATTGCAAAGACTGTTTTCCCATGTTTTGAACCTGAAAAATAGTCAAAACTCAAACTTGCATTAGTTTCTATGGGTAATAGTGTACTTCAAATAGATTAAAGTGAGGAAATTTAAGTGCTAAAATTTATACCATGCACTCAACGAAGGATTTTTTGGCATCCTCTGCAATATTCAACAGAAAAAATCAATTAATTGAGCAGAGAACACAACACCCAAAAAATAGCCCTAAATTAGCAATCATGATCTATACTGTAGACCTCACATTGTAAGACCAACTTGTAGGCATCTTGAGATGCAACATTTAGGGCACCAACCTACACCAAATAATATCAGATTGAAGGTTAACATACTCTTCATAGAATGAAAGAAGGCAGTGCAAGATAAAGAAAGGGTATTATTCCATTGTAAGTGATGATAAAACTCAAACCAGAGATTCAAAAATATGCAAACATTCTTGGATCCATGAGTAATTTTCCCACCATTTTAGATCAACCCACAAAAAAAACTCTCAGAACACAAAATTTCAATGTTGAAAACCATCACATAGCCCTCCTTTCATAGAAATTAGACCTTAAAATGGTAGAAGTCTAAAAAACTAATGCTTACTATCGTTTGAATGAACATAAATCTAGCAAAAGTTTGTCATAAGTGTTGAGGGTGGAAGATAATGCTAGTATGTTGATGGAAACCTAAAATAAGTTTCAAAGGCACCTCCAACAATGAACACCTACTGGAAATCTATTGAAAACCTACAGTAAACCCTGGATTGGGAAGATATAATGACTAAACACTCTTTTATGGAATTAAAGCAGCTCTATTTTTGTCTTTGTAGTCCTTTGCTCTCTTCATTTGCAGTGAAAGTGACAATTTGATAATGAATTCATTTAAGCACATCATATGAGAATAAAATGTGGTGATCAATGAAGGTAGTTTGGTATTTAATGAAAATAATAAAATTTAACTATGTTGAAAACTCAAATGCCTATGTGGGTTAAATTTAACATGCCCTAAGACTACTATCTTCCCTTACATACTTGTATCTCAGAGTGCAAATAGATTGAGTAGAAGCTAAGGTAGCAAAAAATACATATGCAATTGTTGTCATAAGCTTCATGCATTGTCTTAAAAAAGAACATATAAATGGCCTAAGTTCAATTGAATTGGCATATAATTCACTTCACCTACAAGTGTTATGTCTCCATGGTTCCTCCATTTCCAATTGAGAATAAAGTTCACAAATCCACATATATTCAATCTGATGGTGTCACCTACGTCTTGCAGCACCAAAATCATTCACCTCCATGTGCTTGCAGTGAAAGGGAGTAGTCAATAACTTTTGTTGTTGGTGAACTAAATCAAACTCCTTACTATGGCATGTTGTTGTAGTCAAAATAACACATACACACACATATACGCTCCCTAACACCTAGAGAAGCACTTGTTAAAACATTCAAAAATAATAGATTAATAGGGGATGAAACCCTGATTCACACATAAATAGAGAGACGCCAATTTCACATAGCATCAAGCAACATTAAATAGATATTTTTCTCTATTTAAATAGAAAATAAGGGCTTTACATTCATTATGTAGCTAGCATACATTCTTAGATATATTTGTATGACCCCCCTTGCTTCATTCATTGAAGCATAAGGTATGGCTACAAGAGCATCACTTGTTATATGACACAATTTCAAAATGTAAACATTTGTCCTCCTGCTACTCCCCCAATACCTCCACATTAAAATGGGACTACTACCATCTACCCCAAACCTTTCCCCCTCAAAAAAATCTATTGATATATCCTCTACCACATCCCTCCTCCCCTTTTCCCTTTCCATGTGCCACTTATGCATCCTCTTATTTTGCTCCTAGTTCACCTGCAATTATCTCAACAACAAAAAAAATCCAAAATAATCTCAATGCATGAACCCATCAAATACTTACTAAACCATCCCAAATTACAAAATCCCTAAAATGGATATTCAGCTCACCTTCTTCACAATGTGGCTGACATGCCATATTCTCCAACACAGATTCTCAAGTCTCCGCTCCTCTGTGTTCTTTGTCACTATGACCTAAAAAAAATCACAACTTTCAAAAAATCCATGCATCATCTAAACAAAACATCTGAAGTTTAAAAAGCAATCACCTTGACCCAGAAGTGATGAAGATCGATCTCATGGGTACCATTTCTGACAGAGGCACTGGAGGAGATGGATTGGGTGCAGAATATGGAGAAAATGGGGGACTTTCAAAAGGGCTTTCTGATGGTGAACTTTTAGGGTTGGGAATAGGAGCAGTTTCTTGTTCGCATTCTAAATAATTATTAATGCCCTTTAATACCTACAAATGGTGTTGATCGATGGTCGTACCATCATAATTTTTGATGTACATCAACAAGCACATCCTCCAACAAATATCCTTTGAAAAATATTGACACTACCTCCACCGTTTTCCTATACACGAAAAAAATGGCATTCAAAGTTTTGATGTACATGGCAAAAATGTCGCTGCTATGGAATGCCTTACGGTGTAATTAATTTTCTAATAATAATAAGATATAACAAAATAGGATCCTAGTTTAGAAAGATTTAATGTAAGCATATTTTTTAAAAATTTAATTATTTTATAATAAGCATAATTTTTTTAAGAATGTTTTTTCATTTTTTATTATTATTATGCTTATTATTATTAATTATTAATTATTTAATCCTATTTTATTATTATGATGTTTTTTTTGTATATTTTAGAATAATAATAATAAGCATAATAATATTTGGAATAATGTCGCGATGGCCGCCAACGGTCGGGAGCAAAAGGCCACCAACGGTCGAATCTAAGAGAATGGCACCACGAGGGTTTTGTTTGGTTCCACTCCTCTAAACACGGCTCAACATAGAAAGCAGGAGGACTTCAAACATGAGGGGATCCATAGTGCTAAAAAGGATGGATGGTACATTCAAAAGCTTCATGAAGGGATGTCCTCTGTTTAGAATGGTAGCAGCTCTGTTCAAATCAGTGGAGGTCATGTTGCTCATAGCCTTCAAAATGGAGAGCATTTGAGCCTTTATGTTGTTGGGAGTAAATTCTCTGAGAAAGATTTGATGCACATGGAGAATGTGTATGGTGAAGCTAGACAGGATCTAGTTGATCAGTGTTCTACGGAGTCTTTACCAGATGGGGGTTTGGGGACTCATCCCATGAACAAATCAATTACAGTTGAGTTGTCTTAGGAGTTGGAAAAAGAGGTGGTTTTTAATGAAAGAGTCTTTTCCGGGCTGGGGCTTATTGGAAATTTTAGAGGATTTTGGCCAAGCCTGGTTGAACTTCATCAATGGATCTCTTCTTATTGGAAGCCTATTCTGGATGGGTATGTTCATATTTACCCTACGTCAAAAGGTTTCTTTATTGTTGTTTTTGAAAAAGAATAGGATAAAAATAAAATCTTGTGTGAATATCATTGGGAATGGGATGAAAAGCACACATTGATGCTTAAGCCATGGCACCCAACCTTTAACCCTACCAATGAAATCTTTGAAAGGGTACCTATTTGGGTGAGGCTTCCTAACTTCCCTCTACAATTTTGGTTTGAGTCCTGCTTGGAGGCTGTGGGAAACACCCTAGGAAGATTTTTAATGGTGGATGAGGGATCTTCAAACCTTCTACACTCTACTTATGCCCAAATCTTGGTTGAAATTAACATTTCTAAAGTGCCCCCTAAAGTGATTTAGCTTAAAACCTCGAAGGGTTGTTGGGTTCAGGCTCTAGATTATGAAGGGGTGCCCTTTAGATGCAAAATTTGTTACCAAACTGGACATTTAGCGACAGAATGTGTTAAAAGCAAGAGGAAAAAGAAATCAGCTTCCTGGTGGAAAGATGTGAATCCTCAGCATTATACAATGGAAAAATAGAGGGAAGTTCAAGTGGCTCCTGAGCCTAAAAACAATGTCGAGGTTGGGTAAAGCAATGGGGATCAAACACAAGCATGGTCGTCACAGGGAATAAATCAGGTAAGGAGAACCAGCAAGAAAAGCATGCTCATGGTGAGACTCAAGAAGGGTGTAAGATCGGAGTTTCAACTATTGAGGTAAGGATCAAGAAAGGCAAAGTAGATAGTGTTGGTTTGAACGTCAAGAATAAGGAGGCATTGTCCAATAATGAAACGACAACTCCTGAGTGTAGGGAGAAAGGCGGGTTGGTTCGACCTCGAGAAAATGAGGAGGGGTTGTGGTTAATGGAAGATCAAGGGCAGTGCATCACTAAAGGAGGCGACTGTAGGTGATCTTGAGACAAAGCTTTGGTTTGGTAGGAAAAAGCAACAAGGTTGGAGGAGGGCTGAAAAATTGTTTAGGGGAAGAAAGCAAAGAAGAAGTCGAAGAGAGAATTTGGTATGGTTCTCTAATCACAGACGAAAGGGCAATCAATCTCTGGTAGCTATTGTTGATCTATTGATGGGTTCTTTGGAGTTGGGGATGCAATCTGATTTTGGATTGCTTAGCTGTAGCTAGGTGGTTTTGTGTTGTTAATTTTTAGGAGCTTTGGTATTTACATAAATGGTGATGTCTTTCAGCATCTTTAAGTGGATGGTTTAGTGGGCCTTAGTAGGTCTTTCTAGCACTGTCTGGTCTTCTGAATTTTGTATTGGTTTTAGCTATGTAATCCTTTTCTCTTTTCAATAAATTCTTCTATATTACAGACCAAAAATAATAATAATAAGCATAATAATAATAAGTATAATAATAATATTTTATTTTAAATATGCAAAAAAAAACATCATAATAATAAAGTAGTAAATAATAGGATTTTATTCTAATAATAATAAATATCTATGGGATATGAATTTTTTTTTTTAAATATGTTTGCTTTTGTTTATTCTAATTTTATTATTTGGGAGTATTAATAATATTATTTATACATGTATTTAGATTATTACGTCGAGAGACGTCTTACAATGGCATTTTCTGTGTTCAAAAAAACTCTACCTTAAATCAAGGAGAGTTCTTGACATCATCACCCTTGATTTTTTGTTAATGTAAATCTTGAAATTTGAAAATAATCTTGGTATTTGATTTTTTAATTTAAAAAATCATCTTGTTTCTTGATAGTCATTTTCGGATATAACTCGAAGCACTCCAAAATAATAAAGAATAAAAGCTTGTAAAAGATTATTAATGATTTAATATCATTAAAAGTAGCTTCATGGTAGCATTAATTTCAGAGATAATCACCCGTTTTTATTAACACCAGCTTCAGTAATAGTAAAATATTGTTACCTTTCCTTGTGAGAATGCCACGTTAAGTGAATATTGGAAATCGATTCTTAACCCATATATGAGGTTGTTGCAGCTTAAAAAGGAGATTATGGCAGAAATAGTGTGTGTGGAGTCCCTCTTGTGAATGACAAAAATACCTCATTATGAAGTAAATCTCTGATGCGTTATGTCCAAGTATTCAATGAACTTTGAAATGGCTTAGTAACTTATTTGTAAACTATTTCTGGTACCGAATCTTGGAGATTATTATTTATACTCATTTTGTATATAGGACAAGGGTAGGTTGAACTTACTATCATCACTATTTTTAGCAGAGGGGAACTCTTTTTAAGAGAGACGATTCCAGCGATAGAAGCAAGCAAGCAAGAGTTAGTGTAAGCAACACGAGCTAGGAGCTTCAGTTCAAGAGACTGTGGAGAGTACTTCTATATAAAATTTTTGAGCAGGTAAGCAAATTTTATTCCCTTATATGTTGTTATTTATGCACGTAAAGGATGGTAAACTTTGACAGAAGATGATGTATGTTTTGTTGAGTTCTATTGAAGTTGTGGTTATTTTACTTGTCAAGATAGTCTAATATATTTGTTCATTGACCCAATATTACATGTATAGCAAGTGGTAGCAATAGAAAAAAGTAACTTTTTGTGAAATACGATTATTTTCTTTTGTCAAGCTCTCAATTAAAACATACTAAGATGAAACAATAACACAATAGTCTATGAAATAGCCATGGGCATTTTAGTGGATCAGTTTGACATTAATCATTAAGCTTCACTTTGAAATCTTGCTTTCACATTCCCATTATTATTTTGTTGTGTAGTTTATAAGCCTTACCCTACCATGCCATTTCAAATTTATGGTATTATTATTTCCTTACGATGAAAATTTGATGTGCTATTTGACTTATGTTGTGGTTTTGTGTAGGTCTCACAGTAGACAAAAAGTTGGTGACCGCTTGCTATCATCATTCAAAATCTAGGTTGAGGTAAGGTATAGGAATATTGCCATTAACAATTATCTTGAGAGGTCTAAGATCCAAAGATTTACATTGTAATAGATAATTTGCACAACCATTTTTAGTTCAAGTGTGGGTATGTTTGTGGAAGCAACATTGGTCCTACTGGTAGAATCCCCAATACTACATTGTTAGATTCTTATTCACTTTCAGATGCGCTCTTATTTTTAGCATAATTTTCTAGAGAATGGGGCACAAGATGTAAGAACTTTACTCAAATTCAATAATTGTTGAAAATTCCATACAACTTTATGGCAACAAGACTTCCCAAAACCACCCAAGAGAGGGTATCAACCTCAAGCGCCAGCGGAATGAGCCATTGTTCCGTATGTAGTAGCAAGGCTCTCTATGTTGCTCTCGTCCTTCTATTACAAAACTTTTCATGGTCATGCCTTCTATTATAGATTTTGTAGATTTTCTATGGTCACTGGCATCAAAATCATGTGAGACAAACTGTTGAAAGGAAGCTATCTTACTTACAGTTTGTCTGTCATTTTGAAATTTTCCTTTACTCATCGCTTTGTTAACATTAAAAATTGAATGTGTGATTTTAATGAGCACAATAAGGGGCACCTTTGTAAAATGATCATGGTCTAAAAGATAAGCAACCACTTCCCTAATTCCTACATCTCCCACTCTTATTGATCTTTATCTGTGAGTAGATAAATGTCATGTTGTTCATTACTTAAAATATTTCGAGGTGTGACAATAGAATGGACTTTGTGTTTATGCATAAGTTTAGTGGCAATTGAATGAGCTTAAATGTTTTACAAATCCATTAGATTAAATGTATGTTCATTGAGTGTTCCTTCAAATGTAGTGGCAATCGGATGAAGTTCTCGATGCTTGAATATAATAACCCATGTGAATTAAAAGCATTTTTTTTTATAGTAATAGGAATGTGATCTAGCACAAATCATTTTGTATTCTTGTATTTGAATTAGGATTTGGTTTTGGGAAGAATTATTCAGGAAATTTGTTTAGGTATGTGAATATATTGACTTTCAAGAACAATCAAGAAAGGATTAAAAGTGATTAATTGTTTTAAGCCCTTCCATTTTGTGCTCTAGAAAGAGAACACAATTTCAAACTTCCACCAATGAAGATGCATTTTCCTTGTGATTGTTATTCTATTGAAACATGTTGATTTTATTCTTACAATGCCTAATGTCTGAGGCAGTGAGATATTGTATCCTTCAAAAAAGATTTTTATAATGGTGTAGTTGGTAAAATTTTAATATCCTAAGATTACGAGTTTAGTTTAGTTGGGATATGATTGAAGAAAACGTGTACAACAAGATGAAGTCACTCAAAACTTTTTTGGTGAGGAGACAAAATGTCAAATCTATAGAGTCAATGACATTTTAGATGGTTACTTGAATATTGTTGGTGATTAACCCAAAGTAAGTGGTTTTAACACGCATTATTTCTACATCATTTGCTTTCATTTCTCTCTTGAAATGATCTATCTTGAAGATGTTTGGTCAAAACTTCACATTTTAGCATGTTCTACATGCATTCACTCCACAATCATCCAATATTTAAATGCCTTCCATTGTAATTCAAGAGGTTTGGTCAAGACTTCACACTTAAACAAGAAACAATTAAACTTGGGAACTTTTCTATTTTGTTTAGATCACATATTTATCTCAACGTGTTTATTTTATCAAATAATGATATAGCATAATATATAGATTGATGTGTTATTCAATTTAATGAGAACATGACATGAGTGTAGTTGTTTGTATTATTCTATCATGTTTCCTATTATATATTAGTAATATAGAGAGGAGAGATGGGCAAAGATAGAGAGAGGGAGGGAGAGCTAGGGAGAGATAGAAGGGGAGATGGGGAGAGATAAGGAGAGATAGATAGAGGAGGGAAAGAGAGAAGATGGGGAAGAGGGAGATATATGTAGAGAGGGAGAGAGAAGAAGACGGGGAGAGGGAGAGAGGGAGGAGAGGGAGAGAGAGAGGGAGAGATAGAGATTGATATAGAGAGATAGATAGGGATAGGAAAAGAGATAAAGAGATAGGGAGATATGCGTAGAGAAGGATATGGATAGAAAGAGATAGAGAGATGAGTGAGAGGGAGATTAAGCGAGAAACTAAGATAAATATATAGAGTAGAAGAGATGGAGTGAATAAGATAGAGAGGGAGACATTTCTAGAGATAGGGAGAGAGATGGATGGGTAGAGAGAGGGAGACATTTCTAGAGATGGAAGGAGAGAGAGGAATATAGAGGTAGAGATAAATATAGAGCGAGAGAGGAAGAGTGAGATAGAGACAAATAGATAGAGGTAGACTAGATGAATATAGAATGAGAGAAGAAGAGGAAGAAAATAGATAGAGGTATAGAGAGAGATAGAGGGATAAATAAAGATAAAGAGAGATAGGGAGACAGCAGGAGAGAGATAAAGAGCAATAGATAGAGAGCAAGACATAAAGAGATAAGGAGTAAGAGGGAGAGATAGAGAGGGATATATGGTGAGATATAGTGATATAAAGATAGAGATATAAAGAGATATAGAGAGAGGGGGGGAGAGGGAGAGAGATAAAGAGAGAAAAATAGAGAGAAGTAGAGAAAGACAAATAGAGATGGAGAGGGAGATATAAATAGGGGGAGAGATAGATAAATGAGAAGAGAGACAGATATAGAGATATATGGGAAGATAAAGGGAGAGAGAAGTTGAGATATAAAGATAGATAGGGGAATAGGGAGGGAGAAGAGAGGGAGGGATGGGGAGAGATGGAGAGAGGGATGGAGAGAAAGGGAGAGAGATGGGTAGAGGAGGGAGAGAGAGAGAAGATGGAGAAGAGGGAGATATATGTAGAGAGATATAAATAGAGGGTGATATGGAGAGATAGAGAGGGATAGGAAAAGAGATAAAGAGATAGGGAGATAGATACATAGGGAGATATATCACTACAGAAAATCCCTATGATTAGCTCCCTTTTTTGCTCCATTTTTTGCTTCCACCCACTATTTTAATGTATTTTTCTTTAATTTTTTGAAAAAGTTGACGCTATTTATTGGGATGGTGTTATTTTTGGCCATTTTTGCACCAATAAGAACAAGTAGGTGCTAAATTAGGCACAAATTAGCACCTAAATTAGCACCTAGATTAGTGCCCAAATTAGCACCTAGATTAGCACCTAATTTAACACCTAATTTAGCACCTACTTTAGAGCCTGCTTTAGCGCCTAATTGTTCTGATCTAGTAGGGATTAAGGGTTAAGGGATTAGGGTTTTTAGAACAAAAAATCCTTCCCCAATATTCACTAGCCTTCAATTGCTTGCCTACATTTCACTTGCATCAAAAGATCCCTCAACCCTCAACCCTCAACCTTAAACCCTAAACCCTCAACCCCTATACCCTCTACCCTATACATTGGACCCTCAACCATAATCCTTCAACCATATACCCTCAAACCTATACCCTAAATGCTCTACCCTCAACCCTTAACCATCAACCCTAAACCCTTAAACCTTCTACCCTCTACCCTCAACCCTAATCCCTCAACCCTATACCCTCCACCCAATACCCTAAACCATCAACCCTATAGGTCCTCAACTCTATACCCTCAATTCTCAACCCTCTACCCTATACATTGGATCCTCAACCCACATATATCTCTGTCCCTCCCTCCACTTCTCTTCTTCTCTCTATATCACTTCTCCCTCCATCTCTCGCTCCATCCATACCTCCCTCTCTACCCTAATCCCTCAACCCTAAACCATCAACCCTTAAACCCTTAAACACTCAACCCTAAACCCTAAACCCTCAACCCTCATATATCTCTGTCACTCCCTCCACTTCTCTTCTTCTCTCTATCTCACTTCTCCCTCCATCTCTCACTCCATCCATACCTCCCTCTCTACCCTAATCCCTCAACCCTAAACCATCAACCCTTAAACCCTTAAAAACTCAACCCTAAACCCTAAACCCTCAATCCTCAGCCATTAAACCCTAAACCCTTAAATCAGACTCTACCCTCTACCCTCTACCCAATACCCTCTACCCTCAACCCTCAACCCTTAACCCCTCAACCCTTAAACCCTCAACCCTCTATCCTCTACCCTCAACCCTCAACCCTCAATCCTTAAACCCTAATCCCTCAACCCCTATACCCTCAACCCTATACATTGGACCCTTAACCCTATACCCCCAATCCTCTACCCTCAACCTTAAACCCTCAACCCTCAAATCTCAACCCTCAACCCTTAATCCCTCAACCCTCAACCCTTAAACCCTAAACCCTCAAACCCTATACCCTCTACCATATACATTGGAACCTCAACCTAATCCTTCAACCATATACCCTCAAACCTATACCCTAATCCTTCAACCTAATCTTTTCATTGTATTTAACATGAAATGCAACAATTTGTGTGACAAGATCCATATTGTCACCAACATTCCCTTTGTATATACCCATTTATTCCTCTAGATAATCATAAACAAAGCAATTTTTTCCTTTACCGTAGTACTACAACATCAAAACAAAGGTAGTGTAGGATGGAAGCTTCTAAGTTAAGAAATAAGTCTTTACCGCCATACCGCCAAGAGATTATATAGTTTGTGCAGTAAAGTGGTACTCACCGCCACCCCGCAGGGAGAATTATAAGGCAATACGGTAATGTGGTACCTACCGCCATCCCGCATAAGGTGATTCAAAGGAGTACGGTAAGGAGGTAAAAAACAAGATGATAAAGCATACACTACTATACCGCCAGGAGGGTGAGCAACATATGCGGTAGAGCGGTATACACTTCAATGTCCCCGCAACAAGAAGTCTTGAGCAAGGTGGTAGAATGGTAAGCATTGGAAGAAAATTGGACACTATAGTACCACGTGAGGTGGTTTTTCTCCATCACTAATATCTGATACCCGTTCTTCATCCCAGAAGCGTGGCCCATCTTCAAAATCCTTACCAAGGAACTCACACAAGAAGAAAAATGCTTCATTCAATACATACCCTTCAGCCACTTTGCGTCGCCTTTGGCACCCCAAAATGTTAAATTAGGCGCACTTTGTGCTGCCTTTGGCACCCCAAAGAGATTACATTTAGGGCTGAAATTCAACACTAAATTCAGCGTTAACTACACTGGCTACAATGACGACTAATGAATCAAAAATAGAAAAATAAAAATTATCACCTACGTTAAACATACCACACAACAAAAAAACACAAAATAAAACTTTCATAACTTGACGAAAATTAAAAATTCCAACCTACGCTAGAGTTTTATTTTGTTTGCCCAGTTTAATTTTTTGTGAGATACAGAGTAGAGGATAGAAATCAAACCCCTTATTTCGCTTTAAACATGAAAACTAGGTATGTTTCGTCTTTTGGTTCATGTTAACTCTCAAATTTGTACCCTTGCTAAGTTGCAGAACTTAGCAATTTGGAGCAACATGGGAACACTCCTAGGTTGTGGGTCACCTAAACTTGGAGTGGACCTCCAGATAAGGCTGGCTCCTAAATGGTGTCACCTAATCTATTTTTGTTGGAAAAAAGGGAGAAAGAAAAATAAAAAGAAAAGTAAACCCCTATGGTGATGCACCTAAATGTTAACTAGGACCTATAAAACAACTTACATACACAGTTCAATCAATGATAAGCTTCACATACATAGCTCATTTCTATATGCTTTTGCATAAACATTTCATAAGAAGGTTTTAGAGCCTAAACTCCTAGAAGGAAAGTTACTTTCACAGCTAGAACATTCTAATTTTAAACACAACCTATGACCTACAACTTACATAATTTTTTATTTAAAGATGCTAACACTGAGACAAAACCACAAGGAAATAAGTAACTCCACAAGTAGTTGCATCAATCAATTAAAATGCATACAATATAGCAGAAAAATGAGAAGGTAAAACAACTTAACTTCATTAAACATCAAGGTATGAACTGTTCTACAATTCTATCCAAAATGAGTTATAATGCTAATCCTACTGAAAGATAACTCCAAAAATTATCCTGCTGAAAGATAACTCCAAAAATGAGTTACAATGTTGCTGGAAAGAAAGAACTAACTTCAAAAAAAAATTGAAGTTACTTATGCATTTTTGAAAAAACTGCCCCACACATGTCCTAGAAACTTCTAGTTATATGCAATATAAAGGCCAAAAAATAAGCTTCCAAAACTCCTCCAAAATGCCTCCAAAGTGAATAAAAGTTGAGATATGACCTAACCCATACCAAAAGCATGACAAAACTGCCTCCAAAAGGTCTCATTCCTAACAAAATCTCAATCAAAAATAGCCCACATACTTTCCACATGTTGGTCAATCTCCAAACTGCCCACATGCCTGGCACAAGCTTGGCATGAGTCATCATTTTTCAACCATGCCTGCCAACTGCTTTGACTCATACCCTTATGTGACTACAAGGGCATAAAAATTCAACTATATCCCTTTTGTACATTTTATGGCATAATACACCTCATTCCTGCATTCAATTTAACATTTTGACATAAGTGATTTTATAAACATATCACTTAATCAAAATTTCTTACATTTTCAAACAAATGCAAAGGCATTGACTTACACTTGATTTTCTTCAAAAATCAGAAGATAACTAAGGCATAAAGCCTAAGTTAGCAAAATACATAGGGAGCCAATAATTATATGATTTCTTAATCCTAAGAAAAGTAAAGGCACATAATTCAAATGATTTTATCAAGGAATAATAAAAGGGATATAAGGCACATTAAATGTTGTATTTCTCTCTCCAAATATAGTGAAATTCCCTTAACGCATCAAGGCTATATGATTTCTCAAAATCATAAAAATTGGAATAAGGCATAAAGCCTAGGCATGAAAGTAATTATATGCAAAGGTAAATAAAATACCACAAAGGTATTAATGGGGCATTTGAATTTTAATTCAATGTGATAAAAGTCTAAGCTCTAATTAGGGCACATGAGAAAAACCCTAGCCACAAAATAATTCGAGCCCAAATCCTTCAGTCTCATTTTGCTCCTTCACATTTGGGTTTCTTGGCTCTGCATAAGCGCCGCCATGATGAGTTAGGGTTTTGTATTTTGAGCTCGATCCTCCACCATTTTTCGTTGTTTCTAGGTGATTTTCCTAAGAAATCTCATAGGAGAAAATAAGGTAAGTCCTCCTTGGGCGTCGACCTTCATTTTTTATGCATTCTCAGGCTTTTAAGCCATGGTCATGATTGTATTTTCTGATGTATTTTATTGTTCTCACTTGTTGATACTTCTTCATCACCTTTGGCCACCATTGGAGAGCTTGGCTTGAGTTTTTTGGAAGCCATACCTATGGGTTTTTGGAGCACACTTTCTGAACAGCAAACTGGGTAAGTTCTTCACCATGAGTCTTACATTTCCCTCTCAAATATATGCGAGAAGAAGCTCGATTTGAGCTCATTTGAATGCAAAATGATGCCAATTCATATTTCTCTATATTTCAAATGCAAGCTTTTGTGTGCTAGGTTTACGATCCTTTCATTTATGAGGCCCCTCTTACATTTGTGGTCGCGGCTCCATACTTGGTTCTCCTCATTTTTCCTGTTGATTCTATGCATTTCAATACATTTCATGCATTTTCAGAAAGATGGGTTTTAAAAACCCTTAGTCATGACCTTCTATTTCATGGAAAAAACACAAACTTAGGTTTTTCCTTACCATAAAGCTACTGGCTCATTTAGCTCGAAACCCTAACATCATCATGGCATTTGTTTGTTTGCTTTTAATGAAGTGCATATTTGGCTTCATAATAAAATAAGAATGGTGATAACATTACTTATTTTTTGACGAAAACAACAAAGCTTCACCTTCTTTAATGTATGCACTACAGCTCCATTTCACTTGTTTCATGGTGATTTTAAATCTTGTCATTTACTACCTCCCCACTTGGCTCCTCTGAATAGTAGGAAGCTTCTCCTATATGGATGAGTTTCATGGCCACCTTTTGCATTCTGAGTTTCATATTTTCTTGGCCATTCATTGCTCTGTTTCTATAGCTCATGAAAATTATGACATGCAGATAGAAAATGCTACCCCTATCTTGTATTGCTTGGAAACATCACTTTTCTTTAGATATGAAAATTGATCACCCTAAAGAATATAGAGAACATGGGTATCCACATGATACAGTTATAGCTAGCCTTGGCTCCACTATCCAACGAAGCAACCTTCAAAACCTATCATCCTAGGTGTTCTCCTTTCATTATTAAAGTCCCATTTTTTTCAGGTTTGAAGTGACTATCATGCCCCTAATTGTCAATGTTGCTCCTCTATAAACAAGGAACTATCTTCCATTGTTATGACTGCACAAAATTTAAGGTACATGCTCTTAATGCTATAGATTCTTCACTACCTAGCAATGCCATATGATCTTTATGACTATCTTCCCTACTACTCTAGACTGTGACTAAGTATCAGTCATTATGCACTGTATCAAGACTGTCCTCCAATTCACCTCATGCTTTGATCTCTTCACTGTTAGGATGTTCACTATGTTTCCCTATCAAAAGACTATTGATTGTTATATGCCATGTGAACAACAAGGGCACAATGACTACATCATTGTTATGCAAGATCTTGAGGACTACATACTCTCTCATAATGTAATTTAGGACTATCTCCTATTGAGAGAAGCTTATAATTGTCATACATATGCTTGATTTTTTATAAAATGGTTTTTCCACCCTTGTGACTTTGTGGTGAATGCTTGACAAGTACCCACCTCAGCATTCTTGCAAACAATTCACTCCTTTTTGTACTCAATATGCAGTACTATTTGTCAGGTGCCTTGATGAATATGTATATGATGAAATCTTCATGTTGGTTTGTTACAAACAGCATAAACAACAACATTTTTTGTTGTCTTCATCATTGCCTTCTTTTGACTGTCATGTATGTTTCTTTAGCACTGCCATTATGCCTCTCTATAATTGAACTTGATGCATCTATCCCAACTTTGGTTTATTGGGTTCCATGTGCCAATTTTGTTGTGTATTTTCACCATTATCACATAAATCATTTGTTTCTTGGGAAGAGACAAACTGTTTTCCTCCTTGAATGCTTGTTGTCCTTTAAAAATGTGAAACCCATTCTCTTCCTTGATTGATGGCTATCCCTTCTTTGACCTTCAATTTCATCAAGATCATACATTGACCTTCTTTCCCCTCCTAAAGTTTGTACCACATCCATTACCTCCACATAAAACTGGACATCCTTGGTCTTCTTGGTTCACACCATGATATGGTTATGCAAATAAAAATGAAGCAAAGTGATCATCTCCTTCTCCACTGGCTGGAAGAATGCATGCTTAATGTTTTGATACATGATATCAGCTCTCTCTTCTGCTCTCATGGTTGAATACCGAAATCCATTATGGTGGTCCTCTAGAGTTCCAGTCATATTTCTTCCTCTTCCACCAAATGCTAGCATATTTTACTAACATTTATTAGAATTGTTGCATGTTTTACATCATTGGAATGACATATTAGCTATAACTTTTTTGAAATTTTATTATGGTATGTGCACTTTTATATGATGTAATATGATTATGGTTTCGTTTCATATGTTGTAATATTAGATATATAATACAAAAATAAATTATTGCATGAAATAAATAATAACTTTTCATTTTAAATATTTTTTTTTGCAAAACACAGGTCTTCCAGAAGATCAAGATGATCCTCATGATATAGATCTAGAATATGTTGGTTTTGGTACAGATCCAGAATATGTTGGTTTTGTTACAGATCACATGGCAGAGGATGATGATGACGCAGATACAGAAGACACCAAGGTTGATGATGATGATGATGATGACGACGATGATGATCATGATGATGATGATCACAATGGTGATGATGATGATGAGGTAGTTGTTGGTAGTATCTAGTGGCATTCATGATCATATAGACTGCATCATGGATCATTGTTGATATATCGTTATGATGCCTCTTTTCATGGTTACTATCATATGTATCATTTTCACGACCTGCAGTACCATATTATTGAGTTGTATCATTTTGACATGTATCATTTTGACTTATATCATTTGGACATGTATCATCTTGACTTGTATCATTTTGAGTTACATAATTTATCATTTTTACTTATATCATTTGTACATGTATCATTTTGACTTATGTCTACTGTTGGACATGTATCATTTTGATATGTTATTGATCTAATGGCATATTTCACTTTCACTTGTTTTAGTTATATATGATGATGATATTATCAGTATTGACTTGTCAATTTATATATATTGAAAGTGGTCGACGATTTTTGGATGGATATTTATTACATATGATGATTTTAATTTACTGCTCATAATGGATGTCAAATTTAATTAAATTATAGATATTTGACTCACTTGTTTAAATTATAGATGATGATCATGTTATAATAATTATCTTGTTATTTAATCATATGAGTTAAATAATTAAATTACTTACTCTATAATCATATGAGTTATTTAAGAGGCATGATATATTTAACTAATTAAATTGAAATAAAACATATTAAATTAATAAATGGAAGCAAAACAAAAAGCATTTTTAGAAGCAAAAAAGGAAGCAACAATGGAAGTCAAACTAGAAGCAAACTAGAAGCAAACCAGAAGCAATCTTGGAAGCAAAACTTGGTGTTATCTAGGAAGTAAAAACAAAAGCAATTCAGGTAGCAAACAAAGAAGTAATAATGGAAGCAATTTTAGAAGCAACAAAAGATACAATAATAGAAGCCATATTAGAAGCAACAAAAGATGCAAAAATAGAAGCAAAGCTAGATGCAACAAGTGATGTTATATCGGAAGCAAAATTGGAAGTAAAACTAGAAGCAAAATTGGAAGCAAAACTAGAAGCAAAACTAGAATCAAAACTGGAAGCAAACCTGAAAGCAAAACCAAAAGCAAAACTAGAAGCAAAATCGGAAGCAAAACTGGAAGCAAACTTGGAAACAACACAAGAAGCAAAATCGGAAGCAACAAAATCTAGTGCAAAAAATGACGTTGAAGTGAACATGCAATTTGGCACCGAGTTTTGTGCCAGTAGAAGTGTCCAATTTGTGAACTCAAATGCACTAAATTTTGATGCTATTTTAGGTGCTAATTGCCTTTTTTTTGTAGAGTATGTAGAGAAGAATCTAGATAGAAAGATATAGAGTAGAAGAGATGGAGGGAGAGATGAAGTGAATAAGATAGAGAATGAAAAATGAGGAGAGAGGGAAAGGATATATGTATAGGGATAGAAATAGAGAAATAGATGTAGAGAGGTATAGATAGAAAGAGAGAGAGAGAAGAGTGTGAGAGAGAGAGAGAGAGAAAGAGATAATAGATGCAATGAGGTATAGATAGAGAGTGGGGGAGAGATATAGGGTGAGAGAGAGAGAAGGTGATAGAGATAAGTAATAAAGAGGTATACATAGGTGGAAATATAATGAGATAGAGATAGAGGTAGGGAAGGAGAAAGAGGGAGTATGTGTATATGATTGAGAGAGAGATATGGAGAGGGATATATATTTATAAATAGATAGAGATAGAGATAGAAAGAGGGATACAATGAGAGAGGGGGCGATGGAGAGATGGAAAGATAAAGATATAGGAAGTGATATAGAGAGAGGTAGAGAGGAATATATAAAGTGGACAAGAGTGAGAAATAGAGGTGATGATAGAGAAAAAGTAAAGAGTGGGTAGAGGTAGAGAGATAGAGATAGGGTGGGAGGAAAATAGAGTGTATGTATATAATATTTATATTTAATAAAGCATAAGACAAATTCACCACTAGCAATTCTTCACTACCAACGATGCACTACGAGAAAATTCACCGACATGACAAATTCACCCCATGGAAAATTCACCGCTAGCAATTAAACATAAATTGTTGGTGGTGAATTTTCCTATAGCCATTTAATAATATGGATCATATTTCATAAAATATGTAATAATAAATATAAATTGAATATATTTTTTCAATAAATATAATATATATTTTAAAAATAAATATAGAAAAATATTAAACTTCTAATATATTTAACATTCTAATCATTTTTAATAAATATAGATAAGTATTAAACTTATAATATATTAAATTAGTAATAACTATGAGAAGTTAAATTATATTTATATTTAATAATGTATAGTGCATATAAATATTAAAAATATAATATCTAAATATTATAATATTATGTTAAAAATAGTTACATTAATAAATATATATAATAATAAGTACTATAGGAATTTTAATAAATCTCTATTATTTGAGGTTTAGATAATATTAAAATATTATTTAATTTAATGTAATTTTTAAAATAATTAAATTTATGGAAAACATATTTTCAATAATAATAAGCATAATATATTATAATTTTAAAAATAATACAAATGTAATATAAATATGTTAAACAAAGTAATACAAAAATTAATTCCTTGAAAATGATATACCTCGACGTTATTTATATATGTTTTGATTGGAGGTAAAAAATAAGTTTTGAAGGGGCTCGGAACCCTTTACAAAAAAAAAAGTAGCTAATAAAAAAAGAAAACAACATTATGCAGCAATCAACCCAACAACAATGAACCAACAACAAAAAAGCAGCCAAAAAGAAGGCACCCAACCAAAACCACTACATATTGTTTAGAATCTCTATAGCCTCCATTTCGTTAGCAGCCATCTTCTGCACATTATCCACCATATCAAACACCTCTAAAGCAGAGGCCCCACCCTAAGCTTTCAATCTGTTTCTAGTTCGAGCCCCCGGCCCACTAGTTTTTACCTCACCAGTCAAAACACTACCTTGAACACCACCCTTCTCACCAACGCACTCCACATCCAGCAGCTTACCCGCAACAGCAGTATCATCAGCAAACACAATAACCTTTCTTTATTTCACAGTACTCACAGGGGAGATCACCTTGGCAGAATTAGAAATAGCCAAAACCTTAGGGGCATCTCCACTCTTCATCACAACATTCCATATTTTATCAATTCTATCCTCAAGGGATAAAATTCTTCCTTCCAATTTTTGTTTCAAATTGATGGTTTCCTCCACAATAGTATTAGCCACAGTATTAAGAGATTTCATCAGATCATCAATTTGGCTTTGGACAGAAGGATCCTCATCTTTACTAGCAACACCTCTAATTCTAACATTGGTCCTGTTAATCTCATGGAAGAACCACTTAAAAAGTTTTAACAGCATATTGGCACTATCACAAGCTGAACCCAGCACATCAACATCCTCTCTGTCAAAGTTCTCAATCCTTTTACCCACAACAACATCCTTAACAATAACATGGTCCTTATCAGCAGGAATACCCTTACCTTTTCCAATGGAGACAGGGGTCTTCAACTTTTGAATGGAGCAAGCAATTTCCTCCGCAACATCCTTCCTTTTCATCAGCCTATCCACATCTGCTTTGCTAGTTCCCACAATGAGACCTCCACCCTCAGCCCTTTCCTTCCCCTGCCTCTGTATCCCAATATCAGCACCTAGAAATGCCTCACCAAAGATACCTCTAGTCAGGGAAAGAGGGAGACCCTCCTCCAAGAGTTGGCCAGTAGTTCTCAACACCCTTCTCTTCGAGCTCTCATCCTCAGTCTCCTACAATTGTCTAGTCACTGGGGGAGGAGAGGAAGCTTCCCTATAAAGTTCATTTTTTTCTTTTACCCCCTTAGAATGAACATTCACTACCACCTCCTCACTACAAGTCGTATAGCCCTCTTTGTCATCCGGCTTCCTTTTCCCAGTCTTACCCAAAATAGGGGAATTGGGGCCCTCCTCAAAGGAGGCATATGAGTCTGGGACATAATCAACATCATCATCCCTATCAAACTCAGACTCTTTGTTCAAAATAAGCCTCCTCTTCTTAGATTTCTTACTAACCCTTTCCTCTTCTGACACCGTCTCATAACCCTTCCCGAGGTTTAGCAATATCCTCCTTCGGGGATATAAAAGGTTTTTGTACCTCATGAGCTTTGACGTGTTCATAGATTAGGAGAATTAACCCCACATGCAGGGCAGGGTTCTTGGGGTTTTTCATATGATCCTTAATCCCCGAATCAAGCAACATCAACAAGTAGTAAGGAAAGGAAATCCTTTTCTTATGCCTGAAATGGTTAAGCAAAAGGAAATGGTAAGTGTTAATTGTCATATACCTGCCTTCCAAGGTGACATACCTCATAATACCTTCCACAACATCCCACCACAATGCTTTTAAGGAGCTCCTCTGATAACCCCCACTCTTCACCGTCTTTAAATCAGCAATCTCATTCCCTTTGAAGAAAATAGACATCGCAACCTACAATTCTTTTTTGTCTCTGAACACCTTCATACCATGCGTAGCCAGTCTAGTAATTTGAGCTATGAAATCTTCATCGACCATGACTTCCCTTCCATCCAAATTCAGGGTTCTCTCTTTCCACCCTTGAGCAACCAAATTAGTGACCTGGGGGTTGTTACCATGCAATTTCTCCATATACGGAGTCAAGCCACCCTTCTTTAAAATCTCCCATACCTCCTTCAGCTTAACAGAATCGCAAGACTTAGGCTCGGCACGGTTTCTATCCCCACCCATCGCAGAAGACTTAACAAAGAGAGGCCAAGCACAACACCAAAACCTTAGGAGAATAAGACAGATATCACCTAGAGTAGAATTATAAAACAAAAGACTCTGGAAAATAAGGCGAAAATCACCCAGAATTCATGTGCAGCCAGCAGAAGGACAAAAGAGAAATGATGAAATAGAACTCCGATCCATGTGAAAGTCATCCTTCATAATTAAAACTTGAGCATCCCCATTCATAATAATAGGCCATGTGATCAAGGACATGCACCACTCAATACAAAATAAGATCAAAAGAAACATGAGATTAGCATTCATTGTTAATAATAGTCGTTGCCTCATAAGGAATAGGGTCATTTAAATCCCACTCCTTTCTTTCTCTAACACCAAAGTTAGCGAAGAAATCAGCTAACATATTTCCCTCTCTCAAAATATGGGAAATATAACAAGTATCAAAAGAATTAATAATTTCAATGGAATCCCTAACCAAGGCCTCAATAGTCCAAGATGGAGGTGAAACATTCTTCAAATTATTTATAATGTTCAAATAATCACCCTCCACCCAAACCTTCCTATACCCTTTGCTTTGAGCCATTTTGAGTCCATGATAGGCAGTAGCCGCCTCCACGTAGTGGTTTTTCTGGGTTCCCAAAGGGAGCGCCACAGCAGAGACAAGCCTACCATTAGAATTTATAATCACTCCCCCACATCCAGCAGGTCCCGAATTTCCTTTAGCCGCACCATCAAAATTTATCTTAACCCAACCATCTGGAGGTGCCTTCCAAGCAACATCTTCTCTTGAAGATCCTTTTAGAGACCAAAAGAGAAATATCACAAGGAAACTTCCACTTTTGAGCAATAGAGATATCATGGGAACCGAGGATAATCTTTTGTCCAACATAAAAGGAGATCCCAGAGAGAAAGTTTTCCTTAATGCCCACACAAATCTTATGAGCCACAGATAAAGCTATAAGAGCAGAATTTCTAAAAAAATTGTTGTTGCGCTCCAACCAAACCCCCCAAATCATATGAGGCAAAGTGAGAGACCACAAAATCTGCAGAGCCAAATTAGATGAAGGGCACACCCATTGATACCATAAATCTTTGACAAAACCAAGAAACACCCAACTAAGATTACAAAGCGAGAGCACATGATTCCAGATCACACTAACATATCTGTACCCAATCAGCAAATGACAAGTATTTTCCGCTTCCTCTTCACAAAGAAGCATCTATTGGGCATAAAAAAACCTCTTTTAATCAGATTATCAGTAGTTAAAATTTTATTTTGGTAGAAGAGCCAAAAGAAAATGTTAACCTTAGGAATCAATCTAGAGGACCAAACAGAGGCCCAAAAAGGAGGCAGACCAATAGAGGATTCATTGAAATGAAAATACAAAGCAACAAAGAAGTTACCCACAGAGGAAGGCTTCCAAACAAACCTATTAGGAGAAGGGATAGAAGGAATATGAACCAATGAAATAGCCTTATAAATAATTTCCAAACTAGGGTCCACCTTGTGCAACTTCCTCCAACAACCTCCTTCAATATAATCAGCAAAAAATCTGCCAAACTGTCGCACACAAAGGTCCATAAAGGGTTGAGCCCATGGCTCATCCTTTAGAGGCCCATTGCCATACCAATTATCATCCCAAAACAGAATACTCCTCCCATTACCCATCTGCCAAAAGAGACCCTTAGCCACAAGCCTTTGAGCCTTCCACATACCATTCCATAGCACATAACCATTCAAAGGATTAAACTCATTAGATAAAAAATCTCTAATCCCATTAGCACCATGTAAGTATTTACTCCAAGCAATTTTTTCCCACTCACTTATGGCTAGCAAGAGATTCCACAATTGTTTACCCAAAAGGGCCATGTTAAATGTTCTAATTTTGCGGATGCCCAGCCCACCAACATTATTTATATATGTTTTTTAATAAGATAGATATGATTAATTCCTTTAAAATATTATTACAAACACACAATATTAATCTTCTTCTCATTTTGGATTCCTACAATTGATCTCTCGACATTTTCTATATAGACTATGTAATAGGATAGATATGCTAGTTATATACAATGGTAGCACGGCCCTATAGGAAGTCAGCACAATCTAATAATAATAAGCATAATAATAGTATTTTATTTAAAATATTCAAAAAAACATCATAATAATAAAGTAGTAAATAATAGGATTTTATTCTAATAATAATAAATATCTATGGGATATGAATTAATTTTAAAATATATATATATGTTTGTTTTTGGTTATTCTAATTTTATTATTTGGGAGTATTAATAATATTTTTTATACTTGTATTTAGATTATTACGCCGAGAGGCGTATTACAATGGCATCCATCAAAAAGCAATGTGTAAGGAAAGACTCTTTAGCTAGAAATTGATGTTCAAATGACATGCAAATGGCATAACTACATTCATTGTATGTAGACATTTTTTCAAGTAGATTTAAAGCAGATTTTAAAGTGGAACAGTCTGTGGATGGTGCAAATAAATAAATTTGTGGATGGTACAAATAAATCTGTGAGATCAAATTAGTAGATATAAGCAATTTTCATTCTTCAAATGAAGCTTTTATCACGGTATATGAAAAGGGATCATCTTGTCCAAAGCAATCGACATGGCTAACATGCCATGCAAGATAACTCCATGGAGCCACTCCAAGGTACTGTCCTAAACAAACATTTACTAGAGGATTGTTAATATGTATCATCAGACACATTAGGCAACTCTATTTTTTTATCAGATCTTTACTTTAAATATATACTCTGATCTTTTAATAAGGTCTGTAATTTGTCTTAGGCTGTGTTAATAAAAATTGTAGAAGCAAATGAAAAAGAAATTGCAAAATAAAGAACAAAAATCAAAAGATTTAAATGACAAAAAAGAAGAGCACAATATTTATAGTGGTTCGTCCAATAATGGCTACGTCCACTTTCAACAGGGATTATCTCACTTTTTATTAATTCTGAATGAATTACATATTCAACCAGCAACAACTTTATAATTTAGTCTGAACTCCAAAAATGGAGAAAATCCATCAAAACAAACAACTTCTAAATTACCGAACACATGCCAAAAAGAAGTCATTACAAAAAAGGCATTTATTTTGAATGTGAGAGAAATAGCCGATTAAATTAGAATATTTGGGCTTCATTGAACCCAACAATCTTGCAATTGAAGTCCAAATAGCTGCTCAGAGATATCCCTCCACTACAGGTTTATTGTCAGAGGTGGACAAGTCCAAGAGCAGCTCTACAAAATTTGAACTTCTCCCTTGGTACTACCTTTGTCAACCTATCAGTTGGATTCAACTTTGTGTCAATTTTCTCCACATGTAGCTTACCTTCATCAATAACATGGTAAATAAAATGATATCACAGCTCTGTATACTTTGTCCGATTGTGAAAGGCGGAATTCTTGGCCAAGTGAATAGCACTATTGCTATTACAAAACAAAGTAAAAATTGATTGATTACACCATAATTAACTTAACAACCGCTGAAACCATATCATTTCCTTTGCTCCTTCAGTGAGAGCAATATATTCAACCTCCATAGAAGAAAGTGCAACCACCTATTGCAATCGAGAAACGCAACTTATCGCTGCCCCGGCAAAAGTAAATACATAACCGGTAGTAGATCGTCGTTTCTCCAAATCTCTAGCCAAATCTAAATCAACATAACCTCGTAGGTGAGTGTCCTTACCACCAAAACATAAAAAATGATCGGAAGTTCCTTTCAAGTACCTGAAGATCCACTATACTGCTTTCCAATGTGATTTACCTAGATTACTCATAAATCTACTCACAACTCCCACTACATGAGCAATATTCAAACAAGTACAAATCATGGCATACATGAGACTGCCAATTGCTGATGAATATGGAACATCCTTCATGTGTTCTTGATCCTCTTCTATTTTACGACACATAGCTGAGGATAACCGAAAATGATTAGCCAAAGGAGTACTAAGGGATTTGGCATTCTTCATATTGAATCTATCTAAGATTTTAAGAATATATTTTTCTTGAGATAATTTGATTTCTCTCAAGTATTTCTATCCCTAATTATATTCATCCCAAGAATCCTTTTGTATTCCCCTAAATCCTTCATGGAAAATCAATGAAATAAATGTTGCTTCAACTCATGAACAATCCTCACACTAGTGCTAGCAACCAACATATCATCAGCATAGAGTAAAAGAATGAAAAACTCACCATTAGCAAGTTTCTTGTAATAAATGCACGGGTCTAATTCAAAATGAGTGAAATTTTTTTGAGTCATGAAGCTATCAAACTTAAGATACCACTGCCTCAAGGTTTTTTTAAGCCCATACAAACTCCACTTCAATCTACAATATAAATGTTCTTGACCTTGCTATGCAAAACCTTCAGGCTGCTCCATGTATAATTCCTCTTCAATATCTCCATGAAGAAAATTTTCTTTGACATCTAATTGCTCAAGTTCAAGATCCCAAACAGCTTCCAAGCCTAACACTACTCGAATGGTGTGCATTTTCACAACTGGTGAAAAAATATCATTAAAATCAATGCCTTTTTCTTGAGCAAAACCCTTCACAACCAATTTGGCTCTGTAACATTTATGACCTCCATCTTCCTCTTTCAATCGATAAATCCATTTATTTTTCAGTGGTTTCCAATTTGGCAGAAGAGGAACCAAATCCCATGTTTCATTTGCATGCAAAGACTCCATTTCTTCATTTATCACCTCCATCCATTTCACTGAACTTGCATCTTTGCAAGCTTGTTTAAAGGTTGCAAGCTCTGCTTCATCACAAAGCAATAATTCATAGTCATCAAATTTCAATGGTTTCTTTCTCTCCCTGGTAGATCTCCTTAGTTGAGGACCCACCGTTGGCTACAAATTTCCTTGTTTTCATTTCCTTCATTAATTTTTACCTCTATTGTTGCACATTTTCTATATTAGACTATAAATTAACTCCAATATTACTCCCTTGTTCCTGTAAAGGTCAACCAATAGTTTCCCTCTAAGTGTCAAATGCATGTGGCAATAAATTGCTTTGAGCCTGTCCAAGAGCTGGGAGAGGCTGCGCACCAAGTGAAGGTTGCATATTAACTGTTAAAGGCTGTGAATTTGCAAATTCAAATCCAAGTCAATTAAAAGATTGAAGAACAGAATTAAAACTTTGTTGTTGTGTTAAACATGGACCCTCATACTCATGAGTGGCAAAGACAAAAGGAGGCACCGAATAAACCAAAGGAGGTTGGTTGTGAGGTAACGAGGGTTGTGCAGCATTTGGATGAAGCAACATGTTGACAATGGGAGGCTGTGTATAACTATCAAACAGCTATGTTTGACCAAAAGGTAGTTGTGTTTCAGTTAAACAAGGCAGTGATTCAATGTGTGAGGTGTGTGTTGGAATGTTTGGAGGCTGTGATTGAGTTTCAAACAATGAACTACCTCCTTGGGCAGGTCATGTAAGGTCATGGAGAGGTGTAGCATTTACAATAGAAGGTTGTGAATCAACTAAAGAGGGAATCAATGTCACATTCAAAGGAAGCGAAGGGATAAATGAAGGTTACACACTAGTAGTAGAGGTCTAGACACCAAGACTAGATGACTGTGGACCAATATGTGACTGTGTATAAACAATTGGAGATTGGGAATTCATAGAAGGAGGTGGTAAACCAACAATGGAAGGATGAAAACTAACAGTTGGTGCCTAGGTAATAGTTCTCTGTAAATTGACTACATTATTTCCATTAACAAATAAATCAGCATCTAACTATTCATTTGAAGATGTGTCATGTGGCTGCAAACCTAGAATTTTTTTCTCATTAAACACGACATCTAGACTACAAACAATCTTTTTGGCAATGGGATCCCATAGCGTGAAACCAAATTGGTCCTCACCATAGCCTAGAAAAATATACCTCTTGGGTTTGAAATCAAGCTTCATTTGTTGCTCCTTGGGAATATGCATGAATGCTTCATAGCCAAACACACGCAAGTGATGATAAGAATTTCTTTCCCAAGCCATCTCTCCTCTAGGATATCGAAATCCAAACAAGATGAAGGAGAACGATTAATTAAATAAACTGTAGTATTACACGCCTCTGCCCAAAACTCTTTCCCCAAATTTACATTGGAGAGCATACACTGAGCTCTCTCAAGAATCGTCTGATTCAACCTCTCAACTGCACCATTTTCCTGAGGGGTGAACGAAACCGCTTTAATTTTGTGAATGTCATTATTTGCACAAAAATTGTCAAACTCCAAAGAGAAAAACTCTCCCCCATTATCAATTTTAAGACATTTAATTTTATGCCCAATCTGGTTTTCAACAAGAGCCTTAAAAGTTTTAAATTTTGAAAAAACTTATGATTTTCTATTTAACATATAAATCCAAACACTAAGAGTGCAAGCATCAAGGAAAGTAACAAAATAATTTGCACCTCCAAAAGAGGTTACCTCCGTGGGACCAAAAACATCTAAGTGTACAAGTTCCAAAGGAGTAGTTTTCTGATCATGGCCTGTCCTCAAGAAGCTGGTCTGGCTTTGTTTTCCATAAAGGCAATGCTCACATAACTCCAGATCAACCGATTTTAAGCCAGGAAGTTGACCTCGTTGAAGCATAACTTCAAGCCCTTTCTTTCTCATATGCCTGAGCCTCTTATGCCAAATTTCCAAATTGTTGTCCATAATTGTCATGGAAACTCCCACCTCACCATGGCATTCTAAAATGTAAATATTACCCAACTTCTTTCCCTTTACAAGCACTAAAACTCCCTTGGTTACTTTCCAAGTGTTTAGAGAAAAATTAACATTACACCCACAAGCAATAAGTTGGCTCACTGAAATTAAATTTTGTTTCAACAATGGAAAATATCTCACATCCTTCAAAATCCATTTATTTCCATTTTTCAAATGCAAAATTATATCACCCTTACCTACGATTTCACATTCCTTAGTGTCACTAAGAAAAACCTTACTAAATGTACCTTCTTTGAAATTTTTAAAAGCCTCTCAGCATGAAGTATCATGGAGAGAAGCATTGGAAGCAAGCACCCACAAATCTATAGTCGTGTCACCAACAACCAAGACCAAAACACCATCATCTTTTTTAGCTACAGTGTTTGCTTCATTAATGTTGACTTTGTCTTGTGCCTTTTATAATTCCAACAATTTTTCTTTGTGTGACCTGGTTTTCCACAAAACCAACAAGCATCATTTCTACCTCTAGCCTTCGATCTATGTGCAAATTTTGACCTTCTTCTATTATTATTATTTTTGCCTCTTTCTTTACTTCTACCTCTATTGCTAATACTTACAAAAGTTAATGCATCACCGGATGAGGGTTCTTGATTTTTTCTCTGCATATCTTCGCTGAGAAGAGTGGTTGCAACATCATCAAATTTCAATTTACTTTTGGTAGCCACCGAAGTGCTAACTGCCATCACCACACCTTCCCAGCTATTCGATAAAGAACACAGTAATAAAATTGTCTTGATCTCATCATCTAAATTAATGCCCACATAAATCAACTAGGAGACTAATGTATCAAATTCATTTAAATGATTAGACATAATCCCTCCTCGCATTTTCAAATTATATAGCTTTTTCATAATGAATACCTTATTTGAATCCAATGTCATCTCGTACATTGAAGAGAGTTTATCCGACAACTCCTGCGTTGTCTTCTCAGCTAAAACATTAAATAAAACATTGCTGGATAGTGAAAGGAAAATGGTTGCTCTTGCTTTATTTTCCAATTTTTCCCATTCTTCATCTGATAAAGAACCTTTCCCTTTGGCTTTTCCAGCCAATGCATTTGAAAGATCTTGCTTGATGAGCAACGACTCCATTTACACCTTCCAAAAACCAAAGTTCTGACCTGCAAATTTTTCGATCTTCCATTTTTCTACATCTTCCATGGCTCCAAAAATTCTTCACCAATTTCCAGCACCAAGCTTCTCCACCAGGCTCTAATACCAATTGTTGATAAAAAATGCAAAAGCAAATGAAAAATAAATTGCAAAAGAAAGAACATAAATTAAAAGATTTAAATGACACAGAAGAAGAACATGATATTTATAGTGGTTCGCCCAATAATGGCTACATCCACTTTCAACAGGGATTATCTCACTTTTTATTAATTCTGAATGAATTACATATTCAACAAGTAGCAACTTTATACTTTAGTCTCAACTCCAAAAATGGAGAAAATCTATCAAAACGGACAACTTCTAAATTAGTGAACATATGCCAAAAAGAAGTCATTACAAAAAAGGAATTTGTTTCGAATGTGAGAGAAACAACCGATTAAATTAGAATATTTGAGCTTCACTGAACCCAACAGGTCAAAGCTTCAATTTATTTATATTTTGTGGCTGAGTTTTTTGTTTTTGTTTTTCTTTCCAAATTTTATGTTGTAAGATCATTTCTCTTGGCTTTTGTACACACTATTTTTCTATTATTTTTGTTGATAAAATTGTAGCAGCAAAATGAAAGAAGAAATTGCAGAAAGATAAGAATAGAATTTAAAGATCTAAAAAATAGATAAGAAGAACACAAGATTTATAGTGGTTCGCCCAGCAATGGCTACATCTACTTTCAATAGGGATTCTCTTTTATTAATTCTCAATACATTACATATTCAAGCAACAACAGCTCTTATAATTCAGTCCCATCTCCAAAATAGAAAAGTCTACCAAAACGGTTGACTTCTAAATTAGCAAATACATGCCAAAAAGTAGTCAGTTACAAAAGGCATCTATTTCAAGTGTGAGAGATATTGTCGTTACAATTAGAAGGAATATTTGGGCTTCACTGAACCCAACAATCTCCCACTTGAAGACCAAATATTGCTACAAGGGAGTTGCTCAGAGATATCCCCGCTTCAGACTTATCATCACATCTTCAAAATGTTGAGAGAATCTCTACAAAACTCAAACTTCTCCCTCATTACTATCTTCGTCAAAGCATCCACCAA
This sequence comes from Sequoia sempervirens, assembly GCA_007258455.2. Lineage (NCBI taxonomy): Eukaryota > Viridiplantae > Streptophyta > Pinopsida > Cupressales > Cupressaceae > Sequoia > Sequoia sempervirens. The sequence continues at coordinate 43,395,336 of VDFB02168118.1, forward strand.
ACCCCATCCAAGGATATTCAAAAAATCTGAAGTATCACAACTTGCACTTTGCCCCAACAGAGAATCACCATCAGTTTTAGCTGCAACTTTTGCTCTACCTACAATCAATGCATTCCACTCTGCCTCTACTTTTTCAATCTTCATCAATAAATCATCTCTCTTTTTCTTTTTGAAATCTAATTTCAACTGCCCTAGGGTCTTTAGCATCAACCCGCTCACTATCATGTAATTGATCCCCAAAACTTTCACTGTCAAGCATACTAAGAAAATCATTAATATTAGAATCAGTTTCAACATCTAATTGATCCAAAAACCTTTTCTGGGCAGTCCATATTTCACACAATGACGAATCTGAAGTAGGATGAACAACTCCCACTTCAACATGACTCTATATTACATACAGGGTGCCTAATTTGTTGCCCCTTGCAATTACCAAGGCCCCCTTTTTAACTTTGCATCTATTTGATTCAAAACTAATTTCATAACCTTGAGAACCCAATTGTCCAGCCGAGATTACATTTTGTTTGAGCTAGGGAACATATATAACATCACGTAACAGCCAAAAATAACCATTTTTCAGTTTTAATGAAATATCCCCTTTTCCAACTGTTAACTACTGAAATTGCACCCTATTGAATATGAAATTCAACATTCCAGTGTAACATGGGAAGACCTCTAAAGTTGTGGGTAATTTGTAAACAGAGGTCAACCTCCAAATAAGGTCAGCTTCCTATTGTTGAATCACCCAAACTAAAGTGTTTTTGCAGAGAAAAGGGTTAGGAGGAAACATGAAATGAAACATTAACTCTAGGGTGATACACCAAAATTAAGGTGGATAATGAAACTTAGAAAACTAAACACTTGGCTCAAATTTACAGAAAATAGATTTTGCACAACTTATTGCAGTAATTTTATGCATGAATGTTTCACTAAAGGGTCAAAATACAAAACTAGTAAATGGAAGATATTCTTCACAATCGAAAAGTTACGTGTTTTTTTTTTAGACACAATTAGTAACCTGCATAAACTCACATTTGCAGAAAAGGAAAAACTTATGAGACAAAGCTTGAGGGAAATCTAAAAATCTCACCAAGAGCTTGATCAATCATTTAACATGCACAAGACTGCAAGAACAAGAAGGCATGAATTTCATCACCAAAAACAACCAAGGTATCTTTTGTATTCCATATCCAAAGAGTTACAAAGGTCTACAAAATTCTGCCAAAGGACTGAAAAGTCACTAAAATACAAAAATGCATATCAAGAACTAACTCCAAAATGAGTCCAAATGAGATTAAATACATTGACTCCCCATCATCCACCAAAATAGCTAGTAGAAACTTCTTGGGTCGTAAGCCTCCAAAAAGCCTAAAAAGTAGCAACTAATTTTTCTTCAAAAGAGCTCTATTATGCTGAAAAGGTCAATTTTGACCATGTCCAACCATAAAGCACCCCAAAAATGCTCCAAGTTGCTTCAAAATCCCTCAAAATGATGAAAATAGCCTCCTTCATTCTCTCCAAATGTTTGCATAATGGTCAAAACAACATCCTATATCCTTGGCACTTGTCAACTAGCCTCCTTTAACCACCCTATATGCTTTCCAAAAGCATCAAAGCTCAATAAAATACATAAATGTACTTACAAAGCATGACACTTACTTTTGCATTAGAAATAGCAAATTGGTTTAATGATTTATATCAACATCATAAACCAAATGCTTTACAACTTAAATTTAATGCAAAAATTAAAAGTCCTTAAATCAACCTATAACTTAGCTTATAAAAGAGATCAAAATGCAAAAAATGCTCAAGTCCTAAAAAACCCCTAAGCATTAGCACATACGAAGGGGTATTAGCATTATGCCTTTACAAAGGCTAAGATATTAGTTTATTTGCAACAAGTTTAAATAAAAGGAAAAAATTCCTTTAGTGATAAGTCGAACAAGCTAGAGTTAGAAACCCTAGCTCAAAACCGAGGGAAAACACCTACTCCACTCTTCATTTTGGCTTTGCATTTTTTTTGGAACTATTGCTCTGCTCAGAAGGCGCCACCATGATTATCCTGAAGATCTGCTAACTCACATTCTATAGGGAAATATGCTCATTTTGAGGATTTTAATAAGGCCCCATAGAGGTCTAATGGCAGACTGTGAGGAGGATCTATGGAAAATACAGTAAGCTTTTGCCTGATCAAACCTTCCTTTTTTCACCACTGCCTATAAATGAGATGTTCTTTAAAGATCATTATGCAGAATAATAATGGAGATTTTCTTTTATTTCTATGAATCTCCCATCTTTCAAGGCTTGGTACAGGACTTCAATCTTCTTGTAATTAAAAATAAAACCTCATTTATTTATGTATTTGGCTTTTGATAAATGCTACAGGTTTTTCCTTTTGTTCGCTGAGGGTTTTTCTCACTTTATTTTCTATGCATTTCATCGGTCATTCCACAGCAAATGCTTGTTGGCTTGTACCTCAAAATGTTGTTTTTATATTATGGCATTTGACTCAAGACCCAACTCTGGGTCGTGGGTTTTGTGAATTTGCCCACCTATAGATGTCAAACTTTGCTTTCCTGAAGTCGGTCCCATTTTTTTTAACACATTTCTTCATAAATGGATAAGAAACTTTATAGATATCAGGGATTTCCTCAAAACCCTAACTCCATTTACCTCTCCCTATCATAATAACCCTTGCTAAGGTTAATTTGGTCTTTGACTCCATATATGATTGTTTGGCTTGACACAATAAATCTTACAAATTGTTGTTCTCGAATTTACCATGAGAATTCCTTACCATGACTGTCATAATAAAAACATGAAGCAATACACACATGACTTATATTGAAGATCATTATAAAAATGTGTATGTTTTCCTCTTATGAACTCGCACAATATGATCTTCATTGCATGGAAATATCTCTGCATATTTGGGCTTGTCATTTCTCCTTCTGAAATGATGAACTCGCACAATATGATCTTCATTGCATGGAAATATCTCTGCATATTTGGGCTTGTCATTTCTCCTTCTGAAATGATCATCTTTCTTGAGTCTGCCACCTGTTGTTGTTTATACCAAGTCTTGTATGGGATAAGTGTAAGTAGTTCTAGCTGCTTGGCCAGATTATTGGCAATGGTTCTTGTGGCTGTGAATGGCCCAACCGCATCCTGATCTCCACTATAGAGCATAATGGGTAGGCCAGATTTCACAAGATTATGTAGGACTGGTATAACGTTGTTTGCTCTGTTTCCTTCATCATAATGTGCAATTGTGCAAGGTTGACTGTTTCCTTACAAACTTTTGAATGATTAGGATGACTTTATGATTCCTCCACTATTTTAATGAGCAAAAGCTTGTCAGTGACACATTATAATTGCAATCTACATTTCAAAATTTTCTTTTGTAGACTTTTAAACATGATAATCTGCATTGAATGCACTGAAATGTACTTAAAAGTTGTGCATAAATAATGAACCGAGCTCAACCCTCATGGGAGCCATATTTATCCCACTCATTTGATCTGACAAAACAAAGATATAATTATACCTGTAGCTACACATGAAGCAAACAAGCTAGAAAAAAAAGTGTATTTTGATGTACTATTTCAATGGCTTCAATGTTTTCTCTGATATATTCAGCATATGGATGTTTGTTTGATGCGGATTAAGGTTAATTTATACATGAATGGGTAAATTATCATGTATGGTGTGCAATCTTTCACTGCTTAGAGCATTGCTCTAACACATTGCTTTGATTTATTGCAGGAAACAGGAGTCTTAAGGAGCTAGGAAGGTCAAGACAACTCAAACGACAATTAAACAAGAAGACTCTATAGAATTAGTCATTCTTAAGCAATGACTGGTTACCCTCCCTACATGCACTTTTGTTCATTTTCTTATTCATGTATATGTTTATCTTGATTTGTAGTGAATAAGACAAGAGTTAAACTCACGGCATGTGTGAGTCAAATGAATATTTTTGTATTTAATAAAGATTACTTTTTTTTAGAAAATATGTGTAAAATCTTTCTTATATTTCATGCATCTGTATGAATGCAATAATTTGTAGTTGTAATCATTCAAATTATTTCATTTGTACACATGAATGTAATGTAGGGGAGATAGAAAAATGTACCATTTTCTTTTAGATATTAATAGGCTCTACCTGATTGAGCCATGGGTGAAAATATGGTAACACCAACAACACCACAAGAATCATTGTTACCAAGAAAAACCTTACCAAAGTCACCAATTTGTAGATTTTTGAAATACTCCTTGCATGGAGTGACATGAAACGATGAACCTGAATCAAGCACCCAACCATTAGTTGGAATTTCTTCTTTGGTTAAAATAAGAACACCTGCATCTTCTTGGTATGTTGTGTTGGCTTCATTATTTATCACCTTTTCTTGTACCTTTTTTTAGTTCCAACAATTCTTTTTTATGTGACCTGGTTTGCCACAAAACCAACAATCATTGTTTCTACCCTTGGACTTCTATCTTCCTCTATCATTATTTCTTCCTTTATCTTGACCCCTTCCTCTATCGTCAATACTTACAGCAGTTAAGACATCACCAAATGAGGGCTCTTGATTTTTTCTCCTCATGTCTTCCCTAAGAAGAGTGGTTGCAACGTCATCAAATTTTAATTTACTTTTGGCAGCCACCGAAATGTTAATTTCCATCACCACACCTTCTCATTTGTTCGATAAAGAACATAACAACAACAAAATTTCCTTAATCTCATCATCTAAATTAATACCCATTGAAATCAATTGGGTAACCAAGGTATTGAATTCATTGAGGTGATTTGACATAATCCCACCTTCTCTCATTTTTAAATTATATAACTTTTTCATAATGAATACCTTGTTCGAAGTCGATGCCATCTCGTACATTGAAGAGAGTTTATCCCACAACTCTCGTGTTGTCTTCTCAACTGAAAAATTAAATAAAACATTGTTGGATAGAAAAAGAAAAATAGTTACTCTTGTTTTCCTGTCCAATTTCTCCCAATCTTCATCTGAAAGTGAACCTTGCCCTTTGGATTTTCCAACCAATGCATTTGAGAGATCTTGCTTGATGAGCAACGACTCCATCTGCATCTTCAACAAACCAAAGTTCTAACCTACAAACTTCTCAATCTTCCATTTGTCTGTGTCATCCATACTTCTAAAAAATCTTCATCGATTTCCAAAAGAAAGGCTTCACCACCGAGCTCTGATACCAATTATTGATAAAATTGCAATAGAAAAATGAAAGAATAAATTGCAAAAAGATAAGAACAGAATTTAAAGATCTAAAAAATAGAGAAGAGGAACACAAGATTAATAGTGGTTCGGCCAACAATGGCTACATCCACTTTCAATAGGGATTATCTTTTATTAATTCTCAATACATTACATATTCAAGCAGCAACAACTCTTATAATTTAGTCCCATCTCCAAAATAAAAAAATCTACCAAAACGGTTGACTTCTAAATTAGCAAATACATGCCAAAAAGGAGTCAGTTACAAAAGGCACCTATTTCGAGTGTGAGAGATATTGTCGTTACAATTAGAAGGAATATTTGGGCTTCACCAAACCCAACAAATTTCAGTGTATTTCAGCTAAAAATTTATTGCTATAATTGGAAGAAATATTTGTGACAACTCGGTATTTCTTCTGACTGATTTAGTTGTAATTAGGCTTTTCGTCTGGTTCATGCTTTCATTGAAAAAAAAAAAGATTCATGTTCGGTCTTCCATGGATACGAAACAGAAAGTCCAATTTATGCAGGTATTTAAAAATATTGATGGAGATAGAGGAAGGGGATCCACATACAAGGTGGACATTTGTTACTTGGCACTTTTTATAATATTGTTACTGTTCACTCCATTGCTCTGTTATGATGATAATTCTAAATTGTTATAGTGTTTTTGGACGTTATTTTCACAATAATTTTATTAATGTGAAAAATATGGAGAAAAATCTTGGCAATGTTTTTGGATCTAGTAAGGGGAAAAAAGCTTAGATGGTCAAATTTAGAAATATCCTCAAATATTATATTGTCGACTATAGAAATTTGATGATTTTAATGGACAAGAATTTTAGCTTGTTGTTCTGTCATTTTAAATAGATTTCCATTTAAATTAAAATTGGTTGGAGTTGAGTTAAGATGGATTCAAAGCTTTTACAATTTTTTACATCAACATTTATGATCATATTCTATGATCTATTATAGGATGAATTAATTGGTTGGAGTTATTGTTTTAATAAAACTTAAACAATATTTACATTTTATTTTATCTAAAATGGGATTTATATTAATATATAATAAAAAATAATAATCAATAATTAATTTAAATTTGTTGTTTTTGAAATTAAAAGCGGAAAAAAAGGGTGTCATCCCTATAGAACAAGGCCCAGTGGGCCAACAACCAGAACACGAGAAGAGAAAAAAAATAAGGATGCAAACCCTTAGAACAAGGCCCTACGGGCCATCAACAGTAGACAAACACTGCCACAAAATAGGGGTGCAGTCCCTAAAAAACAAGGCCCTACGGGCCATTAATAGTAGAAACACAACAAAAACCAAGGACCCAAACCAATCAGACTCATAACTCATTCTTGGCATGAGACCAGGAGCCACCAATCACATAGAACCAACACCCTAGACCTTCCACTCAGAAGGCCACAAACCATCTATAATAGTAGACCTGCCACAGATCTTCTACTCAAAGACAAACCAAAGCCAAACGTATTATCAACCACCAAGGGGTAAGAATCACCATTCATAGCAGAGGAGTGATCTTCCAAAAGCATCCACCACCCCGAAACCACCTTAATAGGTTAGGGCTCCCCTCTATAGGAGAGGAAGAAGTGTAGAACCAAGCTACCAATAGAAACTCCCTCTAAAGCAAGCATGTTCCACCTCAATAAGAACCAACAATGGAGAGAAGCACCTCCCACCAGGCCTACAATCACCATCTCCACCTCAATAGGAGCAATATTCACCTTAATAAAACACTACGATTGTAGAAACAAGTAGAAAGCAGGAACATTGGTAGAACAGGCCCACACCTCCTCCCAAGGCATCTAGGTGGAAGAACCAGAAGGAAGCACATAAATATTCTCCCAGGTTGGATTAGCACCACATAACACAGCAACTGTCTTCCAAGAGAGCCTCGACCCCCAGAGCAAACACCGAACAAGCCACCAGTCTGCCAACAAATGGACCTTCCCTTCTTCAAAAATTGAACCAGGGACAATGCCCTTTTTGTAGCTAATCAAAGCCATCACAGGCAAAAACTGACTGCCAGAGAGCCCCACAAGAATAAGGACCACCAACACCATTAACCACATAACCTCGAGACCCCAACACAGAGAAGTCCCAACACCATAAAGCGCCACCAAATGCAATTGGTCACACGCACTTCCATTAAGGGATGCCACGACAAGAACTGAGCCTAGATAGTGAAAAGACCACCATCTTAAAAACAAAGAAGTGAACAGCAAAACTTTCACCCCAACCATCCCACCAAAAATATTCACCAGGCACCATCGCAAGGAGAGAGCCCTGAGATGCACCTCCAACCACCAGTGCAGAGCAACAACTGGTAAGCAAAAGACTGGAGCCAGCCAAACAGTCATGGCAACAGCATAGCCTTCACTAAAAACATGAAAAGGAGGCCAATAAGACCATCCAAACTGACCCAAATTGAGCAACACAGCAAACGGACCCAAAGCATCATATCTGGCATCAACCAAATACCAGAGCACCCACACACTCTGACCTAGATCCACGTTGAGAGTGTAAACACAAGGTTCAACAGCCACAACAAATGACACAATGCCTTGAGAATAGAGGAAACAGAGGAAGCGTGCCCTCACAGAACACCCATGCGCACGAAGAATAGAGGAAAACAACGTGCCCTCACAATGCACCTTTAGCCGAAGACAACACCCCACAAGGGAGCCAAAAAATGTCCCAAAATGAAGAACAGAGTGGAAACAGAGCAAAACACACTCTGGAGAAACCTACACGAATGCAAGAGAAAACAGCCCGTCCACAGGAGAATCACTCACAAGGAAGGGAGAAGAAGGCCACACAAGCTCAACAGACTAGGGAACCGCATCCTCCTCATCAAAATTAGAGCCTTCACCATCATCAGCGCTAGGAGATTTCAAATTAGGAGCCCCGCTCATTTTCCCGCTCGTCCATTGTAGAGCAATTTTGATATTGTTCTAAAAGGTTATTTAAATTTATTGTTATAGAGAATAATTAAAATAATTTAAGACAATAGTCAATTGATGTTTATTGAACAAAATATTTTGGTAGTGATAGTTATATTGATTGTACAAGAGTTTAGATCTTTTTAAAAACTTATCTAACATTTATTAAGAATAAAAAAATATTATTTACTAGCTTATCTATCTTAATATATTAATCTATATATTATATGCTGAGAGATCATTTTCGAGGCGTATTTTTTTCGCTTAAACTATGTAGATTAATATATTAAGATAGATAAGTTAGTATATTAAATTATTGTTAAAAAAATATTTACTTACTTGTTACGTTGAGAGGCGTAACCTACAATGACAGCACGGGGTGGAGCATGACTGTGTTAAAAAAAATATTAACTTATAAAAATTAAAAGCCGACAACTAAAACATTTTATTAAATATTATATCTTTTCAGTCATAAAGCCAACAACTAAAGAGTTATATTAAATATTATATTGTTTCAGTCATAACTTTTTGAATTAATATAAATAGTACAAGTAATAAGTAAAAACAAATTATTATCGACAGGTGCGAATAGTGCAAATAAAAAACAAATTATTACGCAAATAGTGCGAATAAATACAGAAGTGGTGCAAATAGAAAATAGTGCGAATAAATACAGAAGTGGTGCAAATAAATACGGTGAGCTAAAAAAAGGTAAGTCATTTCTACTTTATTCTGGCTATAGTTTTTCAATCTTTGCAATTGTGAAAAAATATTTTATGCAATTGCAAAGATTGAAAAACTATAGCCAGAATAAAGTAGAAATTACTTTGCACTATTCACATGCTGCACGGCAATAATTGTTTTTTACTTATTACTTACTATTTATATTAGTTTGAAAAGTTATTACCGAAACGATATAATATTTAATATAACTCTTTAGTTGTTGGCTTTGTTACGCCTCTCGGCGTAATAAGTAAATAATGAGCAATATTTTAATGATAATTGAATTAAAAATATGTTCAAGATATTTATTATAAATGATGTAAAAAAAAATTAATTAAAAATCTTAGTTGAAAATATTTATTTCCTTACAAAATTTTAAAATTAATCAAATATTTATTCTTATAAAAATATTAATGATAATTATTTTTTAAATTATAATTAATATATATTTAGAATATTTCAAATGTATGAATTCATATGCAACTAAAGTAGATTCATAATCAAATAAAAGAGATTTGATGAAACAAAAAAATCAAATCAAAGAGATTTGATGAAACTAAAAAACAAATAAATAATAAATAATATTTTTGATCGCAAAGAGAAATCAAAGATTTATCACAAAATAAATCAATCAAAAAAGAAAAATAGAGAATGATAACTCCTAGGGTATTTTATATATATTAATATTTAATATATGTATGCTAGTTTGTATACAATGAATTTAGCACAATCTCTCACAAAAAAGCATAAAAACAAACACTTTAGAAACAAAATAAACTATAAATATAAATACGCCGATATATATTTTTATTATTATTGTAATATATTATTATTATTGTGGTATTATATTAATTTTTTGAATTATTATTATTACATTATTAAAAATGTATTATTAAAATGATTTTTTTGTTTTTTAAATATCTTTTATTATTGCAATATATTATATTATTATTATTATCATATATTATTATTATTATGGTATTATATTATTTTTTTAATAATTATTATTACTACATTATTAAAAAAGTATTATTGAAATGATTTTTTGTTTTTTTAAATATTTTTTGTTTTTTGTTTTGTTTCTAAAATGTTTTGTTTTTGTGTTTTGGTGTACTATTATGTTATATTATTATTACATTATTAATTATTAAAAATATAGCAATTTTAAAAAAAATAAAAAAAATTGTTTGTGTTTCTTGTTTTTGTGTTTTTTTTTGTTTATGTTTTTTTAAATTATTTTTAGAAAATATTTATTAAATGTTTTATTTATTTTTTTATACGTCAAACACAACAAAGTTGCATGGATTATAATATAAAGTAAAATTTTACAATTGTTTATGCCTGCAAATGTTGGGTGAATCCCATCTGGCATTACATACCCTGTACAATCAAACAAAATTCAACCAAAATTCCACCCCTACAAGTGGTCTCATGTATTAACCTCACCGATAGATGATGACCTTAGGGCCCGAGCAAAAAACCTTCCACCACCCATCCATTCCCAACCATCAATCATCTTCATCATAGAATCTTGTAGACTCCACCAGATCCGCGAACTCCCGACACCACTAAAACCCTGCTACTTCATTCAAAGCTAGCCTTCTACACAGGAAATTGTAGCCGATGGTCACCCATTGTTGGTGTCGAGGCAGGCCATTTGCATTTAGATTCATGATGAAAGGGTGCCACTCCACCTCCACTCTATGCAAGAACATTTTATCAATGTCATTCGATAATGGGATCCCAACTCCCAACTCCACCATCGCAACCACATCTGCATCATCCACTAATATTGTTGCTTTGAACACCATCCTTAGCAGCAACAGACACGGAAGCTTCAGAAGGTTTATATCCAATAGTGTAGCCAGGAAACACGACGAGATATCAAAATTTTCCCTCATCTTGTTGCTCGAGAAATAGAATTTCTTCCCGATCACCATCCTCACTGCCTCAAGACATAAAATGTATTTGTTTAGGTAGATTTTCTTGAGCCTCTGGTCGGTGATGAAGCCTACAAAGGCAGACTGCTTCTTTGAGCTCCTTAACCTGATCGAGGTATCCATTATGTTGATCACATTTGAACATTTCTTTTGTAGATATAGGCACTCGCCATTGCATCTCATGAAGTCCCAGCTAACCTCATTGATTATCTTTGCCTCCAATCCTACTATCAATTACTTTCATACAGCTTCTTGAAGGCAGAATTAAATTTCCTTTGGCGGCTTGTACTCTGCATTACAAATGTTTTTTTTGGAGATCACAACCATAGGCAATCATCATTCTTGATCAATCTACCTTTCTCCCATGTCTAATCCACACTGTCCAATACCACCATATCCTGCAACTGATTTACTCAACGAATGAGTATAAAATTCATTAAATTTCCATATCCAAAGTTGTGGATATGCCTCGTGTGACTAATCTCCCTTCCTTTTCAAATGGTAAGAACAAGAGTCCTGTATCAAGGCTTGTCAAATCTCCTGGCCTCGGGAACAATAGTGGCTATATGGATGGGTAGCCTTGACAGTAGCAGTGATGTATTCATCGTCATCATCTCCTCTCTATGGAAATGCCCATGTGCCCAATCTGGCCATAAGGCACAAACAATTTTCCCCAATGACACATTGGCAAATGTTTTATAATATTTTTAAATAGTATTATTTTATAAATTTTTAATATACAATTATAAAATCAATATAATTTATATTGATAATAAAAATATTATATTTATTTTACTTTAAAACTATTTTTTATTTTTTGATACTACAGGGGTGTCCCCACGACCTAGCCCAGCGGCCCTTACCTTGAGTACCTAAGGCGAGCTAGGGTGAGACTAGTCCCCTGTGGGTAAGATCCCCCGCTCGCAAGAAGTCCCACCTCTTAAACCCGAGAGTGGAGTCAAATCTGAGACCAATGGGGAGTAAACCCACTACCCAAGCCAGCTCTACTACCCATTCGGGCTAAAAAACTATTTTTTATTAATTTACATTGTAATTTCTTTATTTGTTTTATTTTATTAACATTTTGATAGATAAATTATTATTCAAATTTATAAATAAAATAATAAATTATGTACTTCACTAAATAAAAGTATAGTAAAATTGACATTTACTGATATGTTTTATAACTTAAATTATTTAAAATAATTATAATAACATGTTTGTGTTTTTTCAACCCTACAAAAATATAATTATAAAATTACAAAAGCAAGTATCCTGACACTTGTTTTTAATATGAAATTAAAAACTTCTTAAATTTAATATTTTTATATTTATTACTAATAATTATCATTATTTTTTGATTTTCAAGATATTGCATTTATAAAAAATATATATTTTAAATGATCAAACCGTCATGAAATTTGCATAGGACTTATGCTGAGAAGGAAGCACAGTTGACTACACTTTCCTCACTTAGCCCTTGAACTCTTTTGAGTTATTTCTCCTACTATTGGTCGTAAAGAGGTTTCACAATGGCTCTCGAGACAAAGGCCAAAGTTATCTCGCAGTCTGGCTTACAAGGGATCTGGAATATAGATGCATTCATTTATTAAGGTTTCAACGGTTCTATTGTAAGAGACAAACAAATTTTGAATAGTTTGTGGTTGATCATCATAGATATGCAAGTCAAGTAAGGTTTCAACAGTTATGATTGTAAGAGACTCAAACAAATTTTGAATAGTTTGTGGTTGATCATCAGAGAGATATGCGAGTCAAGTTTGGGATCGTTACTGAATTTATCACTGCAAAAATTCCCAAAATTCCTCCACAAACTTGTCGAGGGCAATTGCTAGTAGAGAACCACAAAAAAATGACCATTCCTGTCCTACAAATTGAGATCAATTAACGTGTTAAGAAGTTGGATAAGTCTATTAACAAATCCATTCAAAATTACTTTCAAGTTGTCATGTCATATGTGCAAGTTTATTTCTCTAGCCGATTGGAAACTGTGTGCAATCTTCAAGACGTCATGGTGAATGTGCAACTTTCTCTCTCCGCCCAATTGTGCCTAAGGAAACTGTGAGCGAAGGAGTGGAAACTAAGCATGAAGGGATGGAAGCTGTGCACAAATGAGTGGAAACTATATGCGTAAAGGGATGGAAGTTGTGCACAAAGGAGTGGAAACTGTGCATCGACAGGAAAAAAAATTAATACCCAAAATTGAGGAACAATAAATTAAGAGATCACAATAGGATGAGAGCCACTGCGACCCCTCAAATATGCCGCAGGATGAGAGCCTCTGCGACCACTAAGATATGTCGAGTGACTTTTTGGGTAAGGAATTGAAGAAGTTTGTGTTGGAGGACGGAGTGGATGATGCCGAGTGACTTTCTGGGTTTCAATGAACACATAAAGGAATTGAAGTTTGTGTTGGAGGACAAAGTGGATGTGGTTGGAGTTATAGCCACGGGTGGTGCGGGAAAATCCACACTTGCAAAGGTCGTTTGTAATGACAATGAAATCATAGGTAAAAATAGCTTGTATGCTCTCTTTACAATTTACACTATTTCAATTGCATTAATCTAGCCAAAACATAATCTATCTAAATGCTTCTGAATTTTGTATTACCTTCAAATTGTATGTAATTTGTAACATTATATATTACAATGGAAAGCTATACAAATATATCTTTTTTTTAGATTTTACATTTATTATTTTAAAATTTTTATTTTTAAAAAAGAATTTTGAAGAGATATTCTTTTTTATATATCTTTGTTTTTAAATATTACATTTATTATTTTAAATTTTATTATTTTTAAAAAAGAATTTTGAAAAGATATTATTTTAAGATTCCTTAATTTTAGGATTTTTTAAAAGAATTTTGAAGAGATTCTTTTTTTATATATATTTTTTTAGATTTTACATTTATTATTTTAAATTTATTATTTTTGAAAAAGAATTTTGAAGAGACATTCTTTT
>VDFB02168118.1:43409292-43539080 GCA_007258455.2 Sequoia sempervirens
CTCCCTCATTTTCAGATCAATTGCATCAAGGATGGAATGATGCCTACAGAAATTAAAGGATTTTAATCTAGTTCAGGAATATTATAAGATAATGTAATTTGAAGGATTAATTATGCACTTCACTAAATATAAGTATAATAAAATTGGAATTTATTGATATGTTTTATAAATTAAATTATTAAAAATAATTATAAGAACATGTTTATGTTTTTTTTAACCCTACAAAACTATAATTATAAAATTATAAAAGAAAGTATTCATGACACTTATTTTTAATATGAAATTAAAAACTTCTTAAATTTAAGATTTTTATATTTATTACTAATAATTATCATTATTTTCTCATTTTCAAGATATTACATTTATAAAAAAAAAAAAAAAGATCAAACTGTCATGAAATTTGCATAGGACTTATGTTAAGAAGGAAGCACAGCTGACTACACTTTCCTCACTTAGCCCTTGAACACTTTTGAGTTATTTCACCTACTATTGGTGGTAAAGAGGTTTCACAATGGCTCTCAAGAAAAATCTCAGAGTTGTTTCGCAGTCTAGCTTGCAAGGGATCTGGAATACAAATGCATTCATTTATAAAAGTTTCAGTGGTTCTATTATAAGAGACTCAAACAAATTTTGAATAGTTTGTGGTCAATCATCAAAGATATGCAAGTTGAGTAAGGTTTCAACGATTCTGATTGTAAGAGACTCAAACAAATTTTTAATAGTTTGTGGCTTATCATCAGAGAGATATGCAAGTCGAGTTTGGGATCATTACCAAATTTATCGCTGCAAAAATTCCCAAAATTCCTCCACAAACTTGTTGAGGGCAATAGCTAATAGAGAACCACAAAAAATGACCATTCTTTTCCTACGAATCGAGATCAATGAACACATTAAGAAGTTGGATAAGTCTACTAACAAATTCATTCAAAATGACCTTCAAGTCGTCATGGCATATGTGCAAGTTTATTTCTCCAATCGATTGGAAGTTGTGCGTAACCTTCAAGACATCATGGTGAATGTGCAACTTTCTCTCTCTGTGAAGGAGTGGAAACTATGTGTGAAGGGATGGAAGTTGTGCACAAAGGAGTGGAAACTATATGCGTAAAGGGATGCAAGTTGTGCACAAAGGAGTGGAAATTGTGCATTGACAGGAAAAAAAAATTAGTGCCCAAAATTGAGGAACAACAAATTAAGAGATCACAGTAGGATGAGAGCCTCTGCGACCCCTCAGATATGTCGTAGGATGAGAGCCTCTGCGACCACTGAGATATGTCAAGTGACTTTCTAGGCTTCCATGGACACATAAAGGAATTGAAGAAGTTTGTGTTGGAGGACAGAGTGGATGATGCAAAGTGACTTTCTAGGTTTCGATGAACACATAAAGGAATTGAAGAAGTTTGTGTTGGAGGACAAAGTGGGTGTGGTTGGAGTTATAGTCACAAGTGGTTCGGTAAAATCCACACTTACAAAGGTCATTTATAATGACAATGAAATAAGAGGTAACAATAGCTTGTACGCTCTCTTTACAATTTACACTATTTTAGTTGCATTAATGTAGCCAAAACATAATCTATCTAAATGCTTTGAATTTTGTATTTCATTCAAATTGTATGTAATGTGTAACATTATATATTACAACGGAAAGCTATACAAATATATCTTTGATTTTAGATTTTACATTTATTATTTTAAATTTTTTATTTTTAAAAAAGAATTTTGAAGAGATTCTTTTTTATATATCTTTTTTTTAAATATTACATTTATTATTTTAAATTTTATTATTTAAAAAAAAAATGAAGACATATTCTTTTTAAGATTCCTTAATTTTTGGATTTTTTAAATGAATTTTAAAGAGATTCTTTTGTATATATATATTTTTTTTTAGATTTTACATTTATTATTTTAAATTTTTTATTTTTGAAAAATAATTTTGAAGAGACATTCTTTTTTTTAAGATTCCCTAATTTTAAAATGTGTTTGTTTTTTTGTTTTTTTTCAATTCTTTTTAGAAAACATTTATTAAATGTTTTATAATATTTTTCAATAATATAATTTATAAAATTTTAATATACAATTATAAAATTAATATAATTTATATTGATAATAATAATATTATATTTATTTTACTTTAAACTATTTTTATTAATTTACATTGTAATTTCTTTATTTATTTTATTTTATTGACATTTTGATAAATAAATTATTATTCAAATTTATAAATAAAATAATAAATTATGTACTTCAATAAATAAAAGTATAATAAAATTGGCATTTATTGACATGTTCTATAACTTAAATTAGTAAAAATAATTATAATAGCATGTTTATGTTTTTTTCAACCCTATAAAACTATAATTATAAAATTATAAAAGCAAGTATTTGTGACACTTGTTTTTAATATGAAATTAAAAACTTCATTGTTTTTTTATTTTCAAGATATTACATTTATAAAAAAATTATATTGTAAATGATCAAACCGTCATGAAATTTGCATAGGACTTATGCTGAGAAGAAAGCACAACTGACTACAATTTCCTCACTCAACCCTTGAACACTTTTGAGTTATTTCACCTACTATTGGTGGTAGCCCTTGAACACTTTTGAGTTATTTCACTACTATTCGTGGTAAAGAGGTTTCACAATGGCTCTCCAGACAAAGGTCAGAGTTGTCTCACAGTCTAGCTTGCAAGTGATCTGGAATATAGATGCATTCATTTATAAAGGTTTTAGGGGTTCTATTGTAAGAGACTCCAACAAATTTTGAATAGTTTGTGGTCAATCATTAGAGAGATATGTGAGCCGAGTTTAGGATTGTTACCGAATTTATCATTGCAAAAATTCCCAAAATTTCTCCACAAACTTGTCGAGGGCAATAGCTAGTAGAGAACCACAAAAAAATGACCATTCTCATCCTGCAAATCGAGATCAATGAACGCGTTAAGAAGTTGGATAAGTCTATTAACAAATACACTCAAAATGACCTTTAGGTCATCATGGCATATGTGCAAGTTTATTACTGTGAGTGAAGGAGTAGAAACTATGTGTGAAGGGATGGAAGTTGTGCACAATGGAGTGGAAACTATATGTGTAAAGGGATGGAAGTTGTGCACAAAGGAATGGAAACTATGCATCGACAGGAAAAAAATTTAATGCCCAAAATTGATGAACAATAAATTAAGAGATCACAGCAGGATGAGAACCACTGCGACCCCTCAGATATGCCATAGGATGAGAGCCTCTGTGACCACTGAGATATGCCAAGTGACTTTCTTGGTTTCGATGAACACATAAAGGAATTGAAGAATTTTGTGTTGGAGGACAAAGTGGATGATGTCAAGTGACTTTTAGGGTTTTGATGAACACATAAAGGAATTGAAGAAGTTTGTGTTGGATGACGAAGTGGATGTGGTTGGAGTTACAACCATAGGTGGTGCAAAAAAATCCACACTTGCAAAGGCTGTTTGTAATGACAATGAAATCAGAGGTAACAATAGCTTGTACGCTCTCTCTACAATTTACACTATTTCAGTTGCATTAATTTAGACAAAACATAATCTATCTGAATGCATCTGAATTTTGTATTATCTTCAAATTGTATGTAATTTGCAACATTATATATTACAATGGAAAGCTATATAAATATATATTTATTTTTAGATTTTTTATTTTTTATTTTTTATTTTTTATTTTTAAAAAAGAATTTTGAGGAGATATTCCTTTTTATATATCTTTGTTTTTAAATATTGCATTTATTATTTTAAATTTTATTATTTTTAAAAAAGAATTTTGAAGAGATGTTATTTTTAAGATTCCTTAATTTTAGGATTTTTTAAAAGAATTTTGAAGAGATTCTTTTTTTATATATATTTTTTTAGATTTTACATTTATTATTTTAAATTTATTATTTTTGAAAAAGAATTTTGAAGAGACATTCTTTTTTATAAGATTCCTAAATTTTAAAATGTGTTTGCTTTTGTTTTTGTTTTTTTTCAATTATTTTTAGAAAACATTTATTAAATGTTTAATAATATTTTTAAATAATATTACTTTATAAATTTTTAATATACAATTATAAAATCAATATAATTTATATTGATAATAATAATATTTTATTTATTTTACTTTAAAACTATTTTTTATTAATTTACATTGTAATTTCTTTAATTGTTTTATTTTATTGACATTTTGATAAATAAATTATTATTCAAATTTATAAATAAAATAATAAATTATGTACTTCACTAAATAAAAGAATAATAAAATTGACATTTATTGATATGTTTTATAATTTAAATTATTAAAAATAATTATAATAGCATGTTTATGTTTTTTCAACCCTACAAAACTATAATTATAAAATTATAAAAGCAAGTATTTGTGACACTTGTTTTCAATATGAAATTAAAACCTTCTTAAATTTAAGATTTGTATATTTATTACTAATAATTATCATTGTTTCCTCATTTTCAAGATATTGCATTTATAAAAAAATTATATTTTAAATGATCAAACCATCATGAAATTTCCATAGGACTTATGCTGAGAAGGAAGCACAATTGACTACACTTTCCTCACTCAACCATTGAACACTTTTGAGTTATTTCACCTACTATTGGTGATAAAGAGGTTTCATAATGGCTCTCGAGACAAAGACCATAGTTGTCTCACAATTTGGCTTGGAAGGGATCTGGAATACAAATGCATTCATTTATAAAGGTTTTAGCGATTCTATTATAAGAGACTCAAACAAATTTTGAATAGTTTGTGGCCAATCATCGGAGATATGCAAGTCAAGTAAGGTTTTAGCGGTTCTGATTGTAAGAGACTTGAACAAATTTTGAATAGTTTGTGGCTGATCATCATAGAGATATGCGAGTCGAGTTTGGGATCGTTACCAAATTTATCACTGCAAAAATTCCCAAAATTCCTCGACAAACTTGCCAAGGGCAATAGCTAGTAGAGAATCACAAAAAAATGACCGTTCCCATCCTACGAATCAAGATCAATGAACGTGTTAAGAAGCTAGATAAGTCTATTAACAAATTCATACAAAATGACCTTCAGGCGTCATGGCATATGTGCAAGTTTATTTCTCTAGCCGACTGGAAACTATGTGCAGCCTTCAAGACGTCACGGTGAATGTGCAGCTTTCTCTCTCCAACCAACTGTACCCAACTGGAAACTGCGAGCGAAGGAGTGGAAACTATGCATGAAGGGATGGAAGTTGTGCACAAAGGAGTGGAAACTATATGCATAAAGGGATGGAAGTTGTGCACAAAGGAGTGGAAACTATGCATCGATAGGTAATCAATTTAATGCCCAAAATTGAGGAACAACAAATTAAGAGATCATAGCAGGATGAGAGCCTTTGTGACCTCTCAAATATGTCGTAGAATGAGAGCCTCTGCAACCACTAAGACATGTCGAGTGACTTTCTGGGTTTCAATGAACACACAAAGGAACCGAAGAAGTTGTGTTGGAGGATGAAGTGGATGTGGTTGGAGTTATAGCCATGGGTGGTGCGGGAAAATCCACACTTGCAAAGGTCATTTGTTATGACAATGAAATCAGAGGTAACAATAGCTTGTACACTCTCTTTACAATTTACACTATTTCAGTTGCATTAATGTAGCCAAAACATTATTTATTTGAATGCTTCTAAATTTTGTATTACCTTCAAATTGTATGTAATTTGTAACATTATATATTACAATGCAAAGCTATACAAATATATCTGTGTTTTTAGATTTTACATTTATTATTTTAAATTTTTTATTTAAAAAAAAAAAGAATTTTGAAGAGATATTCTTTTTTATATATCTTTATTATTAAATATTACATTTATTATTTTAAATTTTATTATTTTTGAAAAAGAATTTTGAAGGGATATTCTTTTTAAGATTCCTTAATTTTGGATTTTTTAAAAAATTTTGAAGAGATTCTTTTTATATATTTTTTTTAGATTTTACATTTATTATTTTTTTTTTTTTTTTATTTTAAAAAATTTTGAAGAGCGTTCTTTTTTTTAAGATTATTTAATTTTAAAATGTGTTTGTTTTTGTTTTTTGAAAAAATTTAAATTATTTTTAGAAAACATTTATTAAATGTTTTATAATATTTTTAAATAATATTATTTTATAAATTTTTAATATACAATTATAAAATCAATATAATTTATATTGATAATAATAATATTATATTTATTTTACTTTGAAACTATTTTTTATTAATTTACATTGTAATTTATTTATTTGTTTTATTTTATTGACATTTTGATAAATAAATTATTATTCAAATTTATAAATAAAATAATAAATTATGTACTTCACTAAATAAAAGTATAATAAAATTGACATTTATTGATATGTTTTATAACTTATATTATTAAAATAATTATAATCGCATGTTTATGTTTTTTCAACCCTACAAAACTATAATTATAAAATTATAAAAGCAAGTATTCGACACTTATTTTTAATATGAAATTAAAATTTCTTAAATTTAATATTTTTATATTTATTACTTATAATTATCATTTTTTTTTATTTTCAAGATATTGCATTTATAAAAAAAAAAATATTTTAAATGATCAAACCATCATGAAATTTGCATAGGACTTATGCCGAGAAGGAAGCACGGTTGACTACACTTTTGTCACTTAGCCCTTGAACACTTTTGAGTTATTTCACCTACTATTGGTGGTAAAGAGGTTTCGTAATGGCTCTCAAGACAAAGGCCAAAGTTGTCTCGCAATCTAGCTTGCAAGGGATTTGGAATACAGATGCATCCATTTATAAAGGTTTCATCAGTTCTATTGTAAGAAACTTGAAAAAAAATTGAATAGTTTGTGGCCAATCATCAGAGATATCCAAGTTGAGTAAGGTTTCAACGGTTCTGATTGTGAGAGGATCGAACAAATTTTGAATAGTTTTTGGCCGATCATCAGAGAGATATGTGGGTTGAGTTTGGGATCATTATCGAATTTATCACTGTAAAAGTTCCCAAAATTCCTCTACAAACTTACCAAGGGCAATAGTTAGTAGAGAACGACAAAAAAATGACCATTCTTGTCCTATGAATTGAGATTAATGAACACGTTAAGAAGTTAGGTAATTCTATTAACAAATTCATTCAAAATGGCCTTCAAGTCATCATGGCATATATGCAAGTTGATTTCTCCAGCCGACTAGAAATTGTGCGCAGCCTTCAAGACGTCATGGTGAATGTGCAACCTTTTCTCTGCCCAATTGTGGCTAACTGGAAACTATGAGTGAAGGAGTGGAAACTATGTGTGAAGGGATGGAAGCTATGCACAAAGGAGTGGAAACTATATGCGTAAAGGGATGGAAGTTGTGCACAAAGGACAGGAAATTGTGCATCGACAGGAAAAAAATTTAATGCCCAAAATTGAGGAACAACAAATTAAGAGATCACAGCAGGATGAGAGCCTCTACGATCACTAAGATATGCCAAGTGATTTTTTGGGTTTCAATGAACACATAAAGGAATTGAAGAATGACTTTCTGGGTTTCAATGAACACATAAAGGAATTGAAGAAGTTTGTGTTGGAGGATGGAGTGGATGATGCCGAGTGACTTTCTAGGTTTCAATGAACACATAAAGGAATTGAAGAAGTTTGTGTTGGAGGACGGAGTGGATGTGGTTGGAGTTACAGCCATGGGTAGTGCGAGAAAATCCACACTTGCAAAGGTTGTTTGTAATGACAATGAAATCAGAGGTAAAAATAGCTTGTACACTCTCTTTACAATTTACACTATTTTAGTTGCATTAATGTAGCCAAAACATAATCTATCTGAATGCTTCTAAATTTTGTATTACCTTCAAATTGTATGTAATTTGTAACATTATATATTACAATGGAAAGCTATACAAATATATCTTTATTTTTAGATTTTACATTTATTATTTTTAATTTTTATTTTTTAAAAAGAATTTTGAAGAGATATTATTTTTTATATATCTTTGCTTTTAAATATTACATTTATTATTTTTAATTTTATTATTTTTTAAAAAGAATTTTGAAGAGATATTTTGATGCAGGAGCATCAACCTGATCCACAAATTTTTTGGCTTGCTTTATATTTTATTTTTTGGTTGCTTGTGGCTTTTGGCTTGTTTGAACGTGTGGAAGCAACATTTTGGGTTTTCTGTTTGGGCACAAAACCCAATCCCTAAAGTGTAATTTGTTTTGTTTGTTGAATGCACATTAAGATTAGAAGTTTCTAATTCAATAGAGTTTGGTTGTCAATTTTTGTTAGGGAGGGAAGTGTGTTCGTAATTGGTTAACAACTTAATTTTATGTTGCCATCATTTGAACGTGGTTTATCAAGTTCTGTTGCACTTGAAAGGAATATTGTATGTTACTCTTTTGTATGTTGCAACATGTGTATACATCATATATTATTTTTAAGATTCCTTAATTTTCATATTTTTTAAAACAATTTTGAAGAGATTTTTTTTATATATTTTTTTAGATTTTACATTTATTATTTTAATTTTTTTATTTTGAAAAAGAATTTTGAAGACATTCCTTTTTAAAGATTCCTTAATTTTAAAATGTGTTTGTTTTTGTGTTTGTTTTTGTTTTTTTTCAATTATTTTTAGAAAACATTTATTAAATGTTTTATAATATTTTAAATAATATTATTTTATAAATTTTTAATATACAATTATAAAATCAATCTAATTTATATTGATAATAATATTATTATATTTATTTTACTTTCAAACTATTTTTGTTAATTTACATTGTAATTTCTTTATTTGTTTGATTTTATTGACATTTTGATAAATAAATTATAATTCAAATTTATAAATAAAATAATAAATTATGTATAGTTAACCAATGGCACATGCAGAGCATCAATGGTAGCCTAACGGCTACTTTTCAGAGAAAACTAGAGACCCTCGACCTCGTGGCATCCCTTGTGGTAGAGCTCCTCAAAATATTCAATTTTTTCGCTCCCAAGGTCCCACTAGGCAAAACACAAATGGGTTTTTCAGAAGAAGACAAAGCTTTATGTAGCCAAACTGGGTTCCAGTGTAGCCGCATAGGGTCTCCATAAAAAATGGTCAACCAATTGTTGATATCTATGAAGGGGACACATTTCTCAATAGAGATTTCAAGAGCAAACCATATGAGAAAAATCTGACTTTTTTGCAATTGTCTTATCAGGAGGCAGAGGTTGCGCTCAAATCTACCAAAATTAAGCAATCCAATGACCTGCATGTTAAAGAAGTAAGGTTTAAAGACACATGACAATGCACAGAGGATCTTGTAACTCACAATAATGCTACACATGGGGTTCCCTTCAATCCAAGTTCAAAAGATGTTAATTCAGGGATCGACGATAGGGCTTTGGAGCACCGGCAAAAACCTAAAAATCAAACTGGGTCTATTCATAATGACCAAAGTTTTGATCAATATTTGCAACATAGGGGAAGTTGAACGTCGCAAATTCAAGCACAAAAGGATTTCTCCAAAGCTGGGAAATCTTCCAAGAAGAAAGGCAAGAAAAAGAAGGCAAAATCCAAGAAGAAAATGGTCTTGCAGTGGAAACAAAAGGATGCCTCAAATGTCAAGGTCTCGAGCCAGCAAACCCTCACGTCTCAAGGCCAAGAAGGAATAAAAAGTCCAAAATGACAATGGTTGATTCCAAAAAATGAAGTGGGGGAAAATACAAGCAAGCAACAAGACAAAGCATAGAATAAGGATTTATCATAGTTTGCAAGTTTTGGGACAAAATTCTTGAAATAGAATTACTTCGTGATTTACTTTTTGAAGAATGGGAAGGTGTTTCGAAATTTTTCTATTTAGATAAGAAGGAAGGGATATTTATTGTGCTTTTTCATAACAAAGAACAAAGAGATGCAGTTTTTAAAATTAAGTCTTGGATTTATGAAGGCTTTGGCTTATGTATGAACCCATGGACTCCAAATTTTAAGCCTAGCCTTTTTCTAGCTAAATTCATACCAGCATGGGTGCAATTACACTCCTTGCCTCTTGAATACAGAGAGCTAAATGTCATAGAATTCATGGCAAACCAAATAAGAATATTCCTTAAGCATGGCAAAGAGTTTTTTGCTAACCCGTCTCTTCCAGTTAGGGTTTTTTTATTATTAGATACTACAAAACCCTTTCCTAATCAGATTAATATCAAATCCAAGTTTGGTATGTGGGAGCAGGAGATCATAGTTGAAAATAGTCAAAATGCTTGTTATGTATGTCATTCTCTAGAGCATATGGCTAATGAGTGTTATACCATTTCCAAATCAACTAAAGTAAGTGATCTTCAAGAGCTTACAAATTTATTAAAGGAGAGAAACTTGGGTAACTAGAATCAAGTAAAGCAAACTTTACCCACCAAGGCTGCAAATAACATCTCACGAGACTTTGCTCCTAAATCTGACAAGAGGAAAACTCACCTTCAACCGGTTCAGGAAACATCAAAAATATTTGCACTTGTACAAGAGTGGAATGATCAGTCACATTACATTATTCCTTATTTTTCTAAAGGAAATAAGGATAACCACTTGGGTAAATTGAAGGGTGTTATGTCCATTTTATTATTTGCAATAAACAATCAACGGCTGATGTGCTCTATTATGTCAATCAAGAACTTGGAAGTAAGTTATCCATTTTGTAATGTTATTTTATCCTTTCAAAGGAATCCTTTTCAGATCATCTCCACTGGGCCTATATCACATGCATTGAACTAGGAGTCATCTAACAACGAACTTGGATGTTTCCTCAAGTCCCAAGAACAAGCCATATCTAAGGAAAATAATGAGCTTGAGCAGCTAATTTTCCAAGATGGTAGGTTAGAGGATATTACACATAAATTGTTGGAATATATAGGTTCTGAACTTATTGATGAGATAGCAGATGAAATTTTCAATGAAGAGGTTGAAACAAGGTCAGAATTAATGCCTATAGATTATTCTTTCTCTAAGGATTGTATGGGCGGTAATAAGGAAATGGAAGTAGACTTGGGTGGTGGATTTGATTTCTCTCAGGAGTTATCACTAGCTCAAACACCCATCTGCCAAGTGTTACCCAAAAGAACCCCAGCCAAAAGGGGAAGAAAATATAAGGCTGATAAGCTAAAAGAGGAAATTGAAGCGGGTATGCAAGCTACTCTAGATGGTGGTTTTTTAATCAGTAAAAGACCGAGGAGGGCATGCTACTCTCCTCGCATGCAATGAATATCATCTCATGGAATGTCAGGGGCATTAATGCCCCTAACAAAAGAGCCCAGATCAAGCATCAAATTGATGCTAGTGGGGATGATATTTTCCTCATCCAAGAATCTAAATTGTCCAAAGAAATGTTTGAAACAACACTTTCCAAATGGGGCAAATGGAAAGCCATGGCAGTACCTGCCCAAGGAGCATCTAGTGGGTTAGTTTCTTTATGGAATCCAAGAACAGTCACAGTGGAGTCTGTAGATGTGGATAATAATTGGCAACTTTTAAATATTTAGAGTTTTGACTTACAATTCAAGCTCTTTAGTGTTTATGGCCCTACATCCACACAAGACAAAAAGAGGTTATGGGATACTTTGACAACTTTAATCCAAAGTTTAAATGATCAAAAATTGATTATTATTGGGGATTTTAATGTAGTAGTGTCCCTCAATGAAAAACAAGGAGGGATATGCCCGCCTCATAAAATAATATCTAACTTTGGAGGTTTTATATCAGACAATGCACTCAAGGATATTTTTCCAGAAAAAGGGAGATTCACTTGGACAAACCGAAGGGGAGATTTCTCTCAAATAGTAGTTCGGCCAGACAGGTTTCTAGTTTCTCAAGAATGGGACGTTGCATCAGCTAATTTGTCTTCACAAATCCTCCCCTTCATTGGTTCAGATCATTATGCTATAGTGTTATCTATCACATGCCCAACAGGGATATCAACACATAAGCCATCTTTCAAGTTTGAGAAAATGTGGTTGAGAGATCCATCATTTTTTCCCTTAATAAAGCAATGGTGGGTAAATGCACCAGCCCAACAAGGTACAAAAATGTTCCAATTATTTAAAAAGATACAATATACTAAGTGGAAAATCAAGGAATGGAATGTGAATGTCTTTAAAAATATCTTTGCACAAAAGGAAGAGGTAGCCCAACAGTTGGAAGATATACATTAATATATTATTTAGAATGGTATGGATGTCATATATGATAAATAGAAGGAATTCCAGTAAATGTGGGAAGAATTATATTGGTAGAAAAATTCACGAGAACTATGGTTAAAGGAAGGAGATCGAAACACAAAAAAAATTCATGCATCTGCACAGCAGAAAAGAGCCACCAAAACTATTTTTTCAATATAGGAAGAAAGCTCAGGGAATCAAATGAACAATGCAAAAGAAATCCTAAATGAGGGAGTAAAGTTCTTCAAAAGCCTCCTTGCCCCTCAAAATTTTGCTACCACTACTAATCAAGAAGAGCAAGAATTATTATCAGCAATTCCCAATCTCATTTCTCAAAATGATAATGAAGCATTACTCAAACCATTCACATTATCAGAACTAGAGGGAGTAGTATTTACAATGTCTCCAAATAAGGGTCCAGGACCTGACAGATTTATGAAATTATTCTTCCAAAAATGTTGGGATATTGTGGGTCATGATCTCCTTATGGCCATTGAAGAGTCACGCAAATCAAGTACAATGCTAAAGCATTTTAATGTTACAAATATAGCAGTACTCCCAAAAGTAAAGGAACCTAAAACTTTTGTAAATTTTAGGCCTATATTGCTTTGCAACACAATATATAAGATATTTATGAAAGCAATATATTTAAGATTGTAGCCCTTTATCTCAAAAAT
Source organism: Sequoia sempervirens (assembly GCA_007258455.2). Lineage (NCBI taxonomy): Eukaryota > Viridiplantae > Streptophyta > Pinopsida > Cupressales > Cupressaceae > Sequoia > Sequoia sempervirens. Next base: position 43,422,149 of record VDFB02168118.1, read on the forward strand.
CATATCTTCAAAACAAGGAGGTTTTCTTCCAGGAAGAGAAACTGCGGAAGGGGCACTAGTAGCACATGAGGTTCAACACTCTATCAAGTCGAATCACTTGTCATCTTTATAGTAAAATTGGATATGATGAAAGCTTACGATAGAGTAGATTGGGAATTTCTTATTAAAGTGCTAGACAATTTTGGCTTCTCAAAGAAATGGTGCAAGTGGAACCTTTCATTCCTTTTAGGTGCACACTTTTTAGTAATAATCATTGGCTCTCCATGTGGATTCTTTAAAGTAACTCAAGGGATGAGGCAAGGGGGTCCATTGTCACCTTTTATTTTCATAATCATGGCAAAGGCTTTGAGTAGGACCATAAAGGACAAACACTTTAAGGGCTTATGGCAAGGAATTCTCATTCCTCAAACAGATCTCTCAGCTACCCACAATTTATTTGTAGATGACACACTATTATATGGGAAGGCATATGTCTCAGAGGCAAAGCAATTAAAAGAGGTATTGGATAAATATTCATTGGTATTAGGGAAAAATATAAATACACAAAAATCAAAAATATATGTGTTTAACTCCAAAGTTGCGATAAAAAGGAAAATTATTAGAATTCTGGGATTTCAAGAGGCAAAATTACCTTGTAAGTATTTAGGTATTCCTTTTTTTATGGGGTCTAATAAACCATCTTATTGGACTAAATTCATTGACAAAATTAAGCAAAGCATATCTACTTGGAAAGCTTGATGGTTATCATTTTCAGGCAGAATTGTTTTGATAAAATTAGTCCTTTCTGCAATACCTAATTACTTCATTTCAGTGTTAAGGGCTCCAAACATAGCAATTGAACAAATTCAAAAGATCATAAGAGGCTTTCTATGGAAAAAGAACATGAATGATTCAAAAAAAGATTCCACTAGCCTCTTTGGATAGTATGGTTTCAGAAAAACACAAAGGAGGAGTGGGATTGCATGACATATCCAAACGCAATCAAGCTTTTGGGGGAAATTAATATGGAAAATGTACTCTAAAGCAGAATCCAAATGGTGTTCTTTGATGAGAGCTAAGTACTTGGATAGCCAAGACCCTAAGAGAATTTTCACAGCTTCTAACCCACCTAAAGGCTCGGCAATAGGGAACTTCATGCTCTCATGTAGAAAAGTAGTAACATCATATATCTCTTGGGAGGTCAATAAAGGTGAAGAAGTTAACTTTTGGAGTGACTCCTAGAATGGGCATCCACCATTGAGTAATAATCTAGATCTACAATCAGCCATTCCAGCTATATCTTAGGCATGGGGAACAAGACTAATAGATTATGTCAATTCTATTGAAACCTCATCAGGGAGGGCATCATGGGAAGATTTTCCTCTCTGCAGATATCACAAGAGAAAAAAGATTTATTGTAAAACATTCTAAAAATTAGAACAATATTCATAACATGGAAACTTGATCGAGTAATATGGGCATCATCTAAAGATGAATCTTATTCAGTAAAGCAAGGTTATAAAGCAATTCTCAATAGGGGTGATTCTATTCAGTTCAGAGAGCATACTCCTTTTATTGGAATAGCATTGTTCTTCCAAAAGTAGGCAATTTTGCATGGTTAGTGATGAGAAAGAGAGCTCTAACAAGTGATCGATTAGTTAAACTGGTTATTACAAAACCTTTCAAGTGTGTGTTGTGTGATCAAACTTTTGAAAATCATGATCACTTGTTCTTGCAATGTTCCTTTGCACAGTCCTGTTGGATGTTTGTCTTGGAAAAAATGAATTATAACATGCCTCTTCCGAACACAATCTGGGATCTCTTTTTTGCCTAGCATGTGCTTTACAAAACTTCCTTCTTTGTGTGTATTTGGCAGACAATCCCAACATCAGTTGTATGGGCCATTTGGTGGGAGAGAAATAAACGTATATTTAGAAAAATTGCCACTTCTACACGCTTTGTTCATGTGTTGATTGAAAAATCTATCTCAGAGGTAGTTAATTCATGGATTCAAAATCATAAAAATGTTGGATCAATGTTTTCAACCTAGGATAATAATATTTTGAAGAATTGGAAGTATATAATTCTTCCTTTTAAAGGAAGTTTGAAACAACCACATAATGCAAAGGCATATAGGAGTTCAATTAAATGGTCATAGTATTCACAAGGTTTCCTCAAACTGAATTTTGATGGGGCTTCCAAAGGTAATCCTGGTGCTTTAGGAGCAAGTTTTTGCATTAGGGATGAAAGAGGGAATCTCAAGGTAGCTAGGTCAATATCCTTACCACCTAGGATGAATAATATGGTAGAGTCACTCTCTCTTCTTCACGGGTTGCTTCTTGCAAGGCAATTACAAATCAAAGCATTACACATTGAAGGTGACTCGTTAATAATAATAAATGCTTGTAAAGAAAGGTCGTGTTTTAACTGGCCCTTGAGATATATTTTACAAGTTGTTTGGAAACTACTGGATGAATTTGAAGACTTCCAAATTTCTCATACCTACAAAGAAGGTAATGTTTTAGCAGACCGCCTTGCTAATTTAGGATGTGATAAAAAGGAAATCTTTTACACACAAGATAATAATAGAAATCATGATTTCTCTGATATTCATGAGCTTGCAGAATTAAGAAATGTAATAGAAGAAGATTACATTTCTTTATGATAAGCTAATTTTTCCTAAGATTATACAATCTACTAATTCAAATCATACTGTCGTTAACAACAATGCATCCACTGTGGACAATTCATGGAAAGCCAAGTCTGAGTTGGAATTAAAGCATATGTTAGAGAATGAATGCAATAATGATGGCTTATTAACTCACATGGGTTTTTGCATCAGTCTCAAAGGACACTCACATACCACCTGATGATGCTGGAATTTGACCAAATATTCTAGCTTGGTCACATCGCTTCATTTTTGTTAGTCGCCCTAAGTTTTTTACATCATACAAGTACATTTCAATCATGTTTTGATATGCAAGCATTGCCACTAAATATTTTGACTTTCGTTCTACATGAATTAACATTTAAGGGAGAAGGGATTATTTAAATGTCTAGTCCTTTGCACCTTTCTTCATAATGATAATACATCATTTCATAGACAGAAGTTGGTTTTAAAAAGGTGGTTATTGGATTGTTCTTTACAAAAGAATTGTGCAGCGAGAAGGAAGTCGAAAGTGCAGTCATCTACAGTATAGTGGTAGTGGCAATACATTGTTGAAGTATCAACAAAATGGAACTCCTTCCTTAGAATTTTAGAGTACACCTGCCAGTCAAGCTCTGGGAGAAGCCAATTGAATAATACATCATGCATGATGCTCTAAAAACAATGTTTAGGATGGATTGTGCAAGGGTGGAGGAATGCATTTGAATTATTTTGGGAATTGAAGTTATCAATCCATGAGCTCGATGCCTCCTCTTTCCATCTCAAGTGATATCTATATTTCTTTCAAATGCATTGGACTTGATTCAGTCCTTGAATGAAACTGAGGATCTTGCTAGGAAATTCATAAGGTTTCAATTTATGTTAGATAACGTCATCCTTTGAGCAGTTCAACAATATAATTTTCACAGTGGAGAAGGGTTTATTGGAGGCTTATTTCCTAGAAATTTCATGCAAATACACCAAGCTTTCGAGGAGATTTTTGATGCCATTAGGCTTGCACTCCAATACAAAAATGATAATGTTTTGTTGTGAGCCCTAAGAAAGAATCGGCAAAATGTTTGTTCAATATTGGAATTGGAGATCAAAGAAAAGTATTATGCTCTAGCCTTCCTTTGAGCTCATGCCTCACACACAGAAAGTTAGGGTTTACAATTGGATTTATAGTTGAGGGTAAATTTTCTAGCTTGAATTCCAGTTCATGTTCAAAATGCTCAAGACCAATCTGCAAATCAACCTCAGGTGAATTCAGCTGCTGCTAATGCAAGATGCCCTTTGCATATGCAGTTTCATAGAGTACAAGGTGGAGGAAGAAGAATTTATGAAAGAGGCTTACAGTTGGTAGAGGGAATGGATGAAAATTTAGTAAATGGGGTTTCTTCAGCAAAGTAATGCTAGTAATTTGTGGGTTTTTTGTCTTTCAATTATAGCATTTTTGTAAAGGGATTAAATATAATACTTTTTGAATTTTTTAAGGCACTGGAATATAATTATTTTGGGATAGAATTATGTTTAGTGATGATCATAGAAGTGATTGTATGGGGTTAGTTAATGTAAGTGTCTAGGAAGAAGAATGTTGAATTTTGAATTATCAACATGTTTAGTTCAAATTATGCATTTGGATTCTGCAAACATGTCATTTATGTACTATCGGAGCTATAACCGGAGGTTTTCTTATTGGTTATTTCCTGCCGGTATGCTCCCCATAACCAGTTTTTGCATTATCTTATTTAAATATATAATATATTATAGTGGCTTGCCACTTTCACCAAATAAATAAATAAATTATGTACTTCACTAAATAAAAGTATAATAAAATTGACATTTTTTGATATGTTTTATAACTTAAATTATTAAAAATAATTATAATAGCATGTTTATGTTTTTTTCAACCCTACAAAATTATAATTATAAAATTATAAAAGCAAGTATTCATGACACTTGTTTTTAATATGAAATTAAAAACTTCTTAAATTTAAGATTTTTATATTTATTACTAATAATTATCATTGTTTTCTAATTTTCAAGATATTACATTTATAAAAAAATATATATATTTTAAATGTTCAAACGGTCATGAAATTTGCATAGGACTTATGTCGAGAAGGAAGCACAGCTGAATACACTTTCCTCACTTAGCCCTTGAACACTTTTGAGTTATTTCACCTACTATTGGTGGTAAAGAGGTTTCATAATAGCTCTCGAGACAAAGGCCAAAGCTATCTCGCAGTATGACTTGCAAGGGATCTGGAATATAGATGCATTCATTATAAAGGTTTCAGCGGTTCTATTGTAAGAGACTTGAATAAATTTTGAATAGTTTGTGGCTGATCATCACAGATATGCAAGTTGAGTAAGGTTTTAGCGGTTATGATTATAAGAGACTCGAACAAATTTTGAATAGTTTGTGGTAGATCATCAGAGAGATACGCAAGTCGAGTTTGGGATTGTTACTGAATTTATCACTGCAAAAATTCCCAAAATTCCTCCACAAACTTGTCGAGGGAAATATCTAGTAGAGAACCACAAAAAATCACCATTATCATCCTACAAATCGAGATCAACGAACGCATTAAGAAGCTGGATAAGTCTATTAACAAATTCATTCAAAATGACCTTCAAGTCGTCATGGCATATGTGCAAGTTTATTTCTCCAGCCGACTGGAAACTCTGCACAACCTTCAAGACATCATGGTGAATTTGTAGCTTTCTCTCTCTGCCCAACTATGCCCAACTGCAAACTATGAGGGAAGGAGTGGAAACTATGTATGGAGGGATGGAAGTTGTGTGCAAAGGAGTGGAAACTATATGCGTAAAGGGATGGAAGTTGTGTACAAAGGAGTAGAAACTATATATCGACAGGAAAAAAATTAATAACCAAAATTGAGGAACAACATTTAATCAAGAGATCACGGCACGATGAGAACCTCTGCGACCCCTTAGATATGTCGCAAGATGAGAGCCTCTGTGACCACTGAGATATGTCGAGTGACTTTTTGGGTTTCAATGAATACATAAAGGAATTGAAGAATTTTGTGTTGGAGGATGGAGTGGATGATGTCAAGTGACTTTCTGGGTTTCAATGAACAAATAAAGGAATTGAAGAAGTTTGTGTTGGAGGACGAAGTGGATGTGGTTGGAGTTATAGCCATGGGTGGTGCGGGAAAATCCACTCTTGCAAAGGCCATTTATAATGACAATGAAATAAGAGGTAACAATAGCTTGTACGCTCTCTTTACAACTTACACTATTTCAGTTGCATTAATGTAGCCAAAACATAATTTATCTTAATGCTTCTAAATTTTGTATTACCTTCAAATTGTATGTAATTTGTAACATTATATATTACAATGGAAAGCTATACAAATATATCTTTGTTTTTAGATTTTACATTTATTATTTTAAAAAAAAAAAATTTAAAAAGAATTTTGAAGAGATATTCTTTTTTTATATATCTTTGTTTTTAAATATTACATTTATTATTTTAAATTTTATTATTTTTTATAAAAAAAATTGAAGAGATATTATTTTTAAGATTCCTTAATTTTAGGATTTTTTAAAAGAATTTTGAAGAGATTCTTTTTTTATATATATTTTTTTAGATTTTACATTTATTATTTTAAATTTATTATTTTTGAAAAAGAATTTTGAAGAGACATTCTTTTTTTAAGATTCTTTAGTTTTGGATTTTTTTTATTTTGTGATGAATGTGTTATGTGATTGTAGGGTTAACTAGTATATATATCTTAAATATAATCTATATAAAATACACTGATATATATATTATTTTCTTATTATTATTACTATTTGCTCTGTAATAATATTTTATTTTTATTTCTAAAAACTGAAAGTACATCATTATTTTCACAAAATCAAAAACCCTTCCACCCATCTATCACCCATTTTCATACTATCCATAGTCCTTTTAAAACCTCAATTACCCATTCTTGGCCAAACAAAACATCTACAAATCCTAAAAATATTGAAAAAGACCCAAAATACATATACAGTTCTTTTTGACAAATAAACCTGTTACAACCACACCAAAAAACTACCACCTACAAACAGAGAAAACATAAACAATTTCTTCAATTACAAAACAAAGGACCAAGAAAAATCTTGTCATTTTTGCCACCAAAGAAAATAGTTGCAACATGGGATTCAGACCCCATAAACCTTACTTCTCGCCATTGCCTATTATCCGCCTTCTTGGATGAAGCACTCTGTGAACAATCAAGCCCGCTTGCACTTTGGCTTCTTCCAGTTGTGCCTCCACCTCCATTAATTGGATGAAAAGCTTCAGAGCCTTCCAACCATGTCGAGCCTCCTCTCTCCTTTGGTCCTTTAGTCTGCCTTCTGACCATCTCACAAACAAGATACAATTCCCCACCACCTCATGCTCCAAATTTTTGATGCCCTCACTAATGTCAAATCCTTCTCCCAGAACTGCCCACTCCAGAATGGAGTCCATCCCCTCCAAATAATCCTTAGCTACTACTGCTTCCATTATCCCCTTAACTGTCCTTTCTGACTCTCCCAGGTCCAACCCCCAATCCATAATCATGGAATAAATGTCCATGTTGGTTCAATATTGATGTCTCAAATCATTGAAAATATCCCCTAAAATTATCTGAACACACTTAACCAACCTTTCATCCTTATATAAAAACATGCCCCTTAACCGTTTTTCAATTACAAGGCCGACGAAAGGAACCAACTGTTTCTTGGTTTGCAAGGTGAAATTTGCTTCCATTGTTTCCCCTGCTTTGCTTCCACAAGCCTGTAACTGCCTTTCCAAAATTTCTCTGCAAAAAACTCAAACACAATGCCAAAAATGAGTTGAAAAGGAAATTTATTGCGAAATGAATCCATCACACTCTGCACCCCTCACATTAAAGCCTTGTACCATCAATTACTTCACCACCACTTCTCTTGCTCTTTGTAAATTAGGAAACATGCCTTTACCACCTTGGCTCACATTCCATTACAACTCTGTCATAAATGCATCGTACCTGCTTCCACTTCAATCCTACAAATCTGTTGGTAAAATAGATCAGAAATCTTCTATCTTTAAATCTCCACTCCTTTCAAAAGACACAGCCCAATTGGATAAAACATCAGCTTCGCTGTTACCAACACGTCTGACATGACTTAATTTAAAATCTTCAAAGGATGCCAGGTCTTCTACAATGGTTGCAATTATACTTTGAAGGTGCCAAGCTTCAACTTTCCCTTTCATTATTGCTTGGATCATGATTAAAGAGTCTCCTTCTAGATGAACTTTTCTTGGCCCATCATCTTCCCAACTTTAATGGTCGTCATAGCCACTAGTGCTTCAGCAACATTGTTCATCCCCTCCTCCAGCTTTTTAGCTCCCATCACCAATGTATCTCCCTTCCAATCTCGAACAATAAAACCTGCTCCCAACGGACCTGGATTTCCTTTAGAGGTCCCATCAAAATTAATTTTCCACCATCCCTCCATTGGCTTTTCCCATTTAATCTCCTTGAGACCCTTTGAAGTTGAATTCACCCAACTAAGCCCCTTAACGGACCATCTTATTATTATTATTATTATTATTATTATTATTATTATTATTATTATTATCTTATTGTACACATTTTAGAATATATTTTATGATTTTTTTATTTTTCTATTTTTTCTAAAAAATATATTTTTGTTTTGTTTCTAAAATGTGTTTGTTTTTTGTGTTTTGGCTAAATAATATTATATTATAAAATTATTATTACATTATTAAAAATGTACTATTATTAAAATATTTTTATTTTATTTTGTGTTTTTTTGTAAAATGTTTTTTATTTTTGTATTGTTTCTAAAATATGTTTGTTTTTGTGTTTTTTTGTGACTGCTAACGTAGGCAATGTGCTGCCATTGTAAGATTTTTTTTTTTTTAAACAAAAGGGGTAAAAATTTTATTCAATCAGAACCATAGTACAAAGCAAAGGCCAAAGGCCAACCAAAACAGAACACCACCAGACCAACCAGCAACAACACTACCTATTCATGTCCTCCACTAGTAACCTCTCAAGGGTCTCAAGATAATGAGAAGAAAGCTCATCCTTTCCACTGACATCCCAACCATCCACATTCTCAGAGGCCCACTTCGCAAGACAGTCGGCAACTTTGTTCCACTCTCTAGGGATATGACAAAAGGAGACAGAATCCAAGGAGCTGCAAAGACTCAAAATCTGTCTGCCCACGGAAGCTAATTGCCAACTAACATCATCAAACCTTTGATTGTTCAGCAAGTCCACAACAATCTGAGAATCCGACTCACATATGATCCTCCTCCAGCCTAAAGAGCATCCACGCTCAACAGCAATCTTAATAGCCAGGGCCTCCATCAGATTATTAGATTGCTGCCCTTTGTAACTAGAGAAGACAAAAACCACACCACCATCATTACCTCTACCAATACCCCCCACACCAGCATGACCAGGGTTCCCACGAGAAGAACCATCAGTATTAATCTTTAGGACCCCCACTGGGGGAGGCATCCACTTCCCATCACGACAAACGTGTTGCCGAACCTGACGGGGCCTTCTGCCAGCAAAATAACCCTGGTTACTATCCCCCAAGCTCAAATTCCGCACAATATCCAAATCACCAGGATCAATATTTTTAGACATGTCACACTTAGCCGAAATAGTCTCCTGAAGCCTACTAATTATCTTCTTCCACTGTTGAAGATTTCCCAAATTGGAACCACAAAAAACTCTACGGTTCCTCTCCAACCAAAGGTTCCAAAGAATGAAAATAGGCCCAATAGACCAGGCCACCTGAAGGAAAGGAGTCTTTGCTGGTGGTCTGCCCAAACTTTCCTAGAAGTCAATCAAGGAGGTAGCATGAATACACCCATGATGCCAAGCCTCCCACCATCTATGCCATAACTCCCTAGAGTAAGGGCAAAGAAAAAACAAGTGGGAGGAACACTCCTCACTGTGAGAACAGAGAAGGCAAATAGAGGGCCCCTGAAAGCCATGCTTGCGAAGGTTTTCCCAAGTGAGGCACTTCCCCTGAGCAACCAACCATAAGAAAAAATTACATTTGGTCCAAGAGAAGTTGTCCCAAACCTTCTTCCACCAGTGCACCTCAGTAGGACCATAAAAGTTCCTATCCAGCATAGCATAGCCTTGGGCAACAGTAAATTTACCTTTTGGACTAGGATTCCAAGCTAGAACATCCCTCCCATTAAGGGAGCTGCAAAGCCGAGCCTCCAAAACTCTAGAAAGAACAACACGATCCTCATCAGATCCACCCATGGGCCACTCCTGTGGGTCTTTCCAGCAAGCCACCACCGCCTGCCCAATACGCTTGACAGTTTTAAAATGCTCCACCTTAATCCAACCGGCCTCAGAAAAAATATGGCAAAGAGGCTGAAGCTGAGGAAAACTAGAAAGAATGGGAGGGTGGCCATCCCAAGAGTCTTGCCAAAATAGAACATCAGAGCCTCTATTACAGATCCAGAAGAGGCCCTCCTTAATCAGCTGAGCACCCTTCTTAAGGGTATCCCAAATACAAGAGCCTTTACCCAACAAAGGAAGACGCAGCACATCGAGGCAATCAGCACCAGGAAGATACTTGTGGGCGAGAATCTTAGCCCAATCCTGATCAAGATTGTTACACCACCTCCAGTACAGCTTGGCAGCCAAGGCAGTGACAACAAGTGCCATAGACCTGAGACCAAGGCCCCCAGCATGCTTCGGCCTGCAAACAGACTCCCACTTGACTAGGCTCCATTTTGTGGAGAGAAGGTTGCCAGACCATAGAAACTGCCGAGACAAAGCATCAAATTCCCGCACAAAGGTGGACGGGGGAACCTGCACACAACACCTATAAATGGGGAGAGACTGCACCACTGTCTTAAGGAGAATCACTCTCCCAGCAGATGATAGCCATCTATGAGTCCAATGGCTAACTCTACTTCAAAATTTATCCAAAATACCCTGCCAATAGTCTCTCCGCTGTCCTCCCAAAGCCAAAGGGATCCCAAGGTACATCAAAGGAAGAGAGCCGATCTGAAATCTTAGGATCCTAGCAATCCTGTTCTGAATAAGCTGAGGAGTATTAAAGAAATAGATAGAGGATTTATCATCATTAATATGTTGACCAGAAGCCTTCAGATAGATGTCTAAGGCTCGCCTGAAGTTCACCGCCTCGCTAATTCTAGCCAAGCCCATTAGCCCAGTATCATCCACAAACTGAAGATGAGAGTAGGAAGGGAGAAGGTTGTTCCAACTCCAACCATGGATAAGACCCTGTCTCACCTGAGATTTAATAAATCTACCAAGACCCTCAGCCATGATAATGAATAAGTAAGGGGATAAAGGATCCCCTTGCCGGAGTCCCCGAGAAGTGCTAAACAAATCTGTAGGTTCCCCATTAATGAGAACAGAGAATGAGGTAGAGGTCACACAACTAAGAACCCAGTTCACCCATTCCTCGGCAAAGCCAAAAGCCAAGAGAGTTTTCTGTAAGAATTCCCAGCTCACCCGATCATAAGCTTTAGACATGTCAAGTTTAATAAACATAGCCTTCTCCTTAGAGTTAGCCATAGAATGAACAGCTTCCATGGCTATCACAACACCATCCAAAATTTGTCTCCCTTCAACAAAACCACCCTGATCAGCCGAGATCAAAGAACCAAGGAGTGGTTTGAGTCTCTCAGCAATCAATTTGGTGATGATCTTGTAAACAATGTTACATAACGCAATAGGCCTGAATTGAGCTAACTGGTTAGCTCCTTCCAGCTTAGGTATGAGGGCCAAGAAGGTAGAATTCATAGACTTGAGCATCTGTTTGCTCCTAAGAGATTCCTGAACCACCTCAAGGAGATCAAACTTTATAATTTCCCAGAACTCTTGAAAGAACTCAATTGAAAACCCATCAGGACCAGGCGCCTTACCTTTTTTCATATTAAATACCACTTTCTCCAACTCAGGTAACAAGATAGGACATAAGAGAGTCCCATTCATCTCAGAAGAGACCAGGCGGGGAATACAATCCATGATGGCCTGCTCCTCAGCCTGGGCAGCAATAATCTCCCTAGAAAAGAGGTTTGAAAAATAATTGACTACCTCCCTGGAAATATTAGCATAGGACGAGAGTTGAGCCCCATCCTGCGCAACAAGAGAGGAGATAGAATTTCCCTGTCTTCGAGCCTTAACTGAATTATGAAAGAAAGTAGTGTTCTTGTCCCCCTCCTGAAGCCAATCAATATGATATTTTTGCTTCCAGAAGATCTCTTCCCGAAGTTCCCACTCTTCTAAACCCTTCAGAGCCGAGGACTCAGCCATACTAAGGGTAGAGGTCAACCCCTGGTCCCGAATCTGACGAGTGATAGTATCCAACTTGGACTAGGCAGCCATCTTCTGAGCTTGAAGGTTCCCAAAACATTGTTATTCCATCTCTTAAGTCTAAACTTCACATGTTGAAGCCGCTTGCTAAAAGTGAACATGGTTGTCCCATGAGCAGGCATCCCCTCATGCCACCAATCTAGCATAAGCTCCTGGAGAGATGGATCTCTTAACCACATCAATTGAAATTTGAAGGAGGGATTTTTGGTGACACCATAAGTGGTGACAGAAAGTTTTATGGGCCAATGATTAGAGCCCCTCCAATCAAGAATTTCAGAGTTGGTCGTCAACCTACTATTCAACCAATAATAGGAGACAAGAAATCTATCAAGCCTTTCAGAGATAGCCTCCACACCACATCTCCTATTATTCTAGGTAAAGACCCCATTGGAAGGCTTCACATCAATGAGATTCAAGAAACCAATCATATCCCTGAGAAGATTAGCAGAAGGGTCTAACTTGGCTAACCCACCACGTTTTTCATCTAAGCAAGTAACAGCATTAAAATCAGCAGCCATAATCCATGGGAGATATGGGTCCAAGGCTCGGATGAAACGAATGTGGGCCCAGAGATTTAACTTACCTGAAAGATCCGTAGGAGCATAAATATTGGATAAGAGAAACCTTTCTCTAGTAACAAAACTAGAAGCAATCAGAGAAATGGAAGACCGACTAGACATCCAGCATAAGGGGGAAACTTTCCTTGGGTTCCAAAAGCAAGCCACACCCCCTGCACTGTTCAAAGCACCTACCCCCTGCCAATTGCCTTGGGGCCAGATACGCGAAGCACAATTAGCAAGCCCGTCAACAGTAAGCTTAGTTTCCTGGATAAAGACTACATCCGGAGACTGAGATTCAATTAATCTACGAACAGCCTTTTGTCTAGGGATGTTGTTCAACCCCCTTACATTCCAAGATAGAACAATCATTTATGGGGGTGAGAGAAATGGGAATCAATGGGCTTCACAGACCCAGACTCAACCAAAGTATCACCCATAAGCTTAACCTTCTCTTGATCAGTCTTCCTTCCACTCTTTGACGGTTTATCAAGAGGCCCCTTTTTAAAGGATTTCTGCTGTAAGCCTAATGTAGGAGGAGCTTTGTTACCCCTCACAGGATCTGAGGCCCCCTTAGGAGCAGGGGGGTCAGGAACTACCGCAACAGAGTCTTTCGGAGTCTGTGATCCCTGCAGAACCCCGAAATCCTGAGCATGAGCCGAAGAGTCCATAGCCTTCTGATCCTTCTGATGAACCCCTGGAGATAGAATTTGATCCTCTTTCCTTGCATCATCATCCTGAGCATCTTGCAGACCCTTAGCCCCAAAAGAGAGCTCAACTGGAATACCCTCCTCCTGGGTCAAATCCTCAAGAACCTCAAACCTGTTAAAGTTGCCTTCATTCTGCCTATCCATCCAAGATCTCTTCCTGCCCTTTCCTTTGTTATGGGACTTGACCGGAATAAAACCCTCATTATCCACAGGTTCATTAGACATTGGAGCCTTTCCCTTGTCCCCCTTGGGAGGCCCAGAAGTAGCTAAGGGAGAGGGTTTAAACCTAGGACATTTGCGGTGCAAATGTCCATATTCATGGCAAATTCTGCATCTAAAGGGTAGGGTTTCATAATCCAACTGTTGGATCCAAGAAAAAGATCCCAGGCGAATTTCCATAGAGTCTGGTAATGGATTATTTAAATCAACTTCAACACAAATGCGGGCAAAAGAAATTACCTTACGATCTTGAGTTTGGGAAGTCGATCCCACAGGTTTTCCAAGAAGCAACGAGATTGAGTGACGAATATCTTCCCTCCAGAATTCCAATGGAAGCCTCGGCAAACGAACCCACACGGGAACCCGCGAAGGGATCTCCTCAGCAGAGTTGAATCCCATGTGCCAAGGTTTGATGAAAAGCCCTACCTGGTTAAAGAAATAAGGACCTCCTTCGAATGCCCTATTCCTGTCGGACATGCTTGAAAAGACCACCAAAAAATAGTTATTAGCTGCCAGAATAATCTCCATATCACCTTCAGGGTTCCAAACCCTATGTGCCCAAGAATGCAAAACAGGTAAAGATAAACGAAAGCCCAAAAATTTGCAAATAAAAGCATGATTGCCCCAATATTCAACATCCTCTGAAACCTGCTCAGGTTGAATAACCAGAACTGGACGATCCTCGGATCTCTCCAAACAACCGTTTACTTTTCTTAAACGAAACATGCCTTTTGAAGGGGAAACACCTTCCCCAGATTGGGGTTTACCAGTCTGGTCCTTATCGTTGACATGCAACAGAGAAGACGGCTCACCCATCTCCATATCACTGAAGGAAAGCTTAGAAGCAGCTATACCCTGATTCTCCATGCATCAATGAACCAAGACTCCGCAAAAAAAAAGGAGAGAGACGGGGCAGAAGGCCCACAATCTCAGAGCGCCACAAGCCCCCCACCAAGGACTCGCCAAACACAGATTTGAAGCGAAACGCCCACCCACAGGCCAGAAAAATGGCCAAGACCCCTGCCTGACCACCGCATGCCCCTGCCACCAAAAGAACGACCCCCTGAAAGCAGCGAATAAGCTCGCCCGTGAGCACAAAACACCAGACACAGTTCGGGCTAGGGCACGCAGGCCCTAGCGCGAACCAGAACTCCGCGCGACGCCATTCCCGATTTAACTCACTTTTGCCATTGTAAGATTACGCCTATAGCATAATAATAGATTTAATTCAAAAGAACCAAAACATTTTTTATAGAAATAATATTAAAAAAGAGAATATTGGATATAATATTCTTATAAGATTAGATTTAGATATTAAAAAAAATATTAATGTTATTAATAATATTAATATAAGAGATTTATATTATAATATTAATTAATATCATATTTATCTAAAAAATGGAATATTCTTTCTAATATAATATAATATAATGTATATAATATTAAAAAATAGAATATTAATGTTATTAAAAATTCAAAAAAGTTTTAATATAATAATGATATATATTTAGATTAATATTATTATAATATTTAAATTTAACATTCTATATTTCTAATTAATTATAAAAAAGTCACAAATTTAGGGATCTTAAAAAAAAAAAATCTTAAAAAAAATCTAAAAATCAAATAAAGATATAATATATTAATATGTAGTGGGGCGTCGGTCCCAGCTCAATTGGTTAAGGTGTTCCTTGTAGCAGGGCGCCCACCATGGGTTCGACTCTCCGGCGCTCCCGTGGTACCAGTTGGTGTGTCCCGCCAGCATTGCCGGTCACAGTAAAAAGTTTACCGGCGGTGGGGGGGTTATATGGGGGGCCGTGCTGCACCCGATTCCCCTCGTTAAAATATATATATATATATTAATATGTAGAATATTATAAGATTTCAATGTAATATTATATATTATAAATATTATATATCTAGATTATAATATTATTTATATTTGAATTAACAATAGATTTAATTCAAATATTCTTTCTAATATAATATAATAATGTATAAAAAAGTTTTATTATAATATTGTAGATATATAGTTAGATTAATATTATTATAAGATTTAAATGTAACATTCTATATTTCTAATTAAAAATAGATTTAATAATTTTAAATTATAAGAATAGTATTAAATTATATTATATATTTTTTCAGTAAAAGACATTATGCCTATATATATATACTTATAAAAGGATGTACAAAAGTATGTCTCGATGTATTATGGCTCTCATTAGCCAAATTTAACCCTAATCCCACGTATTCAGACTATTCATTAAGTTCTACAACCCGAAAGCTTTGTAATAGATCAAGCAAATTGGAAATAAAAATAAAGACAAGTTGGGAAGGAAACAACAACCTGTTTGTCTCTAGCTCTAAAATTTCTTGTCTAATAACCCTTTTGACACATTTCCTGAATTGTTGACAATGACCCTTGAACACAAGTTGGAATTATGCCTCTTCAATGGCTTTTGTAAATGGTAGCTCCCATGGATTGACTAGTATTATAGCTCTATAATTTCTCAGCAAATACTCCATTTGAATTCTCTAACAAGCCTTGCACTTCCTTTGATCCACACAAACTTCTTCACAGTCGGAAGAGATTTCTTACAGCATACATGAAACCATGAATTATGAACCCTGACTGGAAGAAATATAAAACTCTATGCACCTAATTCCCAAAAGAAATGATGAAGAGTGCAAAAAACCATATTAAATGAATAGTTAAATGCAACCTCTCACACATTTATCTATGGAAAACGTGCCTAAAAATTATTACTTTAACCCCTTTGTTCCTTCCAAATCCATATGAAATCAAATTTGGTACGCGGAAGGAGATATACCATTCATTCTCATAATGAAGGTGTCATATGAAAAGACATAAGTTTACACTCTGTTAAACCAAAACAAGATTTTCCAAATTAGCCAAATAGCTAATTTGAATAACACATAACATGGCTACAAGCATTTTAATTGGTAGCTTTGTTCTTATCTTTCCTCATACAAATGTATTGATAACATCAATATTTTAATTAAATCACTTGTCGATTCTATGCATACACACACATAAAATCTATGCAGATCTACTCAAAAATAATGAAACTATGCCTACAAAAAAAATAAACTTATTAGTGGTAAGCTTAGCAGCCCTTTGCTGACAATTGCTTGACAGATGTCTTTGTGAATGATCTCAATAGCAACCCAATGTAATCCACCCCTTAAACATGAGCCCCAACCACTTGTTATCGAATGACTATAGCATGGCCTTTCATATTGGAAATTCACTTAGTAAAACTTTTCTCGTCAACAACTAAAGCCATCAATTGAGGATATTATTTGCCAAGATCACCATCACCCAAAAATTCAAACTCCTAACCATCACAACCCATGTTCACAAGTTTATCGGCCAACTTATTTCTCTCCTAATATGTATGAGTTATTTGAATTTCCTGGAATGAGTGTTGGTCTCCTCTAATGGTTTAATAACTAAGCCCTTAGAGTTGTGACTAAGAGATTGGACATCTACACTAATTAGCTATCTCACTCATCATGAAGGTGCATTTCATTGTCAACCCAGGCACGTAAACTTGAAATGGGTCAGCATTGTATGTGCACTAGGACTCCATTGTAATCATTCATAAACTTGGAAAGAAACAATACTGGAAATGAAATGCTGGAAAGAAGTCAACTTAAACACTGAGCATAAATCAACATCTAGAGTAAGCATTAATAACTAGATTGAAAATGAATGATAAAAATGGAAATTCCAGCAAACAGACAAGAAACTACTTTGTTTGCCTTGGCTGCAAGAACAGTCATAGAACAGAATTTCAGTGGCTGCAAGAATAGACAGTTGTTGAAACTGAAACTAATTGTTGAATAGAAAATAAATTCTAAACTAAATAGGTGAAATTCTCACCAAGTGGGCCCCCTTGAGTGAGTCTCCCTTCAGCTAACTCAAATGCAGCAACTCAGAATATCATATTATTTCTTGAAAGCATGATTACATCTCAGTGATATGACTGTATTACTAAAACTGGAAAGGGCAAGTACAAACTCAGAACATCCAACCATATCAAAAGGGGCATCTGACCATTATTTATAGAGAGAAGAACTACTGACTAACCCTAACTACCTAGGCAGTTGACTCCATCAAAATAGGAGGATGCCACTTATTGAAAGCATAGAAAAAAGATGGAGGAAGTTATGCATGCACCAAATGTTGGTATGTGGCGACTGATCATGCTATACTATCACTAAAAAAGGGAAAAATCAATGAAAAAAGAAAAAAAAACTCAATTTTGTAGAACCCTAATTTGGAAGCTTCTAAGCTTGTTAAAAAAGGGGTTCGGATGGGGGTTACAGTATGATGAAAAACACGATTATTTGCAAGATTGTAATAGGTTTTTGCACTGGATAATAAAATCATTGGATGGCTACAGTTTGGTGGATGTAGCCCAGATTGGGTGAAGCACATTAAATTCTCTGTGTTATAATTTATTCTATGTGTGTTTTAGTTTCTTTGTTTATTAATTAAATCTGCATTTAATTGTTAGATATCTGCAGACGAGGGTAAGAAGGTTGAGAAGTTTAATGGGCAAAACTATTAGTTATGGAAGATGCAGATGGAGGACTATCTCTATTAGAAGGATTTATGGCGGCCATTGGAAGGGAAAACCAAGAAACCCGCAGCAATGTCTGATGAGGATTGGGATATTTTGGATAGAAAGGCTCTTGGCAGTATTCGTTTATGCCTGGCACAATCGGTGGCGTTCAATATTACAAAAGAAAAGACAACTCAAGAGTTGATGGAAACCCTAGAGAAGTTATATGAAAAGCCTTTCACTTCGAATAAGGTATTTCTTATGAAGCATTTATTTAATATGAAAATGGTAGATGGTGGGTCAGTTACTAATCATTTAAATGATTTTAATACGGTCACCAGTCAATTAACTTCTGTAAAAGTAAACTTTGATGAAGAAGTTAGGGCTCTTTTGATTCTGTGTTCTTTGCCTGAAAGCTGGAATAGCTTGGTAATGGCTATTAGCAATTATGTTTCTAGTTCAATACATTGAAATTTGATGATGTTGTTGGTGTTATTTTGAGTGAGGAAATTCATAGGAAAAGTTCAGGTGGAACATCCACATCAGGCAGTGTTTTGAATGCAGAAATCAGGGGCAGAACAAAGGAGAGAGGAAACAATTCTAGAAATTTGGGAAGTCAAGGAAAATCAAAGGACAAAATGTCCCAATCTAGAGACAAGAGGGATTGTTGGTACTGTGGTAAGCCGGGTTATTTAAAGAAAGATTGTTGGTCTCGAAAAAATAAAGGAGACAAAAAGGAAGGAAGTAAAGAGGCAAATGTGGTAAGTAATAAATCTGATGAGGATGCTTTGATTCTTTCCCTTGATAATGTGATGATTCTTGGGTGTTAGATTCAGGGGCTTCATTTCATGCTACCCCCATAGAAGTTATTTTCTTGATTATGTCCAAGGGGATTTTGGGCTGGTTTATTTAGGAGATAACGAACCCTGTCAGATTGTTGGAAAGGGAAGAATCAAGATTAAGTTACAGAATGGGAATCATTAGCTACTACATGAGGTAAGGCATGTTCCAAAGTTAAGCAGAAATTTAATTTCAGCAGGGCAACTAGATGATGAAGGTTTTGTTGTTACATTTAGTGATAAAAATTGGAAGGTCACAAAGGGTGCCTTAGTGGTAGCAAAAGGTGTGAAAGTAGGCACCTTATATCTTTGTACAGGTCATACTGTTCCTTCTACTTTAATTGTTACGAAAAAAGGTCAATGTTCAGGAACAGTTGCTGCAGTTCAACAGGTAGAAGATCATATAGTTGTTGTGGACTCTGAATCAAGCACTGGGCATAATAGACATATATGAGTGCAAAAGGTATGAAATTACTTCATTCAAATAATGTTTTACCAGGTCTAAAATGTTAATATGGATTTCTATGAAAGTTGTGTGTATGGAAAACAAAGAGAATAAGTTTTCTCAAGGATGGGAAGCAAAAGAAAGATGAGTGTGCATCTGTATGAACTTCAATCTTCTTCTCTTCAGATTATGTTACATTCATTGATGATGCAACTAGGAAGGTATGGATTTATTTCCTTAGGCGTAAATCTATTGTATTTGAAACTTTTAAAAATGGAGAAGCTTGGTTGAGAATGAGACGGTAAAAAATTTAAAATGACTCGATCGATAATGGTGGTGAGTATTGCAACAAAGAATTTGAAGATTATTGTTCCTCTAATGGTATTCGTAGGCAGAAAATGGTTCCAAGGACTCCATAAGAAAATGGAGTGGTGAGCGCATGAATAGAACAATAATGGAGTGTGCACGGACTATGAGATTGCATGTTGGGCTGCCTTTAAAAATGTGGGCAGAGACTATAAACACTATTGTTTATTTAATTAATAGAGGTCCTCTAATCCTTTGGGTTGTGGTATTCCAGAGGAAGCATGGAAAGGTAAGAAGGTGAGTTATTCTTTTCTCAAAACCTTCGGTTGTGAAGCATTTGCACATGTAGATTCTAAAAAATAGAACCAAGCTTGATGCAAAATCAAAGAAATGTGTATTTGTTGGATATGGCATTGATGAATTTGGTTATAGGCTTTGGAATTTTGAAAATCAAAAAATTGTGAGAAGCAGGGATGTCATATTCAATGAGAAAGTATTGTACAAAGATCTTTGCTGCAGCATGAGAAGAAAGAAAATGATTATGTAGTGTTGGATGATATTCCAAACAATGATGTTTCAGTGGTTCCTCATGTTGGGCAACAACAACAGCAATAAATACCACAAACTCCTATGAATGTTAGACGATCTTCAAGGATAAGTAGACCTCTAGAAAGATTCTCTCCCTCTTTGTATACTATTTTGTTAACTGATGCTAGTGAACCAGAATATTATGATGAAGCTATGTAGGTGGATACCAAGGTTCAGTGGGAGCATGGAATGGAAGAAGAAATGGACTCCTTGTTGAAAAATCAGACTTGGGAATTATGCAAGTTGTCTGTAGGTAAAAAGGCTTTACCAAACAAATAGGTTTATAGGCTGAAAGAGGAGGATGGAGGTAAGAAGAGATTTAAAGCCAGATTAGTTGTAAAGGGATTTGCACAGAAAAAGGGTATTGATTTTGATAAGATTTTTTCTTCAGTTGTTAAAATGACTTCTATTCATATTGTGGCTGCTAAAGATTTGCATTTAGAATAGCTTGATGTTAAAATAGCTTTTCTCCATGGTGATTTAGAAGAGGAAATATATATGGAATAACCACAAGGATTTGAGGTCAAAAGTAAGGAGAAACTAATGTGCAGATTGAAGAAAAGTTTATATGGCTTGAAGCAAGCACCTCGGCAATGGTACTTGAAATTTGATAGTTTTATGGTTGAGCAAGGCTACAGTAAGTGTAATTTTGACCATTGTGTTTATTTTAAGAGGTTGGATAATGACAACTTCATTATTTTATGTTTATATGTTGATGACATGCTTGTAGCAGGGTCTAACATGGATCACATAAGTGAGCTAAAACAACAGTTAGCAAAATCTTTTGCTATGAAGGATTTGGGGGCAACAAAACAAATCCTTGGTACGAAAATTTGTAGAGATAGGAAAAACAAAAAATTGTTTTTATCTTAGGCTAATTATGTTGAAAAGGTGTTGCAAAGATTTCATATGGAGAATACAAAAGTTTTCAGCACACCTTTGCCTAGTCATGTTAAATTGACTAAGGATATGTGTCCAAAGACACAAGAGGAGGAAGAAAAAATGTCCAAGGTACCATATGCTTCAGCTGTAGGCAATTTAATGTATGCCATGGTATGCACAAGATCGGATATTGCACATGCCATAGGAGTTGTTAGCAGGTATTTGAGTCATCCTGGAGTTGAGCATTGGAATATGGTAAAATGGATTCTCAAGTACTTGAGAGGTACATCCAATAAATGTTTATGTTTTGGGGGATCTAATACTAATTTAAAAGGCTATGTTGACTCAGATCTGGCAGGGAATATAGATACCAAGCGGAGTACCACAGGTTATGTATTTACAGTTGGTGGGACAACAGTGAGTTGGATTTCTCGATTGCAAAAGGTGGTTGCTCTATCCACCACAAAGGCAAAGTATGTTGCTGCAACCAAGGTGGAAAAGGAGATGATATGGCTGCAACTTTTCATGGACGAGTTGGGAAAACAACAGGCTAGAAATTACTTGTTTACAGACAGCCAGAGAGCTATACATCTTGCAAAGAATTATGCCTTGCATTCTAAAACAAAACACATACAGTTGAGATATCATTTCATTTGGTCGGTGTTCGAGGATGGACAGGTCAAGCTGGACAAGATACATACAGATGCCAATCCAGTGGATATGCTTACGAAGGCAGTGACAAGGGAGAAGTTGAGCTCCTCTTCAACTTCAGTTGGCCTTCAAGGTTGAATTCAAGTATAATAGAGCAACAAGGTCCAAGGTACTTATTTCCAGTGGGAGCTGTAAGTGCAGTAGTGTCGTCCAAGATCAGTCTCCAAGTGGGAGATTGTGTTGGTGTGGAGCCTAATCAGTCTCTAAGTGGGAGATTGTTGGTATGTAGCGACTGATCATGCTATATTGTACACCCTAACATGTATCCTTGTCGGGGTCTGGAGTTGGGCCAGGCCCTGGGCGGGGGTTTGGGGGAGGCAGCCCACGAGAAAAAATTTCCTCCTACTTTTTCGCGTTGTCATCAAAAAAGGGAAAAATCAATGAAAAAAGAAAAAAAAACTCGATTTTGTAGAACCCTAATCTAGAAGCTTCTAAGCTTGTTAAAAAAGGGGTTCGAATGGGGGTTACAGTATGATGAAAACCGTGATTATTTGCAAGATTGTAATAGGTTTTTGCACTGGATAATAAAATCATTGGATGGTTGCGGTTTGGTGGATGTAGCCCAGATTGGGTGAACCACATTAAATTCTCTATGTTATAATTTATTCTATGTGTGTTTTAGTTTCTTTGTTTATTAATTAAATCTGCATTTAATTGTTAGATATCTGCATTTCTAACCCTAACACCAAATTGGTCAAAGCAGACTTGCTCCAATGGGAATCTAGCACAACACACTTAAAGATTTGGTCAACAAACAAATATGACCATTAAAAAGGTAGTTACATTCTTTTATTCGAATTAGGAATTTCCCTCTATGAGAATTTTCCCTCCTTTGACCTCTTAATGATCATCTTCTTGACTTCTTGGTAATCGACCAACTGGCGAGAGTTTCTTCCATTTACCAGGCTTCGTTGACATCAGCATTTTAGTGTAAACCTGCATAATAACATTAGCACACACAACAACTGCATATCTATAATTACCTTAGCAACATTCATTCAACCACTTGTAAAATCAACATAGATAATTCTCATAGCATGATAATATCATTAAAAGTCACAAGGATAAACTTATGCCCAACGTCTATGGTTTTAAGGAAAATGTCAACAACCAAGTGTCAAAGTCTATGATAACAATAGCAAATAGATAATAGACCTTATCAAAATTGAGCCATTAATTTGGCTCATCAATGAGGCCATCATCAACCAAACATTTTTAAGTATATAACTTAGTCTCTAGTTGTGAATATTTTTTTTCTTTACAGGCATTAATGATTAAGAGAGAATCTCCTTCAATATGCAATTTGTGTAGACCAATATTTCTTGCTAATTGTAGCCCCTAAAGTAATGCCTTTACTTCTGCTATGTTGTTAGTATCGTTAGGTAATTGTGCAACTTTTCCACTATCAGAGAGCCTTTCCAATCACGAAGACACATCCCTACACCTGAAAAACCTGAATTCCCTCTTGATAAGTCAACAAAATTAAGTTTTGAAAACTCCTTTGATGGGGGCATCCAATGTATTTTGCTTCTATCAATCTTTAGATGGGGTGGCAAAGGTTGAGCACCTTTAAATGGAAATGATATATACTCCTAGTTCTTTAATAACCAATCATCCCAAGTTGTGTATAAGGAGGAAATATTTTTGTGATTGTGAACATATGCAATGGCTACCTTTGAAATGGACTTCTCAATTTTACTCTTAATATGTTGCACTGACTGGGACTGCTTCCTAAAAATCTGTTTGTTTCGTTCCCACCACAAATTCCAAATTACTATTACTGGGGCCACTCTCCATATACAAGCAAAAATAGATGATTTATATAAAATTGGCCAAGTAGTAAACAAATCCCATAAAGAAGAAGGAAATGGGAATGATACATGCAATTTAGATTTTATAAATTCCCAACATTCTTGGGCCATTTCACAGCCCACAAACAAGTGATCCACCGATTCATATACCTCTTGACACAACACACACTTGAAAGGCTCTGCAAATCCCAATTTACTTAATCAATCACTTGTCAAAATCTTTTTCCTTAAAGCAAGCCATGCAAAACTGCCCGCCTTAGGAAGCGTCATTGAATTCGAACAAAAAGAATATGCTTTATGAGACCAATTTTGAAGTGTATTTGATATGATTGATTTGTATCTTTGTTTCACTATATAATTTCCATCTTTAGAAGGAGCACAAATTACCATATCCGGACTATTTAATAAAAAAACACATCTTGCCTCTAGAACTTTTTGCAAGACAAATTTTTGATTAGGTGACATTGGTGAATTGGAGAAATCCTTCCATATAACTCTCCTTGTTATTGGCTCTATTTTGTGGACATAATCTTTTAATTTAGAACCCCATATATCTAATAGAATTTGCGATGTTAATTGTAACTCCTAAATTGAACTTAGGATAGCCGTTCCATGAATCCTTCCAAAACTGCACATTTTCCCCATTGTTGGTCAACTTCCCATGAAAAAAATGGCGTAATGACCTCTTTGCATGCTACAATAAAATTCCACATAACCGAACCACTTGGAGGATTTGGAATGGTGAAAATTTTGGCTGAGTTTCCATTATCCAAATATTTGCTTTGCATTAAACTACACCATTTCAAGTTTTGCTTTCGATACATTTGACATTTCAACTTTGCTCCAAGAGCCAAATTTATTGTAGATAAATTTTGCATACTAGCTCCTTCACTATTTTTATTCATGCACATACTCTCTAGAGAAACCAAAGGAACTTTTCTTTTCTCATCCATATTACCCTTCCACAAAAAGTTCTTAATGATCTCAATTTGATGAACAATACATTTTGGTGCCTTTAATATAGCCATATAATAATTTGGGATGGCTGCTAGAACTGAATTAGTCATTAGAATATGCCATTAAATTATATTATTATTAATGCTATTATACTAATATAATTTTAATAAGTTTTAAGTGTAACATTCTATTTTTATATCTAAAAATAAAAATAGATATAATATATTAATATCTAGATTAATTAATATCCTTATAAGATTTAAATATAACTTTCTATATTTTTTTTTTGATACGTAAGATTGATTTATATATTTAAATAAAAAGAGTACAATCATCTGCAAACGCAGGAAAGCTTCCGCCATTAATTACTAGCAAACCCAACCCAACCACCTATACCAGAAAACCACCCCGAAGACGGCCAAAACAAGACCCAGCCAACCAAAAATAGGAGACCCCTCCTTCCATACTCCACCACCCTACCACCATAGCCATCTACCAACCCAAAAGGCCAGAAAGGTTCAGCCCCAACCTTGAACAGACAAGTCTCAAGCACCCAAAATTCACAAAATAGTCATTAAGAGGCCGAAATTACAAACCCCGAGATTGGAATATAGCATTCTATATTTTTAATTAATAATAGATTTAATAAATGTTTAATTAATTAATAATATTAGTATTTAAATTATAAGAATACTATTAAAAACAAAAAAAATGCAAAACACTAAATATTCATTTATATTTTATTATCTATTTAGAAAAATCTATAGATATATTCTAAAATATAAGATTGAAAATAAAAAAGCAATATGAAACTAAAAAATATATCTTATTATTTATTTAGAAAAATCTATAGATATCTTTCTAAAATACTAAAATTGAAAATTAAAAAATAAAAATCCAAAAACAAAAAATTAGTATCTTATTATCTATTTGGAAAAATCTATATACATATTTTTAAAAAAATGCAATTTAAGAATCATAAATCTTAAATCTTAAAATAAAAAAATAGAGTGCCACTATAATTTGCTTATAAATACAATCCACCTCCCATTAATTCATCACATAAGGAATATTTGCAAAATTTGAAGACCAAAATCAAGGTTTAATTCAGATAAATTTAGATTTTTTTTTTTGAATATGTAAAAAGTTATCTACTCATCTTATAGGTTTCTAATTGATAATATTTTCATTTGCGATTTGTGTGTTTTAAATATATTCATATGTATATTTTAATTTATTGCATCTCAGTTATCTTGGTTTACAAAATAATAATGTCGAATTTTCTTGAAATATGAAAGGAATTCATGAAGGAGTTAAGAATCTCTCATATTTGAACCTGGTGCCTGGTTGCTTATTTTCTCACAGAAATGAAAATGGTAAGAATGGAAAGGAACTATTACAATCAAAATCTATACAAAAATCCTTGGAAGCCTTGAGGTGCATGGTATATAAATGGATCAATCAGTGTCACTCATTAGTAGCATTCTAATCCAATGTATACCATGCAAATTCCATCCATTAAAATCAATAAAAGAAGTTAAAGTTTCAACGAAATTATTTGAACGTATTAAGTAACGATATATCTAAGTAATCTCTTTGATAACTGACGACATTTAAATAGTTAAGTAAGCAAGCATTTAATATTATTGTTTATGCTAATTTATTGATAAATGATAATAAGAGTAGAAGGAAATAATGAAAGTGAGTTAAATATACTAAATTCTAACAATTGTAAGTGAATTGTATTGAAAGGAATAAGAATAAATAAAATTATATTATTATTTTGTTTAAATTATTTTTCTTAATTAATATTCTTTTTCTTTACTCGTTAAATCAGAATAAATTATTGTGCAATTAGGATCCATGAACAAGAAATCGCATTCTTATGATATCCTAAGAGAGAAATAAATTTAATATACACCCACTTGGAAATTAATTCATTAGAATAAACTAATTATTGATTTAACGAATTTAATTACATGCACAAAAATAATGATGTTTAGTTAATGATCTATGGGATATGTAAATAGGACAATCCCTATAATTGTCTAAAGTTAATCTTGAGAAGAATAGCAAACAAAAGAAAAAGAAAGAAAGTGTATTAAAATGTTTGAACTAAGCGATTGTTGAATTCGAGCTGAATGGCTAGGGTTATTCTATAGATTTGAATCCTCATAATTACTAGTATAAGATCCGTGAAGGGAATCCTAATATTAGTAGAGGAATATTCAATTTATATTTATTTATTAACTCATTTTTATTTGTACTTAAATAAGATATTTGTTCTCACCCATCTGAACTAGTTATTAATCGGTCAGTATATGAGAGCTTATTAGTACCAATAAGGTAAATATTTTATTATTTAGACTTGTGTTTATAAGAGGACTTCAAGAAGATTTTGACTAAAAGAAAAAAACCCTAACCATGAACCTTGTTCTTAAAGTGGCATATTATATTAAAATAGTGGTTAAGGGGTTGTTGTGTAACCCTTTTTGTTGGGCCTTTGTGACATCTCATCATCATAAGCGAGTGACCACTTAGGTCTTCGTAGTAGATATTCTACCCTTTATTAGTATAGTTAGTACTTTGACCTTATGAGAACATAACTCTTGTGGGTATGAACCATCATGGAAGTGGGCATTGGTGAGGATTTTGATTTGGTTGAGTAAGCAAGGGTGTGCATTGTGTGATTTTTTTTATTATTATTTTAACCAAAACGACACGCTGTTAAACATTTTATTGAAATAAAAAGATGAGTTACATATCTGCATTCAAAGCAAGAGATTACAAAATTATCTTGATAGAAGAAGAGAGTATAGGTTGAGAGAGACAAAATTTGACCAGATACTAAGTAACATAATTAGCACATATTGCATGCAGCGGTATGAGAAATAAGAAAGGTGGTGAGCCGAAGAAGACTAGAAGTCAAAGTAGACCACTATTTCTAACCCGATACAAACTAGGAGACAACATAGCAAGTGAACTTGAGAGAAGTAGCAGCAAATGACAAGAAAGCCATACAAAACTTGCCCACAATAAAATTCACATTACAGAAAAAAAAAAAAAAATTGAAGTTGATAATTAAACACCACTTTCATTCAACGACTCCAAATCTGTAGGAGGAGGAAAATATGGGGTGGAATGTGGTTCCACCAGAGCATGCCTAATGAGGAACTTCACCGTATCATATAAATCACTTACCATAAATTAGGTTCACTTAGGATTTATTTAGGGTTAAGTTATAATTAGGGTCAAGGTTCACTTACAATTCGTTGTTGCCAAATTTTAGAAACAAATATTAAAGTTAGGGTTAGGGTTTAATTAAGGTTAGGGTTAGGGTTAGGATTATGATTCAAATAGGGTTAGGGTTATGGCTCAATTAGAGGGTTAGGATTCAACTACATTTAGGATTATGACTCATTTAGGGTCCCCTTAATATTTACTCAGGGTTAAATTTTAATTAGGGTTAGAGTTTAATTATGTTTAGGGTTAATTTAGGGTTAAGATGCAATTAGGGTTAGGGTTATTTTTAGGTTTAAGGTTAGAATTACACTTTAATTAAGGATAGGGTTAAATTATGGTTTAGTTAGGGTTAGAATACAAATAGAGTTAGGGTTAGGGTTAGGGTTAGGGTTAGAGTTAAGGAACTTAATTATGATAAGGGTTAAACTAGGGTATAGTTATGGTTAGGGTGAAATTAGGATTATAGTAAATATTCAATTAGGGTCAAGGTTCAATTATGGAAAGGGTTGTTACATTGGTGGTTGTTGTTGCACCAAAAGATTGACCTCTTAATGTCTGATACAATCACCAGATTTATACAAGATCCACAAGATGCGGTTAAGCCATGTCATGAACCCAAGCACCGTGTTGCACAAAGGAAACCAAGGGACACACCATCTTGCAACAATCCCCCTAAAGCACAAGCAAGGGGTTTGAACCTATGACCTTGTCTCTAATACCAATTGTTACATTGGTGGTTGTCGTTGCACCAAAAGATCAACCTGTTAATGCCTAATACAATTGCCAGATTTATACAAGATCCACAAGAGGCGATTAAGCCATGTCACAAACCCAAGCACTGTGCTACATAGAGGAGACCAAGGGACACACCCTCTTGCAACAAGGGTTAGGGTTTAAATAGGGTTATTATTAAATTAGGGTTAGGGTTAGGATTCAATGAGGGTTAAGGTTAAATTAGACCAAGTTAGTGTTATAGTTCTATAATAATGCTTAGGTTAGGATTACAACTAGGATTAGTGTCAAGTTTAAGATTCAATTAGGGTTCAATTAGGGATAGTGTTCAAGTTATAATTAGGGTTTAATTAGGGTTAGGGTTCATTTAGGGTTATGATTAAGGTTTAATTAGGGATAAGTATAGGGTTCTGTGATAAAACTTGGAGTTAAGGTTATGGTTCAAGTTCAAATAGTGCACAGTTAGGTTTTAATTAGGATTAGAGTTAACGACATGATTAGAGTTTAATTAGGTTAGAGTTAGTGTTTAATTAGATTTAGGGTTCAATTAGGGTTAGAGTTAGGACTATGGTTAATTTAGGGTTAGAGTTAAATTACAATTACAGTTCTGGTTCAATGAGTGTTTGGTATAGGGTTCAATTAGGACTATGATTAGGGTTCAATTATGGTTATCTATAGTGTTTAATTAGAGTTTCTATTATTAGGGTTAGGGTACAATTAGGGTTAGGTACTTTCAATTAAGTTTAGGGTTCAATTAGGGTTATAATTTAATTAGGATTAGGGTTCAATTAGGGCTAGGGTTAAAGTTATAATTATGATTCAATTAAGGTTAGGGTTCATTTAGGGTTAGGGTTCTATGATAAAGCTTGGGGTTAAGGTTATGGTTGGGGTTCAATTATGATTATCTATAGGGTTCAATTAGAGTAAGGATTAGGTTTCAATTATAGCTAAGATTCAATTAGGTTACAATTAGGGCTAGGATTAGGAATCAATTATGGTAAGGGTTAGGGTTCAATTAGGGTTAAAATTTTATTAGGGTTTAAAGTTACTGCTAGAGTTCAATTAGAGTTATGGTTCAATTAGGGTTAGCATTCAATTAAGGTTTGAGTAGGGTTAGTTCAATTGGAGTCAAGGGTATGAGTAAAGTTTAATGAGGGTTAGCATTACAGTTAGAGATAGAGTTAGGGTTAGGATTATGGTTCAATTAGGTTAGCACTAGGGTTAGGGTTCAATTAGGATTATGGTTACAATTCAATTAAGGTTAGAGTTTAATTAGGGCTAGAATTCAATTAGAGTTAAGGATCGATCAGGCTTAGGTTTAGGGTTGGTTCAATTAGGGTTAGGGTTTTGTTATGGTTAGGGTTAGATTTTAAGTAGGGTTAGTGTTAGGGTATAACTAAGATTCAATTTGGATTAGGGTTTAATAAGGGTAAGATTAGGGTTAATGTTTGATTAATGTTAGGGTTAAGATTAAATCAGGGTTTAGGTTCAATTAGAGTTAGGGTTAGATTAGAGTTTAATTAGGGTTTGAGTTAGGGTTAGGATTATAGTTTAATTAGGTTAATGTTAATGTTAGATTTACCATTTGATTAGGGATAGGGTTAGAGTTCAATTAGGATTATTTTTTAATTAGGGTTTAAGGTTCAATTTGGGATAGGGTTTAATAAGGGTTAGGGTTAGGGTTTAATTATAGTTAATGATAGGGTTTAATACTAACATTAATCCCACCCTAATCCTAATTCTATCTTTAACCTTACCCTAAACCTAAACCTAACCCTAATACTAATACTAATTCTATCTCTAGCCCTAACCCTAACCCTTTCCTTAATCTTAATCATAACCCTAATCCTAACCCTAACCTTAACACTAATTCTATCTTTACTCCTAACCCTAACACTAACCCTACTCCTACTCCTAATCCTAATCTTAACCCTAACCCATGATTCTATCTATAACACTAACCCTAACCTTAACCCTAACCCTAACCCTAACCCTACCCCTGATCATAATTCTATCTCTAATTCTAACCCTAACCCTAATCATAACACTAACCCCATCCCTAACCCTAACCCTAATTAATGTTATGTCTCCCATGTTGCATTGTGAATTCTAAGTTAGCATATATATATATATATATATATATATATATATATATATATATATATATATATATATATATATATATATATATATATATATATATATATATATATATATATATATATATTTAATTTAATATATATAAAAAATACTGAGAGATATATCCTTCTCAAGGTGCCTATTGGACTTTTATGTGAGAAATTGATTAAACAAATAGGTGCTTGAAGAAGGATATCTCTCGACGTTTTTTATATATATTAAAAATTAAATATATATGTTAATTATTGTTTCCTTTTACTACACAAACAATCCAAATGACAACCATGTAAGATTTAAATAAAGGCATTGGGTCAAGGAACCCTTATGTCTTATAAATTTTAACATAAAATGTCAAATTTGCAAAGGCATGACTTTGGTACAAAAGCAACAACATGATTTAATATATATCTAAGTTGTAGAGTTTTTTGATAGTTGAATGGAATTATACCTCATTTTAATGGACATGTGGGATGTTTGTAGCTATCATAGAGAAATAATTGCAAGAGAATGCTATCCAATATCTATTTGTTTGATTAATGTTTACGTATTAAACAAGGTCAACTATTTTAATTGTTGATTGTAATTGTCACTTACAATAGTCATAAATAGGTTTATCTTAAGTTGAAATGAGCTTTGACTATTAAAGAATCATAAGGTAATATTATAAAAACTGATAATAAACATTAAAACCATTTATTTATAAGGCTATACTTTTATTGCAATATCAAGAGTTATGTTACACCTTGTCTTATTGTTACTAAGTTACTTTTACCTTCATGGGTAAATAGGAAGAAGTATGTAAATCATGATTTTGATATGTTTGATAAATGAATGAAATATTGAAATAGGTATTAATATGTTTTTTTTTATACGTAAGATACTAATTATTATATTAAAACTTAACTAGAAATGCAAGCGTCTGTTATGCAGGAAATATGATATTAACCAAAAAATCATCAAACCACCAACAATTAACCGAAACACTGACCACCAGAGAACCAAACCAAACAGAGGCCACTAAGGCCAGCCAAAACATGCAAAGAAAGGCCATGAACGGCAAAAAACAACCCAAACCACCAACGATAAACAAAAAACTTCATATAGTGCAAACCCAAAAAAGCCACTACCAAGGATCCCCTTACAGAAACTTATTCAAACAAGCAAAGTCTTTGAATTCCTCCTGCCACCCTTCATCATCAACCACTATCAGACCAAAATACTTTTTTAGAAAAATGACCGCAACTGCCACGAACGCCCTATGCCTCATCAAACCCCACCCATGCAAATCTAGGAGAAACGGGTAAATTTTGACTGTGTCCTCTGAATGAAGCCGCTCCAGGTCACACAGTCATGGATAGCCTCTACCTTCAAGCACTGCACTCAACACCGCATCCACACCTTCCACCAGGTCTCCATGGAATAATTTAACCAACAAACTTTTAGCCTCTACCTTTGAAAAGAGATTATCAAGAAGTGAAGCAAGGAAATGGGAGGAAACATGTAGATTGTCCCTCCCATACTCCTTACACTCCAAATGGGACAAACCCAACACCACTTGAACCGCTACTAGCACCAACAACTCATAATAGAGCAAAATACACTTGAGCCTTTGATCTGTAACCTCTTTGAACGAGGTTTGTCGCAACGATGACTACAAAGAGATGGGTGTGTCGGCCCCAAAACAAGCAAGGCCCATCACAAAGACTTCCACCACAAACTTTGACCCCTCCACCATCCTCAACCCAGCGCAGAAAGCCTCAAATGAGAGAGAATGCAACTCATGACATCCACAAACACTTGTAAGGAAAAAAAGCACCAAAGAAAGAGCCAAACCATCATTTAAAAGGATGAGCCCATATTACCAAGCTGTCGTCGGACGTAGTGAATGGTACACCACTAGTGGGCTGAAGGCTTTTCCGTATGCAGCAATCACCTCGCCATTAATAGCCCACCTTACACAGCTTGGCAGAATAACCACAATTGTCCTTTCACACATGCCTAAACAACTTCAAAAAGAGAGCTAAAAAAATTTAGCCAACTGGAACACCAACTCAATACTTGCCCCTAACCACCGACCAACGTGGCCTCCAACGCCACCTCCCTCCACCAGCCTAGAGGGACGCCCACCCTACCTCCAATGGTATTAATATGTTATTAATTTCAAAGGAATGAATATGTTTTATATTTATGGAAATTGAGATAAGTAAATATGAATAGCAATATGATTGCAATGTGAATGATTTGACATTTCAATGATGATTATATAATTCAAATGATGATATTGTGAACATCTAGTTCTACTATTGTGAATGTGTTGAGTTGGATGTAGATGTAGGGAAAAAGCCTCCAGAAGGAGGGGAAGTATCACTCAGAAGAGGGATTTGGTCTAGAAACCCTTAACAAAGCTTAAATTGAACTCACACACACCCACTATTAGAATGGTTAGTCCATGAACCAAATAAGTACTGTTTAGTCATAGTCTTGACGTAATGGAATAATTGGGTAGTCGACCTTGATTGAGTTAGGTTGTTTTCTTGAATTGAATGACTTTAGTTTATTCTCTGGTTTCTCAATTGATCGTGATTTGTTTGAAGTCTCTTTATTGGGTTTGAGTTCCTCTTCATGCATTTGTATAAATTAACAGTTATATATAGAGTGTGTATACATGATTATGTGTATGGAAATGATAATCATGCATAGTGAATGTACACGTGCATGTTTATAAGAGGGTGGGAATGCTTTTGCATACCATGCACAAATGCATCATATGTGTTGAGATGTAGATTGGACATATATACCACATACATATATGTAGGTATACATTCAAATACATAAATACATATTTACTAATTATATATATATATATATTATAATATATATAAATAAGTAATTATACATGTTTAAATATACAAGATTGTTTTTGTGAGAATATATATACTAATATATTTATATATTATAATATGGATATTATAATATATAAATATGTTATTATATATATAATATTAAAAAGCTTTATAATCAAGAGCGCATATTCCAACATATTCAGTTGAGATGAATATTTGATTAATGATTGAAACCCGAGGTTAAGAATTACCTACTAGGTTGAGATATTTACTTGATTACCATTGGAACCTGTGATCCTAAATGTTTATCAACCCTAAATATGCAAAAACAACAATAATGAAATGAAAGAAAACACAAAGGGACACCTCAAGATTAGCCTAAGAAATGATAAAGCAAAGAAATAAACTAAAATGAAGATTACAAAACGATTATACCTTCTTTGCTGCTGAAATTCCTTGGTTGGCCCTTGATTTGGATTGCTTTGTATGCTCCTTAGATGGCTATTGATGTAGCTAAATGCAATATTAAGTAGATGTTGGGATGCAAATGCAAAATGGCTAAAATGGATGGCTAGATGAGAGAAAAATGAGTGCACAAAATGACAACATAAGGTTGCAAAATGGCTAAGTGTTTTTTTTGCCTTAGAGGAAGGGGTATTTATAGAGAAATTTGAATTCTCTAGAGAATTCAATGGTTGAGATTTATCCAACAAGGCCAAGATGAAGGGCTAAGGTGAGTTGAGGACTCACAAGCCCTCACATTTTGACATGTGGAATGTGAAGTGGCTAAAGGTGAGATGATGTGTAGGTGATGTGGAAGGAGAGTAAATGATGTGGAGGAAGGACATGTACCTTGGAAGTACGTTGGCATATGAGAAGATTCCTTGGAGGAATAAATGTGAATTAAACTTGGGAGAATCTAGTGGATAAGAGAGGGTCTCCAAAAGGGTGGGAGTTGGTCACATGTGGATGAGGTGACAAGTCCTATGTTCTAGAAGTCTTGGAAGGATAAAATGTGAATTAAAAATTCACATGGGGAGGAGAAAGACCTAGGATGAATAAATGTGAATTAAAAATTCACATGGGAAAGAGGGTCAATTCCAAGAAAGACAAATGGAAAGGTTGACTAAAAAGGGATGCTAAATGTGGCTAATGACCTTGATTAAGGTTGTGCAAATATTTGATTAGGGTAATTAATGAGAGATTAGAAGCAAGTGGAAAATGTAGGATGATGTGACATTAATCCTTGATTAAGAGGATGCACATTTTAATCATGAATTAACTAAATTAATCCAGATTAGAGAGAGATTATCGAGGATGTGACAAGGAGAGAGAAAAGAAGAATTTTAAATTGATTTTAATTCAAAAAAGGTTAAGATGACTAAATTAAATAAATTGATGTATTTATTTAATTTAGAGAGGAAAAAGGTTTAAGGTAAAGCATTTAATTGTTAGATTAAATACTTTAAAAACCTTAGGCGGGAAGTGTAATATTAATTAAATAAATTAATATTAGCGGAATAGATAAATAGAGAGGAAAATTTGATCGTATGGGAGCGATCAAATTTGGGTGTCTACATTTTGCCCCTTCTCAAAATATTGTTAGAATAACAGTGTTTCGAAGAAAAATAAAATGTCGGTGGTGAAGAAAGTGATAGGGCTTGATGCCCCAGCATGAAAGAGGTTGAATGAGCTGCCCAAGTGGAGGGAAAAAAGGAGGGAGATGCCCCAGTGACTGCCATGAAGGGATGGAGGGAAAATGGTAGGGTATGCCCCCTTGAGAGGGAGGTTGGGGAAGAAAAGGGGCCCCAGATGACTTCATGATAGGAAGAAACAGAAGACACCATTGGATAGAGCTTGAAAAACTAAGCAACTTTGATTTTTGAATGGAGTCGATCAAATGTACGGTTTGCAAATGGCGGCCCCGGGAAAGGAGGGAATTAGTTGGAGGAAAAAAAGTTAAATAAAAGGTAAAAATACCTTTTATTGGAAAAGGGGGGAAAAGAAGGGTTAAAAGGTAATTTGAAGAATTACCTTGTCACATTGTCATTGTAGCAGTAGAGAGAAGAGGAGAGGAGAGGAGGAGAGGAAAGAGCAACGATGTCGCAGGATTAAAACTTAGATATCATTCACCGGGCGGACGAGGTACGGAGGTGCCACACACACTACGAGGTGCCCTGCCAGGTTAGTAATAAAACCCCACTTGTGTATTTTAAACATTTATAGCATGTTTTAGAATGTTTAAAGAAAATCTAAAGCGTGCTTCTTATTTGCGGGATAAAATAGAAAAATGGGTAGTTTAAATTTTTTGCAACGGACAAGGGAAAAAATGACATTTAGAGAGGGGGAGACGGTGCTAGGAAGGGCGAATTTGCCTTGGACAGGGGTAGGTCCACCCCACAGCGGGGCGTATCTACCCTGCCTTGTGGCGCATTTGCCTCGGCAAGGGGCAGAGCGGCCCTGACGGAGGGGGCGTGTTTGCCCTAGCTCGAGGCAGAGCTGTCCAGCGGCAGGGTGTGTCCGCCTCAGCTCGGGGCAAAGCCGCCCCAAAGTTGGGGCGTGTCTGCCCTAGCTGGGGGCAGATGCACCCCTGATCGAGGGCGTGTCTACCCCGGCTTGGGGAAAAAGTGCCCCCGGTCAGGGCATGTGGAGGAGTCGCCCCAACTCTGGGGCGCATTTGCCCCGGCTCAGGGAGGAGTCTCCCCAGCGCTGGGGCGTATCAGCCCCGGACCATGGCAGGTCCACTCAAGCGCAAGGGGGCATTCACCCCAATGTGGGAGTGCCTCCAGGTGGTTTATAGGAAGACAAGTTTGTTCTAACGAGGGTAAAGTGGGAAAAAGAAGAACAAAAGAAAAATGAGCAATGTCCCGGGGCCGAAAATATGGAGCAGTGACAATCGGGTAATATAGATGCAAGGCTTCGGGCGATTACAAACACATGAGCGACGGTCGAAGGTACTAACAGTGACCACAATCGCCATGACTGGAGTAGATCATGCAACATTGGATCATGCGGGATTATTGCACTTTTTACAGGTTTTAGTGATGAGGGCACATCGAGCGATGCTGATAGCCTTGATAGAGAGATGGAGTTTAAAGACATCAACATTTCATCTTTCGATGGGGGAGATGACGGTGATGCTGGAGGATGTATGGCACATCCTGAAGCTGCTGATAGTTGGGTTGTTAGTTAGTGATGTGGTATCAAGAGGGGCGGAGTTAGATCACACTGTGTCAGTGTTATTTGGAGATGTGGATCTGCCCATACAGGGTGAGCAGTTGGACCTAGTCAGATGTTTGTCAGTGGGGGTACCACCCCTACCATTATTTTCGGGTGGATTGATTAGTGGGATATTGTTACCAGATTGTAGTAGGTGGTTTTGTATTCTACGGTACATGGAGGTGATTCAACATATTGTCGAGTGGCATGAGGGACAGATCTCGTGGGGTACATGTGTATTAGCGCAGTTATATAGGGATATGCATGTGATCTGCTACCGAAACTTAGTGATTTTGACACACACGACCCTACTACAAGTGTGGGCATGGAAGCACATTATGGTGACGAGACCCATAGTGGTTAGGGAGGGAGATGAGGATGATAGGGAGCCTATGGCCTGGGGATATGGGGAGGCGAGGGGCTAGGTTTTGCGGTACGAGATGCAGGGGGATATGGATGGGTGGAGGAGAGCAATAGATGGCTTGCAAGAGAGAGACATAATATGGTGTTCGTATATGTATTGATAGTTCAGGGGGTGGAGGGAGGAGGAGGAGAGATAGAGGGGTTACTTTATGAGCCGATGCGTCTTGATTGGGAGTCTGTCATGCATAGTGGAGATGCATCGACCAGATAGAGTGTTGAGGCAGTTTGGGCCGATACAAGATATTCTGGAGGCACCTGTCAAGTATTGTCGACTCACCAGAGAGTGACCATGGGGACCTGTTTTGAGACCGAGGGATGCCAAAGCGGCGTGGGCAGTGACAGTGCAAGTGCCCTACCTAGGGAGAGTTGTGGTGGAGGACGTAGGAGTGACGATACGATATGACCTATGGTGGCGCAACCACCGATGGGAGAGGATTACACCGTTGATGCCTATTGTAGGAGCTGTAGGATTCAGATCAGAGGATGAGAGCCAGGGGCGAGGGAGGGTAGGGCAATGAGATAGCAGCAGGATGCAGAGGGTGTTGGTCATTAGGACAGAGGAGGGGATGAGGTGGTAGGACAGCCAGAGAGGAGGAGGAGGAGGAGGAGGAGACAACGGAGGAGGGCTAGGGCGAAGGTGGATGTAACAGGACCCATTGGTGGGAGAGATGCAAGACAACAGGAGGGTGGGAGAGGTCCAAATCCAGATGTGATAGACAGGATGAGCTAGAGGTGGAGATGATACACGCGGTGGAGGGTGGAGTTGTTCAACAGACCAGCATAGGAGGTAGGGTACGACAAAGGAGAGTGCTAGTGCAGGCTAAGCAGGAGGAGATGGGAGGGAGTGGACAACAAGATGGAGCTCAGGTGGAGATTGAGGCTAGGGGTCAGTTAGAGAGTAGGAGATGACAGAGGAAGGTGCAGAGCGTGGCAGAGTAGGAGGAGATGGGAGGGGGTGGACAACAGGATGGAGCCCAGGAGGAGATTGAGGCTAGGGGTCAAGCAGAGAGTAGGAGATGATAGAGGAGGGTGGAGAGCGTGGTAGAGCAGGAGGAGATGGGAGGGGGTGGACAGCAGGATGGAGCCTAGGAGGAGATTGAGGCTAGGGGTCAGGCAGAGAGTAGGAGACGACAAAGGAGGGTGGAGAGCGTGGCAGAGTAGGAGGAGATAGGAGGGGGTGGACAACAGGATGGATCCCAGGAGGAGATTGATGCCAAGGGTTAGGCAGAGAGTAGGAGACGACAGAGGAGGGTGTAGAGCGTGGTAGAGCAGTGTCTTCATGTTATAGAGATAGGGGAGCGAGGATGAGGAGGAGTCAGAGGGGGAGGGGAGGGCTATAGGAGAGCCGAGGAGACTGATGAGAGTGGGGAGGCATTGTCAACCACAAAGAGTGCGGGTCCGCCCCACTGTGGAGGACCATGGGACTCAGCAGGAGAAGGAGTGCAGGGGGGGCGATGATGCTATGGAGATAGATGGAGATGTTCCAAATATGGATATTTTGGATGTAGAGCCATTGGTGGTGGTTCCTTGTGTGACATTGGAGGATCCTATTGCTCAGCCTAGAGATACTGTGGAGAGGCTTTGAATGATAGATCAAAGGTTGAGGATAGTTGAGGCAGAGGTGATCAGACTCAGGGTCGAGCTATCGAGGGTACTAACAGTAGGTCAGAGAGATTATAGATTTATGGTTGACCTCTTATCCACACAGGTAGAGGTGATGGGCAATGAGAGAGATGGAGTACAGGCTGATATATAGATGGTACGTGATGAATTGGCTACTCTTAGTTGGGACCGTCACAGATTACAGGCAGAGGTTGTGATATTACAATCCAAGGGGGAGCTAGAGGGGGTGACAGATCAGGGGTCAGCAGGCATTGGGCAATAGGTAGATGATCTTCGGCGGGAGTGAGATGAGCTATGTGATAGAGTGCATTATTTAGAGCAAACAATCGAAGATATGGGGTTGATACAAGAGAGAGCGGGTGAGGCGGGGGAGCATGTTTATATTATGCAGACAAAGAGAGATGTAGCGCAGGTGTAGGTGTAGGCTACGGAGGCAGAGAGGGATGTGGCGGAGGCACGAGTTCAAGTTTTGCAGAGTGAGAGAGAGTTGGTAGAGGCACAAATACAGTCTCTTCAGAGGAGGAGAGAGGAGGTAGTTGCAAAGGTATCGTCACTATAGAGAGAGCGAGATGCATCAGGCGTGAGAGTACATGAGTTACAGAGGGACGGGGATGTAGCAATGGCTCGGTCACAGGTCGCATAGAGGGAGAGGGATGCTGCAGAGATGTGGATGTAGGTGTTGCAGGGAGAGCGGGACACAACAATGGCTCAGTTGCAATCAATACAGAGGGAGAGGGATGTTGCAGAGATGCAGATGTAGATGTTGTAGGGAGAGTGGGACACAACAGTGGCTCAGTTGCAGTCAGTACAGGGTGGTGATGTGATAGGAGTAGATATACAAGGGTTACAGGGGGAGAGGGACACAACAGTGGCTGCCGAGGAGATGAGAGATCGGGTTCAGGTAGAGATGGCGCAGTTATGACTATCCTAGGAGGCTTGGGAGCAAGAGAGGAGAGTGGTCACTAGAGATCGGGATAGGTATCGTCAGGAGAAGAATTTTACTTGGTTCCAGGTTGCTGAGCGAGAGGAGAATGTGAGGGAAGCAGGATTTTGGATGGGCAGATATTATCATGCAGTTCCAGACCCGACACAGCGGATGTTCCAGTACGTTTGGCAGACACCACAGATTCCAGCGTCATCCCAGTCGCTGGGGACGCGAACTCGAGGTTTCAGTGAGTCATAGGGGGTTTTTCTAGGTAGGAGATCAGTACTTGATTCTCCCCAGAGATCAGGTGTGGGTAGCTCATTTGGCAGGTGACAGGCTACTGAGTTTTTGACAGGTGCAGGGTGGATGGATAGGGCATAGTGACAGTGGTTATTTACAGGACCTTGTACTGGTATTTTGATCTGATGATTTTTGTATGCCATAGTCATAGATATGATGACATCTACAACATTATTATGATATTTTTCATGTGATAGTCATGATTATGGGATGTACTTTGTACTTTTGGTATATTTATATATGATAGCCCTTATTGACACCATGTTCATGCGTTGGATGAATGATCGTGTTTATGCATTTGTAGACTATGGATGATTTTATTAATGTCGATGCTTATATGATGTTATGATGTATGCATATATTTTATTTTTATATATGATGGCTTGTGTAGATGTTTATGTATGGATGCTTATTTGATTTATTGACGTGTATGTATATGTGTATGATGGCTTATGTAGATACTTTTATGAATGTTTTATACATGCAGGATGTGATGTATTATGAGTCTAACACTTTGTGATGCAGGTGGCGATGTATGCATGGTTCTAACACGTTATGATGCAGGGGGCAATATATGTATGAACAGTAGAAGGAATCTAATATGTGTGGATGATAATGCATGTGTAATGGAGTTAAAGTTGTAATGAATTATCAATGAGAATAGTAAATCATGAAAGGCAATAACACATGGTCATAAGCGTCAATAAGGACTGACATGAAAGAAAAGGGGGGAGATGTATGTTTAGTGATTGTGGAAAATGGGTGTAATCTCGCACCTATCAAAAAAATTTAGTATCCTGAGAAGAATGGGAGAGAGAAAAGTAAGTATTTGCACAACCAAAATCATAAGGTGAATGCAATGCAACAGATGATGAAATGCAATCCTAATATGATTTTCCATCTTTGGAGCACTGATTTTTGTTATAGCATAAGACACCAAGTGCTAGGTTATAGGCAACCGAGGCAAGTTAGCATCTAATGCATGAAACAAACACACAAATAAGGAGGTTATCCCAACACCCCAAAGTAGTGAAAACTTTGCTCGGGCCAGGCATTAGGATGACCACAAGCACAAAGGGATGTCCCAACGTAAAACAAGATCACACAAATCTTGGTGGGTACTACGTGGGACAACCCAACAGACAACAACAATAAAATATCAAGATATGCCCCTATCTAAATTAGTCAAAACACACCATAATATGATAGATTATGGCGGCCTTAACTAACTGTAATAGACAGCTCTAATGATAAACAAAAAACCAAAAGTATCAAAATATCGCAATCAAATTTCAAACGTACTTTGCCATAGGATCTAGAGGATGGATGGAGTTGATGAGGTATGTTAGGAAGGATGCATCTTGTTGAGACCAAAGATGATGGATACTAAACTAAAAGATCATTATGACGCAGGATGCTTAAAATTGATTGAGTCTCTTGTCACAGGTGAATCTTTTTTTAAAGAACCGGCTAAATAAGGACATAGTTTGATGACACAATACGAGAGAGACAAGCCACAAAACATTAGACTGACACATCCTACAGACCTAGGGGCTCGGGGGCCGATCAAAGATTAGCCTTGCCTATGTGAAAGTGCAGAGCCCTCATAGTTATTGAAAATACTATGGATAAAGCAGAAAGAAATGATGGTGATTGATGATGAATGACACAATACATGACACACAAATGCCCTGGGGGAGGATCAAATGATCAACCTTGCCTACATGAAAGCGTAGGGGCAACGTAGTTCGGAAAAGATGAATGATAAACGACCATGGATAAAAGAAGAAAGGGGATGATGAAGAAAGATGATGGATGACTATCACAGGATGGTCAAAATGCCCCGGGGGATAGATCAAATGATCAACCTTGCCTACCTGAAAGTGCAGGGGCAACGTAGTTCGAGAAAGACTAAAAAAACTGACAAGACAAGATGGAAACTAGGTGAGACTGACACGATGGATGATCCTAGATGATGACACCAACTGACCGACGATCAAATGACACAAGCTCAGAGTGGGATACCGAAAGGCTCAGGATGAGGGATAGCCAA
Organism: Sequoia sempervirens; assembly: GCA_007258455.2. Taxonomy (NCBI): domain Eukaryota; kingdom Viridiplantae; phylum Streptophyta; class Pinopsida; order Cupressales; family Cupressaceae; genus Sequoia; species Sequoia sempervirens. The sequence goes on from VDFB02168118.1 coordinate 43,464,290, forward strand.
GGTGGATCATCCAATGCTCAATCAAAATATATACCAAGCGACCGAGGATGGGATGGGTGAGGATCATAGGGTGGATGAAAGCATAGAATAACTAGGATGCAAGATAGATAATGATTAAGCCCTCTACAAATGGCGCCTATGAACAATTTTTCACCATCCGTACTTATCCAAGGTGCCACCAAAGGTGGTTTTCACCATAGGATGAATTTATTTCTCTTTAATTTTTATTTTTTAATTTTTTTTTCTTGGTTTTTTTATTTTTTTGTATTTTTGCAGGTGGGGCTACCAAGCGGATTTAGGTGTAGAACCTCTTTAGATGCATGATATTGATAGGCTCTTCTAGGGGTTCTCCTTCAAGTGTAGCAAGTCTATATGCCCTAGATCCATATTTAGCGGTTATGATATAAGGACCCAACCAATTTGCTTCAAATTTTCCTTTCTTATCGTGGTCCTGCTGAGTATGTTGGTTCTCTTTAAGGACTAGTTCACCAATCTGGAATTGTCGAGGATGAATCTTCTTGTTATAGTTACACTTGAGATAGTCTTGGTAGGCTTGTAGATGATCATAGGATTTTATTCTTCTTTCATCAAGTAACTCCAGTTGTGCAAGTCGTGCAACACGAGCATCCTCCTCACTGATAAGGTTCTTTAGAGAAATCCTCAGTGATGGGATCTCAACTTCGATTGGAAAGATGGCTTCGGTACCATATACTAAAGAATATGGAGTGGCGCATGTAGGGGTGCAGATGGAGGTGCGATATGCCCAGAGGGCAGGATGAATATGGAGGTGCCAATCTCGACCAGTGTTATTGACAACCTTTTTGAGGATGCCGATAAGGGTCTTGTTGGTTGCTTATGCCTGACCATTACCCTAGGGGTAATAAGGCGTTGACCAACGATGCTGGATATGAAAGGTGTCACAGAGATCTTTCATGGCTTGGTTTTTAAAAAAAATTCTATTGTCGGATAGGATAGTGGATGGAATACCATATCTACAGAGAATATGGTAAAGGATGAATTTGGAAATTTGAGTACCGGTTATTTGTGAGAGTGGCATTGCTTCCACCCATTTGGTGAAGTATTCAGTGGCAGTAATTATGAATGTGTGTTCGTCAGAAGATGGTGGATAAATTTTTACAATCAAGTCGAAACCCCACTAAGAGAAGGGGCACGATGTGAGGAGAGGCTGAAGGTCTTGTGCTTGTGCATGAATCAAATCTGCATATCGCTGGCAGGGAAGGCATTTCTTCATGAATTCACAATCATCATGTTCTAATGTAGGCCAATAATATACATCTCGGAGTATCCTTTTGGCCAAGGCCATACCATTTGAATGGGCCCCACAAACACCACCATGTACCTCTGTTAGTTTCGTATGGGCTTTGGTCTCATTCAAACACCTAAGGAGGGTTCCATCATACCCGCGATGATAAAGCATATCACCGACAATAATGTATCAGGTTGAACGTTGAATAAAGGATTTTCGTTGGTTTCGTGTAAGGTCTGGGGGTAAAATATTGTCATGTAGATAAGTATAGATGTCTTGGTACCATGGGGACGCGAGACCTATAATGTCACATGCCATATCAATCTCAGGGATATCATAAGCTGGGATTAAAAGTTATTCCACAAGAAATTCACATTTTGTCTGATCTTTAGGCATGTCAATCAGGGAGCCAATAGTCGCCATAGCATCAGTTGCTTTATTCTACACCCTAGGAATTTGGTCAAATTATATGAAGGTGAAATATTTCTTGAAATCATCCACCATGCGTTTATAGGGTAACAACTTATCATCTTTTGTTAGGAATTCATCATTAACTTGTTAATGACCAATAATGAATCACCAAAGACTCTCAAGTGAGTTATGTGCCACTATTTTGCCATTCAGAGACCTATGAGGAGGGCTTCGTACTCAGCTATGTTGTTAGTACATAGGAATTCCAACCTAAATGATTTTGGGATGTAGTCACCTTGAGGGGTAACAAACAAAATTCCTACTCCTGATCCATTATGAGTGTGTGAGCCATCAAAATATAATGTCCAAGTAGGTGCTTCTGTTACTATGAAAACTTCTTCATCTGGAAATTCAGTGACTAGAGGATAAGCATCCACTAGGGGTACCTCAACCAATTGATCAGCTATGAATTATCCTTTTATGGCTTTGTGATCCATGTACTCTATGCCAAACTCACTTAGGAGCATGACCCACTTGGCCATGCGACTGGTCAAAGTGGTACTGGATAACAAATACTTTAGTGGATCAATTTTTGCTACTAATTTGACCAGATGGCTAAGCATGTAATGTCAGAGTTTTTGTGTGCTAAAGACCACTGCAAGGCAGGTTTTTTCCATGGGTGAATAATTTAGTTCATAGCCGACTAGTGTTCTTCTGATGTAGTAGATCGCCCGTTCTCTTGATGACTCATCATGTTGTGCCAATAATGCCCCCAATGCGACTGAAGTGGCAGAGATGTAAAGCAGGAGGGGTTTTCCTAGGATAGGTGGTATCAAGATCGGTGGATGAGCCAAGTACTCCTTGATCTTATCAAAACCTAGCTAACATTGTTGGTTCCATTTGAAGGTGGAGTCTTTTTTCATAAGATGAGTGAATGATTGACACTTATCCGCAAGTTGGGCTATGAACCGACAGAGGGATTGCAGCTTTCCTTGGAGACTTCTTAATTGTTTCAGATTGCGCGGGGGAGGTATATCCAGAATAGCTTTCACCTTAGCGGGATCAACCTCAATGCCTCTTCGGGAGACTATGAAACCCAATAATTTCCCTGATGTAACACCAAAGACACACTTTTTTGGATTTAGTCATAACTTGTAATGTTCTAACCACTCGAAGATCTTTTTCAAGATGGCAGGGTGCTCTGCTCGAGTTTTGGATTTTCCTAGTAAGTCATCAACATAATCTTCCATGATAATATGGATGAGGTCATGAAAGATGAAAATCATCACTCTTTGATATGTTTCCCCTACATTCTTGAGACCAAAGGGCATAACATTGTAGCAAAAAGTACCCCAAGGTGTTGTAAAAGTGGTCTTATGTTGGTCTTTAGGTGCAATTTGGATCTGATTGTAACCAAAGAAGCCATCCATAAGGGACAACATCTCATGTCCTACAGTAAGGTCGACCAACATGTCAATATTAGGCAGTGAGAAGTCATCCTTCGAGCAAGCTTTGTTAAGATCCCGAAAATCTACGCAGATCTGAATGTCTCTGTTTGGTTTGGCAATAGGCACTATGTTGGAGATCCAATCAGAGTAGTCAATGGGTCTGATAAAACCAACGTCCAACAATTTCTCCAATTCCTTCTTGACTAATAATGCTAATTGTGGATGCATTTTTTGGAGCTTTTGTTTAACAAGCTTGGCATCCAGGTGAACATCCAGGTGATGAACTACTAAAGCAGGGTCTAAGCCCGACATGTCTGAGTATGACTAGGCAAAGTTAATGATACCATCTTTGAGTAGCTGAACAATGACTGAATATTCTTGCTCTGATAGTGACTTGGCCACATAGGTGATCTTAGGGCTCTCAATAGTACCTAGGTTAAATTCTTGAGTTTCTTCAATTAGGATGGATGACCATGTGGATAATTGAGTTCCCATAAGGGGAAGATGAACGTCTCCATCCTCCAGCGCCTCTTCGAGGTTTTCTCTATCAGATGCGTCATTTATTTTTACTTTTTCTAGGTCAAGAAGTGCCTCAGGAAGGTTTTCACTAGATGACCATTTTTTATTTTTCTTGTTTTTATTCTTGCGACTGGAGCATTCATCCTCCCCCAATCCCATGAGGTTGACATATGTATCCAAGGAGATATTGACAAGTGTGCTGTCATGTAGGTCCCAATCAATAAGTTCGGGGTGGCGAAGGGATAGGCTGATGGTACAGATGGATAAGCAGTCAAACATGGATGACAGGTTTGTGTGATCAACATCATCATACGCACATATGATGGATTCTTCCTCGAGTATGTCTTCCAAGGGACCATTCTCCATAGTAACACTATTGGAGGTATTAGATGATGTTGTAGGGCTTTTCTATTTTTTGTCATATTTGAGGCCTATATTTCGCAACAACTTTGATACATCAATAGGTTACAACCATCCCTATTCTTCCTTACCTAGGCCCCCGCCTTGGTAGTTATGCTTTTCTGCGAACTTAGCTGACCAAGGGTATACTTCCTGAAAGTATTCTTTTAGAGGAGGATTCGATTGGGGTTCTTCACGGTATACCCACTAACTGATATCTTCTTCTGGTGCATCTGTCTTTATACTAGGAGACCAAAAAATGGTGGTGGGGATGTTTTTAACACTGAAGGTGATGGTCTTGTCTTCTTTTGGAGTATCCTATGAAGGTTGGTCGTACATACGTGGTGACGGTGGCATGGTTGCCACATTTAGAGTGGTATGCATTTCATATTCACCACACCCCTTATTAATGATTTGGACTTTGGTGACTATAGGATCGGTGGTAGAAGATGGAGTGGCTATCGTGGTGGATGATGGAATGGAGGGTGATGACTAAGATGCCCCCATTTCAACCCCAGGACAATAATGTAAATGGGGAAATGATGCTTCTAGAGCACGACAGTATTCAAATGGTTGTGGGTCGGCATAAATGGTGATCTCTTGTCCATTAACCAAGAATTTCATCCATTGATGGTACGTGGATGGGACGGCTTGCATGGCGTGGAGCCATGGGCGACCGAGGAGGAGATTATAGGGTAAGTCCAAATCAAGGACATGACAAGTAGTATACTAAACTACAGGTCCAACCTGAATAGGAAGATTGATAATCCCTTCAGAATTTATTTTCGCATTATCATAGGCCTTGATTGTGATGATTTGATTACTCAAATCCACTTGAGTATACCCTACCTGTTTTATGAATTTCAAACTACATAGATTGAGGACAAAGCCATTATCTACAAAGACCCTTTTTATTTTATGACGGGCAACCAGGACTTCGATGTGTAAGGGCCAATTGTGATTGGCATCAATATTTGGCATGTCATTCTAGCTAAAGTGTAACTGGTAAGATAAGGCCAAGTGTCCTACTAAAGCCTGGAATTGTGTGGGATCGATGTCGTTGGGCACATGAGTTTCTTGTAAAGCTCTGTTGAGGATTTCTTGATGCACGAGAGAAGACTTAAGCAAATCCAAGATTGAAATCTGAGCAGGGGTCTTTCCTAAGTGATCAAGAATGTTATACTGAGAGTTTACAGGATTTGATTGGGTGGATGTGGAGGCTTCCATGATAGTAATGCGGGACCGTCGGGTAGCCACAACACATTGGGGATCTTTAGCCTTAACATGTATCATAGACACACGAGGTTCTACCTGTTCAATGTAATGGACAATGCCATCATAATTGAGGGGTAAATTTTTATAGCTTATATTATTTGTGTTTTTGTCTTGGGGAATGTTGTTGGAGGTGCTTGCACCTTGATTATGGTTAGGGAAGGCGTTTTGGTATATCTATAATTGAGCATTGGATGATGAAGCTTGATTGGTGTCGACTTTGATTTCTCCTCGATCGATAAGATCTTGGACATAGTTTTTGAGACCTTGACACTTATTCAGGGTGTGGCCTTTAATTTTATGGAATTCACAATATTCATTCTCCCTAAACTAGGCAGGTTTGGGCTTGGATTCATCAAGTGGTTTGGTGACAGGGTACGTGATCAGATAGTTGACCTGTAACAACTTATTGAAGATGACTCTCAAGGGTTCTCCTAATTGAGTATATTGGCATTTTCCATTCCCTTGACTATTCTGGTTCGACTGTTGAGGAGGATGAGATGCCCCCTATGGCATAGATATGGCATTAGGTACAGATGGTTGTTTCCTTTGGGATGTATTAGCCACGTGGACATGTTTAGTGTTGGTGACACCATCATTCACTGCATTTTTGTTCTTGTTCCAAAAGTGTGACTTATCACCAAAGGACCTTTCTTTTTCATGGCTGTGTATCTTGATGTGCCCTTTGGAAATAAGGGCGTGTTCAAGGATGGGTCCTTTTTCCACTATTTCAGCGAAGGTGGTAACACAGTGTAACCTAAAATTATGAGCCATGTCGGGATGTGAGTTCTCCACGAAGAGGGTGACCATGTCTTTCTCTTCGAGAGGGGTTTTCATTTGACTTGCTAGCACTCGCCACCTTTGAAGGTAGCTAGCAAAGGTTTCACCTTCACGTTGCTTCTCCTTAAGAAGGTCCAAAGTATCAATGTCTTTTTCCAAATTGAAGGAAAAGTAAGAAACAATTTTTTTTGAAAGATCCACAAAGGATTTTATGGACCCTCGTTCTAGACTCATGAACCATTCAAGGGCATTGCCTATCAGGCTCCATGGAAACAAACACAAGAGGTAGTTGTTGTTGTGCATAACTTCCTGACACTGGGAGTAAAATTCTTGCAAGTGGGCCTTAGGATCTTTGTTTCCCTTGTATCTGTCAAACTTTGGCATCTCAAAGTGCTTCGGGAAGGGAATCAGTGAGATGGACGGATCAAACAGATAGGGACATATATCTTCAAATTTAAAGGATTGTTTACCAGTCCTCGCTTGGAGATCTTTCAAAGCAGCTTTAATTTCCAATAGATCTGCATTGACTGGTTATGTAACCAAGGTAGGTGGGTTGGATGGATAGGGATGATAGGATGATTGTGGATCTTGTTGAGATAATGTTTGAAGATGGACGTAAGGATTTTGATAATGAGAGGATGGTGTTCCCTGTTGATGTGTAGGGGGTGTTTATTGGTATGGAGGTTGTTGATGTGAGGTATAGTATAGATTTGTTTGATAAGAATGCATGACCGAATGTTGAGGAGCTTAAATGTGATATTGCGAATTGGTTTGTTGGTATTGAAGGTACTATTGTGATTGTTGGGAGGCCACATAGGGTGGTTGTTGCTGGAACTGTTGCTGGTTATGATAGTAATAGTGTTGAGGAGGTTATTGTTGTGATGTCGACTGTTGTGTGGGCCGAGATGGGATGTTGTGTTGTGGTTGAGCTTGTGGACGTAAAATGGATGTAAGGAATAGGGATATGGTTTGGGCAAGAGGTCAGGATGGATTTTCCTGCGATTGGTATGGTGGTTTTTGTGAAGAAACTAAAGAATTATAGGGGGGTTGTTGCTGATGAGGTGGCAGAGATATTGTAGAGGCATTTTGTAAAGGAGGTTGTTGGGTACCAACCGGAACATTTGGTTGGGACGTACCTTGTGGAGGAAATTGAGGTGGTAGGTTAGATTGAGGAGGCTGTTGAGATGTATATGGAAGCGGTGGTAGATTTGTGGCCCTAGGAGGTGGAGGTAATGTGGAAAAAGGGTTGCCCCCAGTGCTGATGGGAGGTTGACTTGAAAGGGGTGGTTCTGTTGGCATTAATGGCGAAGGTTGTGGAAAATTTTGTGGCATACCATAGGCGAAAGGATTATTGGGATCAAATACTTGAGGAGCTCCCATGACTGAGATTGTGGCATGTGGGGGATGGTTAACATGATAAAGGATGGTGTTGCCAAATTCAGGTTGATGCCAACCCTCTAATGGGGGAACATTGGGGATGTATGAACCATCTGGTGCGTTTTGTGAACCTTGGGGTATATTAGATGTAGAACTCCTATATTGGATAAGTCAACACCTGATGGAGGTTTAACACCTTTTTCAATTAGGTGGGCCAAGATTTCTTCCCCATGTTTTTTGAAAAGGCGGTATGTCATTTGCACATTGGCGAGGCGTGAGTTCGGGTTGATTAGCCATACTCTCTTCACCATGTGGTGAATTGTTCTGATTTTCGGTGTTAGAGTGTGATGAAGTGCCATTATGAGGGTCTTGGGGGATGTTCACTCCATTGTTAGGATCTTGAGAGACATTCGCACCATTTGTGGGATTTGCATTATTATTAAGATCTTGAGACATGTTCACTTGGGAATTTTGACCTTGTTATTGTGTCATTTGCTTCTTGGCTTGTGACCTAGTTTGAACGGGCATGCAAATGTGCTATGGGAGGATTATAAAGATGTCCTTGATGAACGATTTTATTTTGATTGGATGAGATTGGATTATGATTGGTTAAGATTGGATCAGATTTTGATTGGATAGATTGGATTGGATTTTGATTGGTTGAGATTGGATTGGATTGGATTGTTAAGATAAATTGGATTGGGTTGATTGAATGGATGTGATTGGATTGATTAGATAATTGGATAGGTGTGATTGGTTTGATTGGATTATTGGATAAAATAGATTGAGTGATTGGATGGGTGTGATTGGATGATGGAGGATGTGAGGGACGTTAAATCTAGCCAAAAAACATCACCCTTAGTGACCTAGAGCATTGATTGATCCAGTGGATGATCACGGCACCGAATCCACCTCAAGATAGAAATGGATTGATTTGGGTCGAGGATGATAACTTATGACACCGAATTTACCTCAAGATGGAAGTAAATTGATTTGGGTCAAAGTTGATGATTAATGTGAAGGATAACAATCAAATTCAAGCACTAAGGTCAATTTGGGGTAACAACTTTTAACACAGGGTTAAGATGATTTGATGACGGGTGGTGTTTATATGATATGGATTAGGCGGTGCAAATGGTAATATTTTGATGAATTAAGTTTGTAGGCTAAACGAGTGGGCAGATTGAGAGAATAAATGTATGAATGCTTGGGATGACTAATAGAGATTTAGGATGATTAAACAAAATTTTTGGAGGCTAAACGAAGGTTTGGTATGATAAAATGGAGGTTTAGATTGACAAAATGGAGGTTTGGAATGATTAAACGATGGTTTAGAGGCTAAATAGAGCTAAACAGGGCGATTTTGACTATTTAGGAGGGAAAATTCGCTCCACTGCAGTAAACAGGAGGGAAAATTCACCCCACTACAATAAACAAAAGGCAAATTCACCCCTCTGCAGGGAAGAAGGACTTGGTTTTGATGAAAATGACTATGGCAAGGACTTAAAATGACAAGAATAAGGACAATTTGTCAAAAAGTTCACTAGTTTCTCACAAAAAAAACACTTTCAAACAAGCACAATCCTATGATTAGTATTAAGGTTATGGCCAATAAAAATCCTAATCTAGGATGCACAAGGTGTCTAGGGAGTCCTCGATATACTCTCGGTATGTGAGGCATAACCATGAACACCAGCCTGTCACAAGTGTGAGTCAGGAACCCCAGTTAGATACTGAAGGGCTTGGACCAACTCTTCACATCTATCTAGGTATCACCCTAGCTTCAACGTTTTGCCAATTATGACGCGACTAGATTGAGGTACAACTTTCACTCTCCCCCCTTTGTATACCCCGCTAGTACGCATGGTTGGAATCGTCCCTTGGGGTGATGAAATCCCCAAGCAGGTCCCACTAGAAAGAAGACACTAATTGTTTCCAACTACTCCCCAAGCTCACACAAAGTGCAAGGGGAAAGTGAAAACAAACTAATGCCCCCTTTGGGTGACACAAAAAAGATAGACAATGGATATTACTTCCCCTAATTAGACTATGTTCCTAGATTAACGAAAAAAACAAGGATGGCTTTGGAAATTTGTGCAAACAGAAGGTCTTGCAAGCAAACGTTAGTTGTTTTACCCTTCTTTCTTCGCTAATGACACAAGAATATGCTGCAAAATGTTAGAAAAAACACCAATATCCTTGTAAAAAATAATGTTAGGGGGTTAAGATATAAAAACAACAAAAATATGGAGCAAAAACTAAGCTAAAACGATCATTTTACCTCTCAAAAATGTGTTGTTTTGGGGCATATTCGCCCCTCTGCAGTGACCAGGAGGGCGTAGTCACCCCTTTGCAGTGAACCAGAGGTCGTAGTCACCCCTCTATAGTGAACCAGAGGGCGTAGTCACCCCTTTGCAACATACATGAGGGCATAATTGAACTTCTACAATAGCAAGAAAGCACAGTCGCCTTTCTGCAATGAAATGTTAGCAAGTAAAATTTCAAATCAAGGGCGTAGTCGCCCTTCTGCAGTGAAATGTTAGCAAGCATAATTCAAATCAGGGGCGTAGTCACCCTTCTGCAGTGAAACGTTAGTAAATAAAATTCAAATCAGGGGCGTAGCCGCCCTTCTGCAATGGAATGTTAGCAAACAATTCAAATCAGGGGCGTAGCCGCCCTTCTGCAATGGAATGTTAGCAAACAATTCAAATTAGGGACGTAGTCGCCCTTTTGCAGTGAAACATTAGCAAGCAAAATTCAAATAAAGGGAGTAGTCACCCTTTTGTAGTGAATCAGAGGGCGTAGTCGCCCCTCTGCAGTGACCAGGAAGGTGTAGTCGCCCTTCTGCAGTGACCAGGAAGGCGTAGTCGCCCCTCTGCAATCAATCAGAGGGTGTAGTCACCCCTCTACAGTGACCAGAAGGGCGTAGTCGCCCTTCTACAATGACCAGGAGGGCGTAGTCACCCCTCTACTGTGACCAAGAGGGCATAGTCGCCCCTCTGTGACCTATTCTTGCAAACAAACTCAACAATAACAAACATAAAATAGAGGAAACCACTTGTGGGTCCAACCAGGCGTGCCAGAAATGTGATCCTAAATATTTATCAACCCTAAATATGCAAAAACAACAATAATGCAATGAAAGAAAACACAAAAGGACACCTCAAGATTAGCCTAAGAAATGATAAAGCAAAGAAATAAACTAAAATGAAGATTACAAAATGATTATACCTTTTTTGCTACTGAAATTCCTTGGTTGGCCCTTGATTTGGATTGCTTTGTATACTCCTTAGATGGCTATTGATGTAGCTAAATGCAAGATTAAGTAGATGTTGGGATGCAAATGCAAAATGGCTAAAATGGATGGCTAGATGAGAGAAAAATGAGTGCACAAAATGACAGCATAAGGTTGCAAAATGGCTAAGTGTTTTTTTTTTTGCCTTAGAGGAGGGGGTATTTATAGAGAAATTTGAATTCGCTAGAGAATTCAATGGTTGAGATTTATCCAACAAGGCCAAGATGAAGGGCTAAGGTGAGTTGAGGACTCACAAGCCCTCACATTTTGACATGTGGAATGTGAAGTGGCTAAGGGTGAGATGATGTGTAGGTGATGTGGAAGGAGAGTACATGGTGTGGAGGAAGGACATGTACCTTAGAAGTACATTGGGAGATGAGAAGATTCCTTGGAGGAATAAATGTGAATTAAACTTGGGAGAATTTAGTGGATAAGAGAGGGTCTCCAAAAAGGTGGGAGTTGGTCACATGTGGATGAGGTGACAAGTCCCATGTTCTAGAAGTCTTAGAAGGATAAAATGTGAATTAAAAATTCACATGGGGAGGAGAGAGACCTAGGATTAATAAATGTGAATTAAAAATTCACATGGAAAAGAGGGTCAATGCCAAGAAAGACAAATGGAAAGGTTGACTAAAAAGGGATGCTAAATGTGGCTAATGACCTTGATTAAGGTTGTGCAAATATTTGATTAGGGTAATTAATGAGAGATTAGAAGCAAGTGGAAAATGTAGGAGGATGTGACATTAATCCTTGATTAAGAGGATGCACATCTTAATCATGAATTAACTAAATTAATCCAAATTAGAGAGAGATTATGGAGGATGTGACAAGGAGAGAGAAAAAATTAATTGATTTTAATTCAAAAAGGGTTAAGATGACTAAATTAAATAAATTGATGTATTTATTTAATTTAGAGAGGGAAAAGGTTTAAGGTAAAGCATTTAATTTTTAAATTAAATACTTTAAAAACCTTAGGCGGGAAGTGTAATATTAATTAAATAAATTAATATTGGCGGAATAGATAAATAGAGAGGTAAATTTGATCGTATGGGAGCGATCAAATTTGGGTGTCTACAGAACCAATAGGTTGAGAATAACCTACTTGGTTGGGTTTCTCGTACAACCTTTGGTTGGAGCACCTAGGATGAGATTATCTTACATGATCGGGCTATTTGTTACTTGTCGAATTTATCTTGGGAATAAAGTGAACTGAGGTTGAGAGAAACCTATGTGTTTAAGTTGATCACTTGAATTTGTGAATTACTATTTGGTTGGAGCCATAGGTGGGATAACATTATCAAGTTGGAATTTACATTGGATTGATTTATACTCTCGATGCATGAAGTCATTTTATTGATGAAAATCTACTTTTTGATTAGTCATTTATTGATGAAATAGTACTTTGGATGGGAACCATTTAATGTTCTGATATATTCTTGAATGGAATCATTTATTAATGAATATATGTGATAAAATTAAGCTTATGTAGCTATGTACCAAGATTATGAAGTTGATATCATAAGTTAGAACCATGAGAGCTTGTAGGTTATTCCTAGGATTAGAGAATCTAATGAAGGGATAACTTATGCATGGGAAATACCTAGTAGAAGTAGTATTGTAAGTTTAAATGGGAATAGGTTGTTCTTGGGGTTAAATATTACCTCATGAAGGAATTAACTATGCATAGTGTATAAATGATCTTAAGACAAATCGAACTAGAGAAGTGTATGCGATCTAGGATGACTTTTTATATGAAACTTTGGCCAAAGTAGTGTAATGTGCAATTGGTTATGCTTTCAATTTCACTGTGTTCCTTTTATGCATGCTAGTCCATGATTGACATACAAGATAGGATGTATTCAAGTTATAGTCATGTAGGGAACAAGACTGAGTTCAGATAGGCTAAAAGTTATGAGGTTATCAAACCAACTCCTTCGTTGAAGGGTGGGGCCATCTAGCCATATATGACAAATGTGTGGGGGACTACATAAGAGTATGTGGATGGTGGAAAAGTACTTGAGTTATGCTTATCCTCCATAGTTGGCAGCCAAGGTTCGGGGATGTTTGCACCAGTATTGGGGACAACTAGGGTGCTTACACTAGAGAAAGAGGACATCTAGAATGTATGCATTAATGCGGTGACAACCGGATCATTTGTACATTTATTGTCGAAGGAATATCAAAAGATCTATGTATGTATCTTGTACCCATTTATATGGAAGGTTGTAATCATGAATGTTTAACTTGAGTTTATTCATTATGAAATCTATATTATCGAAAGATTTGTGAAATTGCGATGAAATGTAATGGAAGTTTGTAATAGTGTATAATTCAAATGTGCATGTAATTTACTTTATGGAAAAGAAAAAAAATTATTGTTATGTTATCGCATCATGGTTCATTCACTTAAAGTGAAAACTTTGAAATTTTACAAAGTAGAACATCGGGGTTGTTACAAGTTAGGTCTCTTAGTGACTACACCTTTTCTACATTTCATTCTAGTGATATTAAGAATACAAATTAGTGTATTTAGGAAAAAAAAAAGGAGACAACTTACTATTAAATCATCATTATCATTAAATAATTTTTTAAACATCTAGTCAATTTTTCATTGCCATATCAATTATATGCCAGTTTTTTAACTCCTCAGGATTTCCCTTCAAATAAAGAAATCATTATTTTTCATTGTCCCACATAACAAATCCCAACAAAAACCATGTAGGATTTAAAAAAAGGCCTTGGTTTAGGGAAACCTTGTGTCTCATGTAAATTTTACTATAAAACATCAACTTCATAAATACATGGTTTTAGTGTAGAGGTAATGACAAGAGCTTATACATTTAAGTTTCCAAGTGGTTTGATAATTAAATGGAACTATTCCTAATGTTAATAAAAATGTAAGATGTTTACAACTATCACAGAGAAAAAATTACAAGATGATGCCATCCAATATTGATTTGTGTGATTAATGTTTAAATATTGAATTATCTCATCACTTGTAGCAGTATAGTAGGTTTCTCTTCGGATGGAGTGATCCTTTAATTATTAATAAATCATATGATAACAAAAAATTGACATTAAAACCACTTGTCTAAAGGGTTATACTTGTATACACCTAAAAATGGTCACATCACAATAGTCTGGTAATTAATTAAATATTTTTAATATTTAATTAAATCTTTGAATTCAATCTGTGTATAAATAAATCAAATAATTTATTTATATTGTTCATTCTTTCATTTCGATTAAATAAATAAGTTTATTTAATCACTTTCTTATTCATTGCTTAATTAATTAAATAAACATTATGATTTATTTATATTAATTATCATATATAATCTTGGCTTGAATATTTTATTCAAATAAAGATTAAATATTCTTCTCTTCTAAAAAATTTCTAAATTCCATTCACAATTAAATATTCCAAATATTTAATTAATTCTTCTAATGTCTATTCACATCAAATATTTCAAAAATGTTTTAAATCCTCAAACTCACATAAAATTAAATAAATTTATTTATTTAATTTGGATTATCTACAACAACCGTGAAATAACTTCAAAATAGAAAATTAACAAATTTCTCTATTTCTGAGCAAAGTTGTTCTCGTGGGTTGAAGACAAACCTCCATTCTTCTCTCCAACCTCCGAACATCTTCCATCTTCCTCTCAACCTCTCAATCTTTCACCATTTAAAATTACCAGACAATCTCATAGCCATTGATCTTTGCCAGCCAAGCTCTTGCTTGTAAAAATCTATAAAAAGGACTGCCGAGTCTTTAAAAAAAGAAAGAAGAAGCTTGCATACAGGAAAACTATAGTCAATCATCCTTCCAGCATCCATAGCCTCTAGGACCATAGTATAGCATAGCCCAGCATATTAGCAATCCATATCATGGCCTATCAACCTCATATCATAGCTTCAATAACATTCATAATCCACAACCCTTGTGCATAATCTACAGCCCCTGTGCATATCAACAAACCAACACTTCACTCCACTAGCATATAGGATAGAGAAGTATTCTCTCTCTTTGCATACTCGTTCTGCAGGTTGCCATTCTGAGAAGCTTTGCTTATACAATCTGAGAGCAGCAGCTTCAAGCGAATCACTGGAGATAGAGAACAATGGAACTATTCTGAAGAAGCTTTGTTTGTTTTCTTTGATTTCATTTTATTTAGCTTTCTTTAGTTTAATGTTGCATTGGTGTGTTTTTGTCATATCATTTTGATACTAACATTTCCCACACCCATTTTTGGTGCCCACCGTGGGGCTACTGTCCCAATTTTAAGATCTTTGCATAGATTTTTTTTGACAAGTTACGGCTGGAAGATCGTATTAGCACATCAAACATGCTTCAGCGCATATCACACCCAGTTTAGTGCTCTTTAACTCTATTTTAGCGCTCATTGCAGGTCTTCAGCACCCACAGAGGATTCTCTAGCGCTCTTTTCATATTCCACAGCGCATTTCAATGATTATGTAGCGCCCTTTAATGATTCTATAGTGCCCTTTAATGATTCGGTAGCACTCTTTGTTGTTTCCATAGAGCATTTATGTTTTAGCACTATTGATGTTTGTTTTAGCGCATTTCTTTATCTTAGCATAGAATTTGTAAGTCTACAACTATAATCTGTGACTTAAGTAAAATTTGACTAGATCCGACGTGACCGCGGCCAGTAAGAGCTTTAAAAAAAAATGAATTAATCCTAGGATAGTCACTTAATTCAAAAATGAAGCAATCCTAGGATAGTCACCTCATTTTCTATTTTGGACTAAAAAGAACTCCATGTCTTTGTGAAGCAATATCTTCACCTAGCATAGAAAATTGTTTATTTGGGCTTAAAATTGAACTCTTGCTTGCTATGATTAAACAGTGATAGGCCTATGCTCTCCCCTTAATTGGGTGATCAAAATGCCAGACTCATCTATTATATTTCATGCAATTTTAAGCTTTGTTAAAACCTTTTAGAAGGCCTGCCGTAGTGGGAAAAAGTACTCACCCTACGGGAATGACCTAAGTGGGAACAACTAAAGCCAAGTTTTCCAGCCCACTTTAATCAAATGTGGATGGTTGATGAAAATCCCATTCGACGGTAGTGTGCAAGATAACCATCCCCAAATACTTTGTTCTAAAGGTTGGGAGGTCTCCTGAGGGAGTTTATTATTGTCGCACCGAACGGAAACCCTTACTACGAACTTAGTGTAGTATCCAGCCGAAGTTAGTTTCCAAACATCATAATAATCACAGTGCATGGGAAGGAAGAATCTACCCCCAAGATACTCACCATATAACTGCCAAAGACTGTTTGCTCAGGGGATCCGGTATCCACTTTCGTCACTCTGAGTACGCACCTAGAAAAGACAAAAACACGGGCGCCCTTTCGGGGGTGACACGACTGTGTGAGTCGACACAGTTCTAAGATGTGGGTTGTTGATTATTATGGTGACCTACCTGAGTACTAAGAGTGAGTCTGCTTGAACTATCTGTCATGTGTAAATACCTGTGAAAACAATTTTTGAAAAACATTTTGATCATACACTCAATGTTTAGTATAGGACTTAAAAACAACTATTTTCAAGGTGTTTGTTGTGTTTTCAGTCACACTAATTTAGATA
The DNA here is from genome assembly GCA_007258455.2 of Sequoia sempervirens. NCBI lineage: Eukaryota > Viridiplantae > Streptophyta > Pinopsida > Cupressales > Cupressaceae > Sequoia > Sequoia sempervirens. The sequence goes on from VDFB02168118.1 coordinate 43,480,677, forward strand.
AAAGATCATCCAAAACTCACAATTACATTGATTACTCTCATGTTAAAATATTGGAAATCCACAACCTTTGTTAAGAAATCCATTCTCAAACGAGTCAAAAATCCAAAGAAACCACTTACCTACAAGAAATTATTGAAGAAAATACGATTCTTGTACCAAAGTCGAAAGGTTTTACTTAAACATAGAACCTTTATCCATTGATATCACGACTTTATTAGAGGTTTCACTGATGATTATGCTGTAGAACCATTATACTCACAAGCTTTCTTTCAAAGAAGAGCCCTTTCTCAAAGGCACAACCACAATCAGTGTATTCGTTCTTGTTATATTCCCCAACCTGTAATTGAATATTCTACTCGTCCAAATCAATTTCTGCAATAGAGAACTCAATCACATTAGGCATTTTATCACAAATCCATCTTTTTACGAAGCTATGATCAAACTTCATAAAGTGCAAAATCATTTTTCTTCTTGATCTTTTGTTTAAATTTCCCGCAAACAGGATTTTCATCCTTTCAATCAAGGAAAAAATGAGCTAAAGACTGGAAATCTTTTAAGTCATAGAATCTTCATTCTATCCTGACTTTCATATCCATCAAAAAAAAAATTGCACTATTTCATTCTTTTGATCAAAAGTTAGTAGAATTTGGGGCAAAGCTTATGCCTGTTGTCACGAGATCTCGAAAGCACATAGAAAAAGACGAAAGAGAAAGTACCACAAGCAAAATGGGTGATAATAGTGAGAAAGAAGAGAATCCATTTCATATTGAAGAGATAACAGAAGAAAAGCTTCAAGAAGTAAAGTAGGATCCCCAATTTCATACTCTTATACAAAGGATTTTAGAACGAAACAAAGAAAGATATTTTCTTTCATTAGCTAATCAAGGAGCTAAGTTACCTTCCAATTTTGATATAGAAGGGATTAAAGAGAATCCTGAAACTCCTCCTAATGATTTTAGTGCCCTCACTCAACAGATAAAAGAATTACAAGGGAAAATAAAGGAAATGCAAGGGGGTGCAACAAAGAAGTATGTTTTGGATGACATAGGTCCTTATCCATTTGATAGGAATCTTCAAATGATCCCCTTTCCAAAACATTGCGAAATCCCTAAATTTGATAGGTACAATGGGAAAACTAACCCTATTGAACATGTGAGAGATTTTTGAAATATGAGTCTCGAATTCGCTTATGAAGATACTTACTTAATGTGATTGTTTCCACGAAGTTTGGGTGGACAATCCATGGAGTGGCTTTCAAAGATCACGCCCCCTATCAAAACCTTTGAGGAGTTAATAAATAACTTTATATCACAATACGCCTACAACATCCAACACCAGATAACCATGCTTGATCTTTGTAAAGTGAAACAAAAAGTAGGGGAATCTTTCACTACATTTTTGCAAAGATGGAGAAGATTGTTTGCATGATATTCCCGTCCTGTTCCTGAAAAGGAAAAGATGGATATCTTCATCAATAGCCTAGATCAAGAATTAAGCTATAGGCTTAATCTTCATTGTCCTCCTAACTTTGAAAAATTGATTGAAAATGCAATTACCATTGAAGGGGCCTTGGTCAAAAGAGGAGTAATAAAACTTGATAATCCAAGTTCATCCAACCATAACAACAATGATAAAACAAGGTTTTGGAACATAAATAAAAATGTTGTCAATGATGGTATAGTGGATGCAAACAATCTACAAACAAGATCATCTATCTTCAACCTATCAAGTGCCCCACGAAACAACCAACAAGGAAATACCAACCAACAAGGAAATAGCAATCAACAAGGACAAAACTCCAATCAAGAAAACATGACCAATCAAAACAGCAAGGATAATCGTGGTAATTTCAATAACAATCTTGGCAATACCCAAACATCAAATCCATCCAGACCTTCATTCTTTTCAAATTGACAGAATTTTACCACTTTGGGTCAATCTCTTGAGTCTGCTCTTAAGGAGCTTCTTGATAATAAGGTTATCACCTTACCACCACAAAGAGATTATGAGCCACAAGTCAAACCACCATCATGGAATGACTTGTATTATTGCAATTATCATCGATGTAAAGGTCATAGAACAAATAACTGTCAAGCCTTGTGAAATCTAGTACAAGATTTAATTGACAATGACACTATCACAATTGAAGGACATCATACCAACGATGATCATCAAGCATTCAAAGATCCTATACCAAACTATCAAAAGGGGGAAACATCATATACCAAAGCAAAAAGCATTAATAATGTTGAAGACAACATAATCTGCCACATCTATGCTGATGATCAGTGGGTTAATGTTATTAAGATCAAGGAAAAACAAGAATATCAATAGGTTAATGTGACTACGAGAGGACAAGCAAAAGTTATCTTGAAAGGAAGTTCATCTAAGGCAGTTATTCCTCCTCCAAGTCATTATAATCTGGTTGATCAATTGAGAAAAACATCAGCTCAAATCTCCATCCTTGAACTTCTCAAAATATCTCTCGTACACGAGAATATTTTAGAAGCTTTTGTAAACACAACCGTAGACACTGATCTGGATGTAGACAAATTTCAAGCCATGGTGGGAAATTTGTCTTCCCCAACTTGTCTTTCATTCTCTGAAAAATATGATGCCTCCATGACACATCCGCATAATTCATCGCTTTATCTTGAAGTCATGATCCATAAACACCGAATCAGACGTGTCTTGGTAGATGGAGGAGTCGGTTTAAACATTTGTACCTTAAAGCTAATACATGCCTTAGGAATATCAGAAAATTCCATTGATCCACGAAGGAAAATAACTATCAAGGCATATGATGATGAAGAAATAGCTTCTAAAGGACTAATAATGCTACCTATCAGAGTGGGACCTGTTGTGAAAAATACCTTTTGTCAGGTTCTAGATCATGATCTTTCCTATAACATACTTTTGGGTCGTCCATGGATTCATGATATGTAGGCGGTACCATCAACGTCCCATCAATGCCTCAAGTTTCCATATGATGGACAAGAAATAACTATACAAGCTGACTACAATAGCACCCAAACTTGTTCAAATCTTCGAGCAACTTAGGACACATTCGTCCCACATAATAGAGAGGCTTTGGCCATCTCTACCTCTAAGTACAATGAACAAGCAAGGGAAATGATAAGTAATTTTGGCACCCAGCTGAAATTGAAAGATAATGGGGTGGGAGAATATTCCTTATGTCTCTCTAATCTACCCATATCTCCGAGATCCCATGGTCAACCATCAACGTCCATACAACAGGCTACAACAGCTTTAGCTTCATCTTCAATTCCCATCACCAAGTTTAATGGAATATTTATTAAAGAAAATGAAACGGAAGATAGAGCTATCCTTGATTAGCTCTATAAGAATGAAGAAGAATTAGTACAAAGTGTCACGTTACCCACAGAACAATATGGAAAAGGATATGCAATCTTGCAACAAATGGGTTATGAAGGAAATGGCCCTATAGGTAAAAGAAAAGAGGGTATTGTTGAACCTATCCAACTGAAAATAATGCACCCAAAGGATAAAATTGGGATAGGATATGATAAAGATACAAAGAAAGAGGTGGTACAAAGAGTGTCCAAGGAAGAATTAGCTGAAACAATTATGTGAATTCAAGCAAATAATTCTGACACTGACTCCAATGAATACGAATGGGATGATGTCTTTGATGATACATTCTTAACAGAGAAAAGGGTGGATGTCATACACAAATTTGCACCCACGTTCTTACAAGGGGAGGGCTCAAGGCCTCCACTTGATTATGTTTTACAAAGAGATCATGACTCAAGTTAAACCGATTCAATTCAAAGTGAGATAGATCATCTACTGGAGGATAACATCCTAGATCTCTCCCATAACGACGTTAATAATAGCATCATGACCTTAACAACTAGTGACCTTAATCATCCTACCGATCCATTTCCTTTGGTCCTTCTTGAACTCATCAATTGGGAACAAATTGCTCAAAATGATATTCCAACTTTTCCAAATGATGAAACCATCATAAACTTTCTTTATTCATCCCAACCGGAAACAAGTTCCACCAGGGAATCACAAGATCAGAGTTTTTGAAAGGAAAGTGCCAAGTTTCTCAACTATAAAATAAATAACATAAAAGAAATATCTAATGGTGAAAACCTAACAAAAGCAGTATTAGATCGTGAAAAGAGAAAAATAAAAAGTGTATCCAATAGCAAAAACCTTTCAAAAGCACTAGAGGATGGGAAACTTGATGCTCTTCCAGAGCACTATCAAGAAAGGTCTTCTATCCTAATAGAACCAATGGAGGCACTCAATATAGGCACTACAAAACAGCCCAAAGTCTTACAACTCGCAACATCTCTAACAGAGGAGGAAATCTTGAGATTCACATAATTTCTTAAAAATAATCAAATCAGTTTTGCTTGGTCCTACGTAGATATGCCTGGATTGGATCCAGATCTCATAATGCATCATCTATCTACTATGCTGGGGGCAAAACCTGTGAAACAAAAACTCAAAAAAATGCATCCACATGTTGCATTATTAGTTAAAGAAGAGTTAAGGAAACTTTTGGATGTTGGATTCATTCGGTCTATTGACTATGCAGAATGGATCTCCAATATCGTACCTGTTTCAAAGCTGGATGGAAGGATTAGAATTTGGAAAATCACAGAGCTTCAAGTTTTTGGTGATTCACAACTTGTTATAAATCAAATCAATGATGAATATCACACTAAGGATGACAAGTTGATACCTTACAAAAAGATGGTGGATGATTTTAAGAAATACTTTCTTGATATCAAGTTCATACAAATTCCACGTATTGATAATAAAGCTGCAGATGCAATGGCTACAATTGCTTCCTTGTTACAACTATCAGAAAATAAAAAATGGTACGAATTCTTGGTGGAACAATTATTTTCTCCCGCCTATGATAATCCTGAGACCCAAGTCATATGCCATTTAACCGGTTCTGATTCACCTTTATATGGCAAGATTTATACCTATTTGAAAGATAACATCTTATCTCCGGACTTATCCCGAAACCAGAAAAGAAATTTCATACGCCAATCATCCCGTTATACCTTGATTGCCGATATCCTTTACTGACGTGGTCTTGATGGTACCCTCCTTAGATGTCTCGAACGTGACGAATCTGAACAAGCCTTATAAGAGGTTCATGGTGGTATTTGTGGAACTCATTCAAGTGGTTTAACCTTAGCCAAGAAACTTGTTAGAATGGGATATTATTGGCCTACCATGGAGAGAGAATCTTTTAATTTTGTCAAGAAGTGTTCTAAATTCCATATTCATGGGAATCTTATTCATGCACCTTCATAGGAACTGTAGCCTTTCACTCCAACATGGCCTTTTTCTCAGTGGGGACTAGATCTTGTTGGTAAAATTCATCCTTCATCATCAAATGGGCATAAATTCATCATCATGGCTATAGAGTATTTTACAAAATGGATCGAAGCTATTCCTTTGATGACGGTGATCGGTAAACAAATCTCTTCATTTATCCTGAATTACATCATCTACCGATATGGAATTCCTAATTCTATCATCACTAATAATGAGAGGCCTTTCAAGAATCAGGATGTTGACGAACTTTGTGAAAGATTTCACATTCAACACAGGTTCTCTACACCTTACTATCCACAAGGAAATGGTCAAGCAGAAGCTTCAAACAAAACAATCTTGAAGATCTTGAAGAAGATAGTAAATGATGCCGATTGTGATTGGCATGCCTAGTTAAATCCAGCTTTGTGGGCATACAGAACCAACATTCACACACCAACAGGAGCTACACCATATGCCTTGGTATATGGAGCAGAAGCGATCTTACCATTAGAGGTTGAAATACCTTCGCTTAGGGTTTCACTCAAAGGATTGATAAATGATGAAGACTATCGAGTATCTCGTCTGCAAGAGCTGGAATTGTTAGATGAAAGACGTCAACATGCAGCTGATCATTTGAAGGGTTATCAACAAGTTATGTCTCGTAGCTACAATCATAGAGTTAAACCACAGACATTTCAAGTAGGTGATTTAGTCTTGAAAGAAAATCCACGCAATCAGCAAGATAGAGAAAAGAAAGGAAAATTTGAACCAAATTGGCTTGGTCCATTTGTCATCATTGCAACATACGGTTCTGGAGCATATCAGTTATCTACTTCAAAAGGGGACCTATTTGAAGAACCAATCAACAACATTCATTTGAAGAAGTTCTATGTCTGAATCATCAAAATCAGAAAAAGTCCTGAAAAAAAAAACAAAAAACATCAAAAAGTTCACATGATCTAAAAAAGTGCAATAAAAACAAGTGGTGAAAACCTGGCAAACAAGCGCTACTTGTGATCAAAATGGGCTCCTCTATCTATTAGCTTATGTCTTCCATTCGCTTTACGGCATCATCTATCTATATATATCATCTGTACATATCTATCATATCCATTTCATGCAACGGGAATCCTTGTGTTTCATCATGGCTTGATGAAATTTGTACATATCCATCATATTTAGGTTGTGTTTACACTGGGGGTAGAAACACAGACTAAAAAAGAGAGGGGCAACAAGCTTTTAGAACATCACAAATGGACAAATGACGGTTTGACAAAGCATAACATACATTGATGCATCAAATCAACCACAACACCAAAACAATCACTCAATATCAATGAAATTAAAACAACGTTAATCAAAACAAAAACATCAATGTTGATAACCAAGTTGGATGATCTTAATCTAAATAATGTTTGGAATACTTTAGGAAAAAGTTTGAATTGTTGGTTGATTTTATATCATATCTCTGGAGCAATTTGATGATGTACTGAACTAGAAATGCAAGGAAGGAGTATGATTTTTTTTCTTTGTCTGTTGTTTGCGAGGAAATCATTAGTACTATGCAAATTGGTCGCGAGACATGCTCTACTAAGTATCATTGATGACATTTCAAAATTTGCATGGGAAACAGGTTAACTCTTGTTTGTTTATGCAAGCGATACTCAGGTCATCTCAGTTCAATTATACCTTGATGCTTGTATTATCTTGCTATATCAAAAATCATGAAAGCAATACTCAGGTCATCACTGGTGCTAACATACCCTTTGATGCTTGTATTAACTTTCAACATTTCAATGCTCTATGATGACACAAAAAGCACAACTAAGCTCTCAGAATGGCAATATTGTACAGATACCCTGCATGGTTAGTATAGATTACATTCATTTTAGAATCTGCATTTTGCATTTATAGATTTTCCCAAAAGTTGGCAAAGTATAAAAGTTTCATATCTTTCTAATAAACGACTAAGTATATTTGACATTCACAAAAAAAAATCATCATATTCATTTTTCATAACATATCATTTCATCATATGTCACATCATAAATCATATCATAAGCATCATGCATAAATAAAGGTACACATACTTATCGCACAAATAAATCATCGTTGCATATCATATATCTCAAAAATGAATGTCAAAATATACAAAGATGTCAACTATGCATGACATAATATGCATCATCAAAAATGGGACCATATCGGTATGTATACAAACGTCTCAATAGAGTATCAATAACACATCATGCAAAATGCACTACAAAGTGCTATCCTCTGATGCTACTGGTCTGGGATCTACCCCACCTGCCCCTGATCCACCTCGAGGTCAGTTCGCATGCCTCGAGCACATCTCTATCCACCTGTACAAGCTGCGGAATCAACCTCCATGTCTTTGGGAATCGCTCCCGTAACTGCAAGACGCTCAATCTCTCCTGTTGAAGATATTTTTCATCAAACAAACTTATCAACAACCTATTTGTCTTTCATCATCATGAAAATCAAATTTATCAAAATCCTATTTGTTTTTAACAACTTTAGAAGCAAATTTATCAAATCTGAGAGCAGCAGCTTCAAGCGAATCACTGGAGATAGAGAACAATGGAACGATTTTGAAGAAGCTTTGTTTGATTTGTTTGATTTCATTTTATTTATCTTTCTTTAGTTTAATGTTGCATTGGTGTGTTTTTGTCATATCATTTTGATACTAACATTTCCCGCACACAATACTTTTTTTGCAATATCAAGATTTAGGTCCCTCAATGACCTCCACATAATTTCTACATTCATTTCTAGCGATACGAAAAATGAAAATTAGTGTATTTAAAAAGATTAATAAGAGGGAGATAAAAAACTTAGTGTTATCATCATCATCATCATCATCATCATCATCACTAGTGTTTTTTTAGATATCTAGTAAAAAACTCCCTTGCAATATTAATTATATAATAATTTTGAACTCCTTTTTTTTATCAGTAAATAGTTGGTAAGGGCCAAAACCCATTGTATTTATTTCAAAAAGGAAATTAAATTTTGATATAGCTTTGTCCCCCATTCATACATTTATGTTGCAAAAACACCCTTATCCTCCTACATACCCAATTTCTACGCTATCTATGCTCTTTACAAACACAGTATTTTCAACTTACCCCGACTATATATAATGTCAAACATGAACCCCATAACTACAAAAATTGGGGTAACCCATTACTATTACTATTGTTCATTAATAGGTCACCTAGGATTGATGAGACAAAAAATTAAAAAACCAATACCACATCCAATGATCAGGGCAAAAATTTTCATCCCTTCCAATGCCATGCTACCGCCACCCCTCAATTGAGGGCTAGTCATTATCCTCCTCCTCTTCTTCCTCATGTGCTTCCTCCTCATGTGCCTTCTTTGCATCCATATCATTCGCCACAATTGGGCACTCGCTGCCACATGCATGGTAGGCCAAAGAGTTTTCTTTGGCCTCAACGTCCTTATAGTCCTCCTTTATCCATTCCTCACCTTCACCCAGCTCCCAGTCGATGACGTCTTCCTCGCCTTCTTCCATAACTACTCCCACTTCACCCTCAAACTTCTTTATCCACCCATTACCTGCAACATGCATAATGTTGACCGCCCTCAATAGGAAGGAGATGTAGCCATTCATCTCACCCCACCATTTCTCTAATTTTGTAGGCTCCAATGTGCGAACCACCGAGAATTTCATCACCTCGACCCCACGATCCAGAGACATGTAGAAGTTTTGAGGGAGTGGGATCACGAGATCAGGGTCCACATTGTCGATGGCTTCGTCGATCTCATCCAGAAAGGCATGCTAGAATACTTTCTGGCACAAAAGCTTTGCCTTTTCCTTAGTTACACCCATGTACAGTAAAGAGGCCAAGAACATTGTAGCGATATCCAATTTTACTTTGAACCGATGGTATGCAATTAGGAATTCCCGACCCAGCAACCTCTTTACTACTGCCACAACTAGTGGATGCCATGACGCCATGATAGACTTCAACCTTATTTCAATAACCTCTCCCCTAAAAGCCATTTGTTGCTTCATGGAGCCAAGGCAGATGGGTGTTTCCATCTTGACTCCAAATCACTCAATGCCACACACACTTATCTCTTGAAAATAAGGTGGGGAAATGTTCACAACCTAGCCTATTTATAGAGTCTCCCCTTTCCATTAGCATTAATTTGTTTGCTTGATTGGACGTCCCTCTAATTTTTTAGATCCACAAGTAATTTAGAGTGATGAAGCCACCCATCGTCATACGCCGCCAACTACAACCAAGTCACTTTCACCTATTAGTTCTATCATGAGGTGAGATCACAATTAGGATTCACACTTCACCATACTAGGTGACACCACTTCACAGGATTTGGTACCCCTCACGTCGCTGCAATACATGCCAACTTGTCACCACACTCCCATCTCATCACCACTTGCTTGACACCTCAACCTCCAACATGCCTCTTCCAATGCACGTGGCTCCCCTCTGGTTGCTTGTCTAGAATGCAAGCCTGAAACATGCACTTGAGAACAAACCATACCCTTCCTGTCACATTGTATTCGATGAATGTATTGCATTGATGACCCTTGTCCCATCACCCACCGCTTTTCCACCCTGACAATTTGCTTAGAGTTGGGCACTGTCTATTGCCACCTTGGCTAGTTTGTCCACCATAGTATTTCCTTCTTAGTATATGTGGTTGATTTTATAAGCCTCCAACTTGTCCAATATTTCTTTTATGGGTTGCAACCACTATTTCAACTTCTAGTTTGGTGCACTGTTGAGTTGAATAACATTGACCGTTATGAGTCTCCTTCTAGGTGGATGCGGCGAGCTCCTATCTCTAATCCCAATTGGAGGACACTTACAGCAACTCTAAAATCTACCTCATGATTTGTGCAAGTCCCCAGGTGGATGGATTTGTTAGCAACTATTTTGCTTTGGTTGTCTTGCACCACACACCCTGCTCCCCCAGGCCCAAGATTTCCTCTCGAAGCACCATCAAAGTTGATTTTAACCCACCCAACCTTTAGGGCCTCCCATTTTGTTTCTCTCCTTTTCAGTGTAAGACCCTACGTACCTATCCCACACAGGGGGGTTTTAAGCCCATGAATATCTTTTTCATTTTTTCATCCCAATTCGAGAATATCCTATGCTTTGTTGACTTAACTCAGGCTACCTCATTAACTAATTCAGTAATCTCACCATCAATCTTGTCACAAAGCCTCTTATATTCCATGCCCTTGTCTTGGAAAATCTGCCTATTGCGTTCTTTCCAAATCTCCCATATGATGGTAGAGGGGGTCACTACCCAGATACTATCAAAACTGATTTTCTGAAGAGGGGCCACATATTGAACCAAGTCTCTAAATTTGAGGGGACCGAGCACTGAAAGTTTAGTTTATTCATGAAGACTTTCCAACACTTTTCAGTGTAAGGATAGGTCAACAAAATGTGATCAACAGATTCATTATTGCACTTGCATAATACACACCACCCCAAACCCTAAATCCCAAAGGTTGTTAGTCTATCTTCAGTAAGGATTCTCTTTTGGGCTACCAACCACGCGAAGACCCCTGCCTTTGGGAGGCAATTTTTTTCCCAGAAGAGCTTGCATGAGCAATTCTGCTTGGCAATCACCATTTCCCTTACTTTATAGCCCAACTTGACTTTGTAAGTGCCAATAGTCGAGCCACACCATCTAATTTAGTCAAGCCACACCATTTGATGACATTCCTGCTCAAACAGGGTGAAAGCTTTGTTTTTTAATATCTCAACTAATTCCACCTTTCGATCCTAGGGAGTATTGATGTCTCAAAGGGAATGCCACACGCATTGCTACACATCATTCTACTAGATTACATTCCCATAATTACAAACCTTATTGCCTCATGTTCTGATTGTCTCTACTTTTATGTCTTCCAGGTTGGGATGATCTACAATTCGTGGTGCAAGTCTGTCCAAAATGAAGCACTTCGACCATTTCCGACTTCCCATGTTACATGATTTACAATAATATCCCTATACTCCAACATATAATTCTAGATCACCAAGCCTCTTGGGGGGTCTCTGGTCATCAAGATATGTGTTAGGTAGTCTAAGTCCAAATACTTCCTCCTAAGAATTTTGACCCACCTTTGCTCCCCTTTTTCATACATGTCCCATACAAGTTTAGTGCCCATAGCCTGGTTCATTATGGTTAATTGCTTGATGCCCTCCCCCTAGCTTCCTTGGGAGAACACACCTTGTCCCAAGCAATTAGAGGAAATTTTTGCTAATCCCTTGGTCCACTCCAAAAAAAATCCTGAATATTTGATTAAGTGTATCCTCAACCACTCTTGGTATTTTCAAGCAAGCCATTAAATACACTAGAATAGCTGAGAGAACCATCCTTACCATTAACAATCTACCTACAAAAGATAGCCATTTTCCTCTCTAGGTCCCTAATTAACTTTTGCAGTTGTTGACTAAGTTTTCCCAATAGCTTTTCTTATTGGTTCCCACAAATAATGGCATTCCCAAAAATTGACCAAGGAAGTTTTCCACCCGTAGTCCTAAGATCCTTGCCATGTCTCTTTGTAGGCTGGGTTGCGTATTGAGAAAGAAGACCTAAAATTTCCTCCAATTGATGCCTTGACCAGATGCCAAATAATATTCATCAAGGTAGGTTCTGATGGTTCTAGCCTCTATCCTAGTGGATGTACTGAAGAGGATTGTGTCATCAACAAATTGTTGGTGTGTTGTTGAATCCAATCCATTAACCAATGGAACCCCCAACCATTTACTTGCACTTCTCAAGTTTTTGATTCCTCTACGCAATGCTTCCACCATGATGATAAAAAGAAAAGGAGACATTAGATCCCCCTACCTTAGTCCCCTTGAGGAGGTAAAGAATCCATGAGCCACACCATTTACCAAAATAGAGAATTTGGCTATTGAGATGAAACTTCTGATCCAATTGATCCATTCTTCTTTGAATCCAAACCTCCTCAATACTTCAGCTAGGAATCGTTTGTCCACCAAGTTATAGGCTTTTAGAATATCCAATTTGAGGATCATACAGGTTTCTCTTTTTTTTTTGGTCGAGTGCAAGGTCTCATGTGCAATGATAATGCCTTCAACTATTGATCTCCCATGGGAAAATCCACTTTTTTCTTCTGGGATGACTTAATCTAGCACCCCTTAAGCCTATTAGCAATGATCTTGGTAATTACCTTGTAGACTGTGTTAAACAAAGCAATCGACCTGAAATCACCCATGGTTTGTGGGTCCTTTTTCTTGGGGATAAGGGCTAGGAAGGTATGATTGACTGAGCCTAGCATAGTCATCTTCCTTCTCGATTCTTCTACTGCCATAAACAGGTCCTTTCCCACAATATACCAAAATATTTGAAAGAAACCAATTGGGAATCCATCCGGGCCTAAGGCCTTATCTAGGTTGAGCTGAAAAGTGGCAAGCTTCACTTCTTCCAAATTGATTTTTTGGTAAAGGGCCGCATTCTTCTCTTCACTTATTAGCTTGGGGATAGAGTTGAGGAGCTTGCCTTGCACATCTCTATGATTTGGTATTTCTTTGTTTAGTATTGTTTCAAAAAATCTTACTGCTTCATAGTTGACCTCCTCTAGTGATTGTGTTACTTCCCCATCTTCCCTTTTTATTTTCGTGATTCTATTCCCACTTCTATTTGCCACCACTGTCCTATGGGAGTACTTTGTATTCTTATCACCTTCCTTGAGCCAAATTTCTTTGGATTTGTACCTCCAATAACATTCCTCTCTTTTCAAGACTTCAACAAGTTCCCCTTTTAGATCCTTTTCAACTTCAAAGTATTCACTCCCCATCCCTTGCTCTATTATGTGTTCATTTAGTGATGCTATTTCTTTTTCTATCCTTTCTTTTTCTTGGAAAATAAATCTACTTTGTTCCACTCCTTTAGTTTGTTTTTCACATAATTCATTTTTTTGCTAATCTTGAATAAGGAGTGGTTCCCAATTCTGGTCTCATTCCACCAAGCCGCAATCAAATCTGGCAACCTACCATTTCTCAACCACACGTTTTCAAATTTAAATAGATTCCCTCTTGGCGGTTCATCTGACTGAAGGGATAACTGTATTGGAAAGTGGTCAGACCCCGTGAAAGGTAGAATCATTACCTCATACAAATAATTTTGTGTCCCCCAATCACCAAAAAGTATAAATATATCCAATCTCTCTGCTATACTGGTGAAGCCTTTCCTTTTGTTGGACCATGTGAAGACCCCATTTTTAGCTTCTAAGTCCCTTAGTTGGTTGTTGTCAATAAACCCTTGGAAATCTTGCTAAACATTTGTGATTCAACCAATACCTCCCCTCTTTTCTTCATTATTCAAGGTGGCATTAAAATCCCCTACTATGATCCCTTTTTTCCCTCTGAGGGTGGAGACACTGGTGGAGATCTATTGCCACAAATTCCTCTTGTCTATTGTTGATATTGGTCCATACACGTTTATGATGACCAGCCGCTCATTTCTTTGCAACATTTTTCACCTCGTCATTAACTAGTTCCCATGCTCTTCCATGACTTCCCCATTGACTACTAAGGGGTTCCAAATTATGCCTAATCCACCAGAGGCTCTTTCTGCTCCCACAAAAAACTCCCTTCCATTGTCACCAACACCCAAGTCTCCCGACACTTTCCTCCTTGCTTAGTTTTGTTTCTTGCAATAAAAAATGTCTGCCCTAGATTGGTCAATTTGGCGCTTGACCAGGCGCCATTTGTTAGGGGAATTAATGCCCCTAACATTCCATGTCATGATACTCAATGTGTATGGGGAAGGATGACATCCTTCCCTGACTTTAGTTTCATCTGCCCTACTGGATTTTTCGCTATTTCCAACTTGGCCTTATTTGTCTTTGGCCCTCTTTTACCATTCTTCTTGATGTTTGGCTTTTTAACTTTTGATTGAGACTGCTCCAGCATCCTTTCTTCAACCAATTCACCTTCCTCAGCCTCCCCCATTTCTTCCTCTTCTGATTCTAGATTCTTCTCACTCTTTGGACCACCTTTACTATTGGGCCAATTTGCTCAAAGTTTCTTGGTTCTTCCTCTGAATCAATCCCATCCTTTTCCTCGTCTCCTTCACTCATCCCCTCACTGCCATCCATGCTTTTTGCATCAGTTTTGGTTTCCCCTATCGCCAGTATGACACTCATGGTCATTGCAACTTCTTGAATGGAGGGGGTGCCTTCCTTTTGTTCACTAGTTGTACCAACTCCACACAACTCATCTGAAGTTAACATGAAAATTTTGCCCTTTGAATTGTTTATGGGGTGCCCTATATTATTTCCTTGGATCTCTGACCCTTCTGTAGCTACCATTGGATCCTCAAACCTCCCCAGAGAGCTTGATGACTCCCCGCTTGATGATTTAGTTGTTGAGTCTTCATGGCTAGGAACCCACTCATACCCATTCGCTCTATTGGCCCTAATCCTCATGGGGCATTCTAGGTTTCCATGGTCCCTAGACTTACAAATAGGGAAAATTTTCAATTGATCCTCCCTTTCTACCTTCAGGGTTTGAAACCTACCATGAAAGTTTACTTCAATTTCCTGAGGCAGATTATGTTGCAGGGTCATTCCTAACAAACTCTAACACATGTGCCCCAACACCTATCTTCATTGTCTTTCTTCACCAAGATCAAATTACCTAGGCTTTCCCCAATTTCTACCAAAATTCATCATCCCAAAACTTCGTAGGGAGGTTGTACAAGCATATCCATATTGGTCCTTCTTTGACTGTATGATTCCAAGGATCAAAAATTGGATACCATTCTATCAGGTGCAGTCCAACACTATCTAGGTAATGCGGGCCACTACGTAGAGCATTCCATTTATCTTCCTTGGATAGGAATTTAACCAAGAAGAATTCATTAGGCAATGCCCTGACTTGGGTCCGGATTCCCCATTTCTCTTTGCACCATTTTCCTATGCATTCTACATCATACCAGCCCCCCCATTTGAGAAATATCCATTTTTCCTTCAATCTATTAATTGAATTTCTTACTTTGAGCTTGTCTAAATTAATAGTATGCATTGAACATTGCGGGATGGGCGACTTACTGATAAAATTCACATATTGGTGCAGTGGCCATTCATCTGCTATCACCTTCTCCTTCCCTTTCCATTGCCTACTTGTACGCTCCATGCTTCCATTCATTTTATTGTGCCAATTATCAAAAGTATCTGCTCTTGGCCACCTTTATTCCTAGATCCACCCATGCCAATTACCATCCACCTGCGTCCGATTCATATCACTCTGCTTGTTGAAGTTTGGATTATGGGCCATTCTCCTTGTAGTCATCCTTTCAGTCCACCCATCTCCCTCCTTCAAACACCCATTGCGGGGTATGACTTCTCCCATTTGACCATCTGTTTGCTGCATAATCTCCCTTCAGACATCCATTTGCCTCAATATCACCCCACGCCTATCTGCCAAGATCTCTTGCTCTTTTCCACTCCTCTTTGCTCGCCATATCCATTATAAAATAGTTTTGAACTCCTTTCTTTCCCTTCACATATAGGCATAATTATTTTTCCCTAACATGCACAATAAATTCTAACAACCATGTAATATTTAAAGAAGGGAATTAAGTCAAGGAAACCTTACATCCCTTGTAAATTTTAGTGTAAAATGTCAATTTTACAAAGATATGATTTTAGTATAGAGGCAATGGTTGTAGCTTGTAAATTTGAGTTGTAGAGTGTTTTAATAGTTGAATGGAATTATCCCTCATGTTAATGAATGAATGGGATGTTTAGATAACATAAAACAAAAATTATAGGAGGATACTATCCAATATTGATTAGTGCCTACTTTGAATCAAGGATGGCATTCACATTCTCCATGATTAGTTTGGTAGTACAAATTTTACACCATTTGATCAACTGTGCTTGAACGAAAGTTGGCTCACTTTGCCTTGTGTATTCTTTTCCAAGGCCTCCCCATTAGTTCCAAGTTAACTCATGATTTGGGAATTTTAGATCTTCAATATCTCTTTTATGGTCATTAGGAGTCTTTTAAACATCTCTTCTAGTTTTGTCCTTGAGCTCATGATTTTTGGACTTAGATTCATGATTTATTCAAGCCTTTTAGGCCTAAGCCTTTTTCTTGGCATACAGTGTTATGAGGGGAGTGGCCTTGCATTCCTTGTAGATACAATCAAACTTAGCAAGCGTTTAGGGTGGAGATTCATTGTAGCATTTGAAAAGATAAAAATTCTGTTTTTTTTTATTGTCATATTGATCACAATTTCTCACTTTAGATCAAAGCTATGATTTATTCTAATGTCTTAATGCAGATTTAAGTGTAAGCGAATAAAGTTGCACTCAATGTTGTTCACTTACAAGTTTTTTTGAATCACTAGGGTAATGCCCCTTGTACTATTGCTAGGGTTCCTTCAAATCTCACCTCCTCTCAAGGTTGGTCTCTGTCTTGAGGGCGCCATCAAAGATGTAGCCATTTAGCCCATATTAGTGGAGATGCCTACTCTCAAGCTTCCCCTCTTCTTGTATGAATAGATTGTGCTTAGTCGAGCTGGTCACGACTTGTTATTTGCTACTTTACTTCACGATAAAGGCTAGCCTGACTCCAACAAATTTCATCAATTGGCTCTTGATATTTCTCTTGTTCATGTGGCTAATGAAGATAATTGAGAAATTAATGTTAATGATGATAATGATGGATGGGACCCTCTCATGGACACTTTCGACCTTGTTAATGTATGGGGCAAACTAGATGACTAAGATCTTCCTCCTCCTTTTCCTCTCACTACTTAGTGGTTAATGTTTATTATTTTATGCTTTAATGTTATGAGTTGTAGTGTTGTTTGATCTGTAAGGGTATTACTATCTCCACCCAACCTTTTTTGGTGACTACGTGTAGCACTAGTTTATAAATGGTAATATAGATTCATTACTTTTTTTTAATCAATGCAATTAATTTTTATGTTTTACAACTATTTATCATCGATTATCCTTATCATTTGTTATAGTTATAAATATATCTATTAAGATGGAATGAGCCTTGACTATTAATAAATCATAGGATCTAAAATTATAACAAACGATAATCAACATTAAAACTATGTGTATAGAATTATAATTTTACCACAATATCAAAATTAGATCCATCAACGACCTCCACATCTTTTCTACATTTCCTTCTAGCAATATTGAAAATACTATTTGAAAAAATAAAAAAATAGAAAGAATAACAAATAAATCATCATCATCATCATCAAATATTTTCATAAATCACATAATGGTTTTACCATGCATGATTTTTTTTAAACACTTATTTTCATTCACACGAAATCATTATTTTGATTTATTTTTAAGTCATTTTTGTAAAAGCTTCTACTCTTTAAATCACATAATGGTTGCCTAGACGGACCTCAAACCATATTCAAATTCGGTTGATTAATTTTTTTAGGGTTTTGCAATATTATAAACCTAGGGTTTTAAGAGACCCCTTTTATTTAGCCTAGAGTTTTTATCTTCTGAAATTCTCTTTAGGTGCGTTAGGGTTTCTGGGGCAAGGAAGATAGCTGGTTTAATTCGAAGAGCACAATGGTTGAGAAAGGCAAGAGTCGCAGAGAAGAGGTCGTGACCAGGGAGTACACCATCAATCTACACAAACGGCTTCATGGCTGGTACTTTTTTTTTTTCTTTTTTTCTCCCCCAGTAAAATGCCAAATAATCTTGCCTGGACCTGGTTAAGAGTAGCAAAATCTTTACAAATTTCTGTTGTCCAACTGTAAAATGTTGAAAAATAGTTACGAAACGCTTTTTGTGTTTTTCCTTTTCTTTTCTCGTTTTAGGGTCTTTTTTCCTGGCGTTTATTAGGTCTTTGATTGCAGTACTTTTAAGAAAATGGCCCCAAAGGCCGTAAAGGAAATCAAGAAGTTTGCCCAGAAGGCTATGGGAACAACCGATGTGAGAGTTGATGTGAAGTTAAACAAGGCCGTGTGGAGCAGGGGTATTCGGAGCGTGCCTAGGAGGGTTAGGGTTCGAATCTCCAGGAAGCGCAATCCTGAAGAGGATGCCAAGGAGGAGTTGTACTCACTTGTTACTGTAGCAGAGGTCCCTACGGAGGGGCTGAGGGGTTTGGGGACTAAAGTTATTGAGGAGGAGGACTGATCTTTTGTATAACACGAGATATTATAACGTTTTGGGAAAGTTTGTTTTTCCAGTACTATAGGAGTATTTAATATCTTGGAATATTGAGTTTTGTAGGACGTTTTTCTCTTAGATGATTTTGTCGGAGCTTAAGTAGCTCTTGCATTGGATTATTGTGATTTGAATGGCTTATTTGTTGAACATGATTTTATGAGTCTGAATTATAAATGGCATATTGAAATCGTTGTACTCTGTCTGGAAACATTACACTTAACTAGACATTCTTTCTGCTCTTTATATCATACATTTTGATAACTATTGGGCATTAGAGGACCCATAATATGAGTAGTAAAATCATTGGTTTGCTCTTAAAACAGCCATAAATATGTTTATTACCTAATGTATCAATCTTTGCTACTTATTTAATGATAGTCTACAATTACGATTTAGTTTCAGCTTTCCATATCTGTCATTTTCCTAGTGCCAATCGGGAAATATTAAACAGTAAAAATAGAGCAGTAGCACAACCATCCCTCAAGATCAGACAGAACTACTTTACAGGTCATTATATCTAGGAGCTCAAATTGCATTCAAAATACTGACATCTATTCCTCTTGCCTTTTAAAACAGAACTGAAAAATTCCCATCGATCTAATAGTTGTCTTTTTTGTTATTTTCTGATCAACACAGTTAAAATTTTCATGTCATCTCTGGCCACCTACCCACTAGTTAAAGATCCCCATAAAAGATTGTGAATTCATGAAGCTTAGCAAAGCAGCTGACTGCTAGGAACCTTCACTATTATCTACTTAGATTTTCATTTTCATCTATGTAGAGTCCTAGATGATACTGACATTAATACGAGAAAACATGTCGTCTTCACTCTTGACTGTACCAGCCATAAATGTCACTGCCTCTGTAAATTGAAATTCTAAAGTAGAAGAAGGTCCACCACCTAAGGTATTGATTGGTTGATATTTTTCATGCATTTAAATGACCATGATCTATCAAAAAGTAATCTTATACTATTAAATGGAACTCACAAAGGAGAAGAGCTGCCATCTCACATGACTGTATCCACTGGGTGATTTTTAATATGCATTTGAAAGATATTTTAACTGGTCAAAAGGTAAAAGCCATCCTAGCCATCTAACAAAGGGATTTATCATATGGCAAGAGCACAACCAAAAGCAAATGCCTTTCAGCATCTTATTGATTACCTGGCCTCTCAGTTGGATGAAGTTATGTGGGAATGATTTCAAATATTATCTAGGAAGTTATCATCTGACATGGCCACTCATTATATCACTTGCCTTATTCTAGTCCCATTTGGTAATTAATTATAAATTTGCAATGGGTATGGAGCTATATATGTTTTTATTTCTTAGAGGTTTACCTCCCATGTTACTCACATCTAGGTTGGCAAATAGCTCAGCCATTGAGTTTCTCTACTGTAGCATATTTATTCTAGCATCACAATCTTCATTAATTTGAGCTATATAATCTATTGAGTTTGATATCTTAGAAGTCTCTTGGTAATAAGATAAGATGCCCTTAATGGCTAGGCTAAGGCTCTTTTAATGAACAAGTGGTAGCACAGGTATCAAACCTTTATTAATGACAAATTTGGCTCTCTTCACAGTTACGGCATTTTTCTCTTGTTGAAGTATCGTATGACATGCAATGTGACCAGAGCAGCTAATTTAACAATTTGATAGCAAGAAGGTGCACTTTCGTTAGTGTCATTGAATGCATATATACTAGTAACTGTGAAACAATATATCACTAAAGACTAAACTATTGTAATTGACAATAATTGCCTTTGTACAAGGGTAAAGGTAAAGAGATTTTTAATTTCACAGCAAGAGCTCTCTCATGTAATCAAGGAGACCTTCCTTGTTTATCTTCTATATTTTTCAAATTTGTACTTAGTGTTGGTCTTGATCTCATGAGGTGGGCAGTAACTGAAAATTTAATGGTGCTGGACTGAAAATGTGGGTCCAGGGCATGGAGATGCAAAACATTATCTTCCTTTTAGCACAACATTTTACTACAGAATATTTAGTTCTTTTGTCAGGCTTTTTGTTGTATAGGTCAGAATGCTTGCAAACATTTTGTGATACTGGTAACAATGATCATATTTCAAGCCATCACTGCCGCTTCTGAAACACAACCATTGGCTTTTTACAAGCAATGTTACCGGTTTGCACAGAAAAACCACTGTATCCGGGTTTGCTGTCCATTTTTGGGCTGTGGAGTTGATGGGCGAACCCGTGTGAATCCTGGGTTTGTGAACTGAGCCCAAATTTAGAAAAATATTAAGGCCACAACACACAATTCACATTTCATGGACAGAACAAATAAGGCTGGTAATTACTAATTTGTTTATTTTATTTGAAAAATCATTATTATGTATTAGAATTTTCCATTTAGTTATTTAAAATAAAATTTCATTTATGAAAATTTATAATTTAATAAACTATTATCAATACATAATATATTTAGGTTAGGTTTAAATTTTAATATTTTTAAAATTTACTCAACTTCCAATATTTTCAATTTTATGGTCCATTTGAGTAACATGAAACAGAGCACGTGGTTGTTTATTATACTTAGGTCATTTGTTATTTGGCTAAAATATGTATATGTTTTTAGGTTGGTTACATAATATACTTGTGATTTTTATGTGTGTTCTTCAAGGTTGGGTACCCAAAACATACCCAAGCCTGGGATAAATGGGTGTTGCTATCGTAAGGTAATTAGAAGGGCCTAGGTGACTAGGCAACATCTGCTGATGGTGTGAGTGCTGATGTTGTAAGCGTTGCATGTGTTGATAAAAAATTTCCTTTTCTATTGTACCATTTTACATACTGGCAGAGTTTGTATGCTAGCCGTGAAAATAATTTGTAAAAAATGCATCGCCTTCTGTTGTAACCTTGTAGATATTGGTGGAAATGATTTTTGTTGTCTGATGTTAGATTGTACCTAGAAATTGTAGACGTCCTGTATATTTTGATAGGCTGATAGCCTGTATTGAAACTGCACAGGTGTGATATCTTGTTGCGTCTTGGGGTTTGGCAGTATTGTTTTGTGCAGTGGTTGGAACGATTAATTCAGTTGTATGTGATATAAGGGGTGATCTGTGTTTTGTTGGTGTCATTGTGAGGCCTGTTGAGGGATATTCCTTGTGTTAGGGTTTATTCTTGAGATCGTAAAGCAAGATTTGAGTAGTATGGTGAATGCATTATAATGATGACTCTATTGTTATTTTGAGTACATAAAACGACACGATTATAATGATGTCTCTTCGTTTTGGAGCACATACTAAGTTGGCAATGGATTCTTTTTTTTGTAACCATAGTTAACAGAAGACATGTACCCTGACCCTACATTCTGAGTTGGCAATGGATTCTTTGTTTGTAACCATAGTTACCGGAAGACTTGTACCCTGACCCTTGGTACTTGTCTCCTGCATCGGAAACACACCCCCATCTAGGAGACCTGTATTGAGATGTCTCCAGACACAAGGAGGCTTAAGATGAAGTTTCTTCAAGCCTTCAAGCCTCCTATATGTCTCCTATAAGCATCCCTCGAAAATAAGGAAACTTTCAATAGAGCTTTTTCAAATACATCATATTGGATTTTCTTTTCTAATAACTGTTGTTATTTGGTAAGCAAAAATTAATAGGACTAAATATAGTAATAGACTTTTAATTTTCTCTTTTTTTAAGTAAAAGTGTACAAGTTTTTATATTTCAGAGTTTTATCTATTGATTGAAAATATAGTCATCTCCAAGTTTCCCATATTTTTTTCTCTCCATACTTAATCTAGGAATCATCTCCTAGATTCTGTCATCTTCAAAGTGATTATGATTTGAAATATTTTTTTACAATATAATTAATCTATTTCAATACTTTAGTATTTTTTAAAGATATCCATTCTCTGATGTAACATTTTAGTATTTTAATCTATAAATGTAGCCGTCTCCAAGTACCTGCATCTGCCCTCCCTTAAAAAAGATGTACCAATACCCGTCCTCGATTTCTGTACTAGCACCTGTACCTGTCTACTCGTAACTATGTAAATAACCATGAGAAAATGTAACTCTGTCGTGATTTAAGAAAGGAAAAGTTATGAACTTTAGTCTGTTGCTGAGATCAGCGGTTTGATTGCAAATATGAAATATACGTGCAGTCAAGAAATGTGACATTCAATAATGTTAAGACAGTTTGTTATTAACTTAGCACCAGTACTAACATATCTAATGTTTTTCACAAACCATTTTGTAAAGTCGAAACATTTTGGTTAGGTTGCTGGGTATAAAGTAAGGAGCTACCTTGTGAGATTGCCTACAATCACCAAAACGGTATTTCTGGGAAAGTCGTAGGTAAATCCTTCACGAAATCCAAAACGATGACTTGCATTTCAAATGTATATATTTTTTGTGTTGAACTAATGCAATAAAAAATTACATAGTATTAGGCAAACCAGCAGGCTGCCAGGAAAATAACAGATGTCATAGTATTACAAACAGTCCAGTACAACCCCACACAAATCCGAGGCAAAAAAGCTATTCCAAATATTGAATCACAAAATATACTCATTATTCCCTACTACAAGCACATTTTATAATGATTTGAGTACATTTAGTTCACCCAGGGGTGTCTTGAGTATGGAGCATTGTGAATTATGATTAACAGAATATTTCTAAAATCTCTAGGATAAATGAGTAATGTGCATGTCAGGAATGTGATGATTATCTCTATAAGCGTGCTTTAACGTGTTCATGGGAGGGATCACACTGTGAGCATTGTGAGTTATGATTAACATAATATTTTTAAGAGGGATCACACTGTCAATCTATTCTCCATAGACTTAAATATATTCAATTTCAAAAGCGCACGTGCACAAAAATTCTAAACAGCTTAAAGAAATATCTCGTCTTTTGAGAGACTTGCACTACTACTGCTAATTCAAAGATTGTGAGTAACATAATTTGCTAGTCTTCAAACTTTTTAAACTATCATACAAATTCTCATCTTGCGTGAAAGCCCCTAAATCTATTGTGGAAGCATATGTGATTATCGTGATTACCGTGGGGTGAACATTTGATTTAAAACTCGTAAAGATTGGATGTGGAAGTCATTCTTTCTAGAGGAGTAATGGTGTTGTTTGCCACCTCAAGCCTTCTATAAATCTTTTTTATAATAATTTTCCAACTCCACAAAGTTTCTTACCTGGACATGTTTAGCCTTATATAAATCTTTTTTATAATAATTTTCCAACTCCACAAAGTTTCTTACCTGGACATGTTTGTAGGAATTAACAATTTCATTGTGGCTTTAAATTTGAAGAAGCATTGCATTTCCTTTAGAAGGTATTGTGTCTCAAATAATGAATTTTGTTTTGCAAAGAATAATGACTTACCATATATGATTATGCTCCCTTACCGCTCCTTAACTTCATCATGACTAAACTCTAAATGGACAATCAATCAAGATGTATTCTAAAAATATTAATTTTTTTTATTGAGATAGTCATTGGAGATTGCTATTGATTAAATTCAGTGAAGGGACAAAAATATCTCCATTTTGTGAGACACTAAAATACTAAGATTACTAAATGATTACGTTCCCATAATTTTACCAAGATTAAACTTTAAATGCATTAAATGTTTTTCAATTATAGATCAATATGTCATCCAAAAGTATTAATACAAAACCTATTAAGGTAGTCCTTGAAGATGCTATTTATTAAATTTTTATAAATTTTTAAAAGGGACAACCTATTAAGGTAGTCTTTGAAGATGCTATTCATTAAATTTTTAAAAGGGACAAAATATCCTTTTTTTCTTGGTGAGAAATGTACTATTATACAAACTCGTTTGTTGTGAGAAGATGCTAATTTAAGATTGTGAGTAGCATAATTTGATTTGCAAGTCTTCAATTATTTTAACTTGTATACAAACTGTCATGTTGCCTTGAGGATTCCCAAATCTTTCTTGGAAGCATATGTGATTATCATGAGGTGACCATTTGATTCGAAATTCTTAAAGATTGGATTTGGAATTCCTTCTTTGTAGAGAAGTAATGGTGTTATTTGCTACCTTAAAAAACTTTATAAATCTTTTATAATACCTTGCTGACTCCACTAAGTGTCTTAACTTTGACATGTTTGTAGGATTATAATATTTGCTATTAGGATTCAATCGTGTAGTTTTTTTGAGTCAAACTCATTGATTCATGTTTCATGAGTAGTGGTTCACAAAAACCCATCTCTCATGATAATGAATGATCCACTTAGCACTCATTGCATTTAGGTGATGCTCGCTTAGGTGAAGTATTGGGCCTTCTTTGGAGGTCACCCATTCCAGTACTACTCCAACTCAAGCGTGCTTAACCATGGAGTTTTCCCCAAGGTTAAGCCCACTTAGCTTACAACTAGGAAACATGGGTTCTTGTGAGTTTGATTCGAAAAACTTCATAGTTGAATCTTCATAACAATGTCATAATTTGACACGTGGAAAAATATCCTACTTATGTTTGTAGGAATCTTCACAAAAACCCATCTCTCATGATAATGAATGATCCACTTAGTACTCATTGCATTTAGGTGATGCTCGCTTAGGTGAAGTATTGGGCCTTCTTTGGAGGTCACCCATTCCAGTACTACTCCAACTCAAGCGTGCTTAACCATGGATTTTTCCCCAAGGTTAAGCCCACTTAGCTTACAACTGGGAAACATGGGTTCTTGTGAGTTTGATTTGAAAAACTTCAGAGTTGAATCTTCATAACAATGTCATAATTTGACACGTGGAAAAATATCCTACTTATGTTTGTAGGAATTAACCATTTTGTTCCCAAAAGGATGACTTACTATATGACTATGCTCCCTTAACTTTATCATGATTAAGCTCTAAATGCATTAAATATTTTTCATTTTTGGAATAGATCAAGATGTAATTCAAAAATATCAATACAAAAATTATTGAGATAGTGAAATGCTATTTATCAAGTTAATTAAAGGGACAAAAGTGTTAATTAGTCCAAAGGTATGATTGTAAACTTTTGAGAGATGATTTTTGTCTCTATATGGATTAGAAACACGTAGATTTCCCATTTTCCAAGTTCCTTGCTTAGTTTGAATTTGAATATTTGAGTAATTTGAAACATGTCAATTTGGAGTATTTGAGCTCATAGTTCCAAGTTCTCTTTATATTGAAAAACTCCTTTAGTTGCTATTTAGTGAATTTTTTAAAATTGTCGCATGAATCTAGAGGGGACTCCAAAAAGAAAAGAAATGTTTGGTCTTGTTGTTGCATAGATTAGACTTCCAACAATTTGTTTGAACTTAGTTGTATCTACAAACTCAAAAGTATGATCTAGTTTCAATTTCAATTGTTTCTCAAGGAATACTATGAGATTTGCAATTTGTCATTCCAATATATTTTTGTTGGGCAATAAAGACACGAGTTTTTGAATCACTTGAATACCCAAATAGTTACAAAGGTGTCCCAAGTCAATAATTTCAAACCCTTTCTCTAGTTTGGTTTTTGCTATTATGGTGCACCTTTACTTGTATCTTCAAATTCAAAGTGCTTTAAATTTTACCTTTAGGAAGTGTTTGTTAAGTTTTTTTGTACCATGCTCTTGGGGCTTGGTGTGCTTCAATCCATACAATGATTTTACAAGGTTACACGCTCTTTATTCTCAAACTTTGACTATAAATCCTTTTGGTTGAGCTATACACATTGTTTCCATGAGAACATGATTCAAGAATGCAATATTTATGTCCATTTGATAAAATCTTCACCCGTCTTGTGCTACAAGAGCCAAGCAAACACAAATGATAGTCCAATTCATTATAGGTGCAAGTGTTTCTTCATTACCTATACGTTCTTTTTAAGAACATCCTTTTGTGACAAACCTTGCATTATGTTTATCAAGTGAGATATTTGCTTTTTATTTGTTTTGAAAGATTGACTTGCCACCAATAGGTTACCATTGAGTGAAGGATCCTTCAAGTTCCAAGATCTGTTCTTTAACAAAGCATCATATTAGTGTTAATTGCTTTCCTGCACAAATCAACCTTTTTGGCTTCATTGAATGAAGTTGATTTTGAATCCCTGTGAGGTTGAATTTTTCATTTGAATACCAACTCAAAGTTAGCTCCTCTAGCGTATCTTTAATCTCTTCAATGAGATTTTCTCATTGTTCGGTTTTGTATGCACTTTTAGCGTTCGTTTTCTCAACTTCATCATATCTTACATCTTTGAGTGTTTGTCACCCATTTAGGCCCTTTTTATGCGTTTTATGTGGTAGAATTAGTACCTCATCTCCCTAACATGAAGCTCCTTCATCTTTCAATTGTTGCTTAAAAGTCTCCTAAAACTTGTTCTCATTTCTTGATGAAGTATGAATTTATGACTAGGAGGGAGCCTCTTCCTTAATTTCTAGAGGCAAAGATTCTAAAATTGTTTCCAAATTGTGTATCTCCTTTTGAATGTTTGAAATGTCACAAAATTCATTATCATTTTCCTTGAAACAAACTTCGTGTGAATTGTCCAACTTGGCTCAATTACCAATCAATGTATGTTAGTTGCATCTTTTATGGTTTCACAAAATACAACATCCTTAGTAAAGATTTTTTAGTGTGCTCACATACAACCTATACACTTTTGAAGATTCTAAATATCCCAAAAAATGCATTTGTGACTCTTGTGGTCCAACATGTTCTTATTCTCTTTTGGAGCCATTGCATGACATGTGGATCCAAATATTTTGAGATGTTGAATTGATGGGGGATGACCACATGAAAATGTCATATGAACTTTTCATTTGAAGAGCTATTCATGACAAACTATTGAGAATATATATAGGTGTCTTTGAGATGATGTTTGATCACATTTTTTCTCGAGTAATCTTCAAACACCTTTGATGTGAATTCACCAACAATGCCAAATCTTCAATGTGCCACTATGAGATTGATCAGATTTTCAACATTGTGCGACTTTTGAAAATTTTCAAAGGCTTTATATTTTTGTTTCAAGAAGTAGATCTAGGTCATTTTACTATAATCTTTGAAGAACAACATGAAGTACTTACTATTACCAGTATAAGGGACTAGTAATGAGGTACACAAATTATAATGGATCAATTGTAACATTCTTTCATCTCTCTAGTTTAATTTTGCAAATGGTTCTCTTTGTTGTTTCACAAACACATGCTTCACACTTACAATTGTTTTAGGCAAGTCTAGAACACAATTTTTGTATTGTTCAAATGTTGTCATAATCAACACACCCAAATCTTACATGCCATAAAAGACATTGAAATACCTCCTTTAGTGAGATGGCAAATTTCTTGAGTTTGAAGAACCACGTTTGAGTTTTAACAACTTACCTTCCACAAATTCTATTAAGGTGACTTTATTATTAGTCTTTTCTTTTGATTTTTACCTCTCCATCATTCTATAAAATGGAACGGCCTTGTTGTTGATTGAGCACTAGAGACACAAAGTTTCATCATATTTGGTTTAGAATTGTTTTATTTTCCAATATATTGGATCACAATTCTTTCATGAAACACCTCAAAAGTCCTCTTAGTAAGTCACATGTTGTGTGGCTCTATTTTCCAAGACCTAAACTTATTCCGAATTCGATTCATTGACACACAATCAACATCATTTGATATGGAGAGAACACACTCATCCATATCATAGTGATCAAATGCAAATTAAGTTGAATTTCACATTTTATTCTTTCCATTATTTGCTTTTTTTTTTTTGATGAGTTTCAATTTTATACCATGAAGTTTTGCATTCATGAGCATCATGACTCCTTTTTCTAACACACCTTTTGCAAAATAGGCATTGTCCATCATTTAGCTTCTCATGGCGTTGACCGTTGTTTCTATCAATTGTACCTCCTCTTCCTCTATTTCCTCCTTGACCTCTTTTTTTCGTCTTTGTCACTTCTATGACTCTAAAGGAAGATATCTTATTTGAAGATTTACTTTTTTGATGAGCAAGACAAATATTTTATCTAGTGTTTTTAGTCATTCTTCCAAAAGCCTTTTCCCTATAAGCTATATTTTCAACAAATTGATCAAAGGTGAGTGACTTTAATTGATTGCTTGCTACAAGGACTCCAAGTAGGTTGAATATGTGGGAATAAGTGTTTTTACAAAGGCAACCACACACATAGAAATATCATATCATGTTTCATGGCCTTAAATTTTCAAAGCTAGACTCATTGTATCTTTGTTTTTCAACTATAATTGTGTGAATTCCAATTTTGAATTAGAACCATACAATTCTTTCAACTTGTGTAGTGCATCCCATGGTGTGTTGCACTTGTCGAAAAACTTCAATTGAGAACCTTATCAAGGCTAT
The DNA here is from genome assembly GCA_007258455.2 of Sequoia sempervirens. Taxonomy (NCBI): domain Eukaryota; kingdom Viridiplantae; phylum Streptophyta; class Pinopsida; order Cupressales; family Cupressaceae; genus Sequoia; species Sequoia sempervirens. The sequence goes on from VDFB02168118.1 coordinate 43,509,572, forward strand.
TACCTTATCATTCTTATGCTTGCAGTTTTGTAATTTTACCATTAGTTTTAGTTCTTCAAGTTGTTCATCTCCATCGCAAATATCATACCACAAATAATTGAAGATGAGTTCAAAATCAACTTTTCTTTACTATCCTTACTAGTCCTAATTAAGATCAAACCAACTATTGTTGCAATGGAGTGTAGTTTTTTTATGTTGAAAGTGGGATATTGATTAGTCCCTTATCACTCCAATAAGCCATTTTATAAACTAGACAAATTGATATACCAAATCTCTTTATATATCCACTCCTATACGTTCATTAGTACATGAAACGGAATTAGAGGAAAACAGTGCAAAGTGGTACGTAGTACATGCAATATGTGAAATGGATCTATGCTATCAATGACAAGCTATCATAGGGTCACTCCATATGTGTAAGTACAAGCTTTTTATATACTTTGTGATGACTTGCTTTGACTTTTATAACCTAACATTTATAACCTACCAATAGTTCATAGACAAGTATATGGAGGGAAATGGGAAAGTATTTGGATATTGTGTTGACCTATTATTTGCTTATGACCTAAAACATTATGTGAATGAGAGTAGTAACAATGTGTTGTACATACCCACAACTAATCTAGTTGATGTTAAGACAAACAACCATATACAAAACAACTTCATGACATGTGAGGTCTTTTAGAACTCCCATGAAACAATCTATTATACAATACCAATCCATGCCCTTGAAAATAATGCGAGAAAGATAGGAGTAACTCTTTAACAATTGTGGTAGAAAGGGAGAATTGACCAAGAATTTTAAATACATGTCATGAATCAATTAGATTTTTGTCGTATGGAATAGGATAATTAGATGAGAAAACATACCAATAACAATATTGAATACACATTTTAACAAAGAAAATATACAATATCCGTTTGTTTTGAATATGCTCAAAATAATTTTGTATATAGATTTTCCCCTAATTAAAAAAAAATTATGCTTAGCATACATTATTTTTTCTTAAATTGATTGAATCAAACTTTAATATTACACATGTATTATACCATCAATTAATATAAGACCATATAGATTAAAAAACAATTTTTAAAGTCTCGATTGCTCTAAGGAGGTCCCTCTTTCAGTACCATTTCACTTTCAAATTCATCAAATCCTAGAACTTATCATCTCCATCCATAATGGGTGGTCATACTTATATAGATAAATAAATTTTCTCATTTAAGGAATTAGGTTTCACCTTAAAACATCAATATGTTTATAACTAAAGATAATTTCAAGGAATAGTATCCCAAATGCAAAAAAACATCAAATTTCTCATCAACAATGCAATACATAAGATATTATGGTGTCAAGTATCTATTTAGGAAATTTGAACACACCGAACATAAAAGTTAAAAATTATGCTAATAATTATGAGAAGACTATCATAAGGGTTCAAGTGGACTAGAAAAGAAGGAAATTTATATACATAAAGGTTTCTTCAATTAGTGTTACAATATGAGGAGTCTATTACTTTGGAAGCCATTTTACTAAATTGAAATTTGATATCTACATAGCCCACCATATATGAAATTAAACACCCAAAACTAGGTTCTCAACTATTATCCAGGCTATATTATATTTGATAAAATAAATTAGTTACAAGGAAAAAGTTGTTCAAAAAGAATTTTTTGGATTGAGATGGAATGTTATCTTATTTAATGTTCTAAGTTACATGAATAACTAACATTCTAAGGTACATGAGAAACTATTTTTATCAATAAGTAGACATGGAAAACTATCTTTCACTTGAGAAACTAGATTACCAAGAGTTTTTTTTAGTTTCACATTAAAGGAATCTTTCACATATTCCATTTAATGCAGTTATGGATATGTGCCTAGCTATTTTTGGTTCATAATTTGTTACTTATAAAGCATATGAAGCCCTCATATCTTAGTGGATGATTAATTGTTGGTAGGATTTTAGTAGATAATGCATCTGCCTTGTTATTTCAATTGTGTCTTTGTACCTAAATGATTATTCCAACATTGGAGTCTTCATGCTTGTTTTCAAATATGTTTTCAATATTTAGATCTCTATTACATTGTTTCCCTATACACTATGGGAATCACACTATAGTTTAAACAATTGCCTTAAAAATAAGGAAAAACTCAAGCAAGGCTAAATGAGAAAAGGTTGAACAAAAAATAAATAGAAACGATTATTGATTTCTATTCTTGCATTTTGCTAGGAACATCTAAATAGGATTTCAATCAACAATAATGTATAGTTTAGTTTTTTCCATGGTTTAAATAAAGTATTCAACTCTTTCTATCAACATCTCTTGTTCTAAGGTACATTATCTATTAGTTGAATAAATATAATAGTTGGTGTCAAAAATTACTTGGAGTGAAGTATTGAAATAAATGAATACATAATTAAGATATATTAAAATCTTATACATATATGATGTGACAAATGACTAAGTTTATTTTCAATATGCAAGAAATTAAAGACTAGTCCAATGAATACTTTGGAATTTCTAAACTCATTGTTTGTCTATTTGTGTTACTTTTGTGATTACAAAATGATCTATGTAAATTGTAGATCTGGCCTATCTATAGATCTAAATTTTTGGTGCATTTTCTCTCTAAACTACATTGTATACTTTTGGGTCAAATCCTTGCATGCTTGTGATCTATTCTATTTGACTAGTGATGTTTAGAAACACCATAAGGAGTTTAATAGATGGGGATTAATTCTCTTTAGGTCAAACCCCCAAATCAAAGACAAATAATAGTTATGTAGAGAAATCTACTTGGGATGTTTGTGCAACCATATAATGCCAATTATATGAATGAATGCTTAAAATATGTTCCAAATATTTAAGTGCTTGGCTATTTAAAAAAAGAAAGGACTAGTTGTTAAACAAAACTCCAAAGGTGGAGAGTGAAACGTTTCACACTTCAAGTCTATTGCAAGGTGTGCGCCCTTGGTCTCCTTGTGCTATGCAACGCAACGCTTAGGTTCATGACATGGTTTAGCTACCTCCCATGGATTCATTAACTCTAGCGGTCGTATCGAGCATTAATAGGTTGATATTTTGGTGCAAAGGCAACCGTTTGTGCAACAATTGATATTAGAGCCTAGGTCATGGGTTTGAACCCCTCGCTTGCGTTGGGGGGATTGTTGCAAGGTGTGTGCCCTTGGTCTCCTTGTGTTGTGCAATGAAACACTTAGGTTCATGACATGAATTAACTATCTCTCGTGGATTCATTAACTTTGGCGGTTGTATCGGGCATTAATAGGTTGATCTTTTGGTGCAACGAAAACCATCTATGCAACAATGTCAACAACACAATAGTTGGAAAGGTTGGGTGGGTTCTAAGATTTGAATTCAAAATTAAAATTTATTGATTCATTTTCACAAATCATATAAATGATTTGGATCAATCTTGTAAATTGAAGATATGAACTTGTATGCACCCAAAAATATAGCCAACATGGCATATGGAAAAAATGATGTGGGAACTAACACATGTCTACAAGATAAAATCCTTTAAATCCCTTTAGGAATCTTAGTTGCATTTTGTGTTTACCACTTGTTTGAACATTCTTTCATTCTACTTTCAAAACATTTTTTCCCATTGTGGTGAAAATTGATGCTTTTAGAAGGCAACAAACTTGTTGTTACCATGGTACTTATATTTTTGCTAGAATAATTTCTTACTATCAAAATGAAAATTTTGTGTGAGGCTACAATTTCCTTGTTTCAATTATACATGAATTACTTTCAACACTTAACATGTTGGTTCTTATTAATAAATGTGTAAGGATTTTGATAAATATGTACGCACTAAGACTTTGATTGGGGAATTACTTATGGTAAACATGGTTATCACTTTGTGGTAAATGTGTTATTTCTTTCCTTCTAGGAAGCATTTCTATAAACTTTGCATTTGTCATCTAGAGGTATTTGTGTTCAAAATTTATGTTTATTGTTTGGATTGACAATAGTGCAATCTAAACTTGGCCAACTTGCAATCTATGACTAGACTTAAACACCTCAATTAGTGATGAATGCCAAATGGTTGAATGTATCACACATATGATGTTGTGAATTCCATCATTTTCATCTAATAAATTCCATATTTTTGAGAAACTAGTGAATAATTATTGTGAGAATATATACATAAAGCGATCAAATTTGATTATCCAAATAGATAAACATGTGATTAACCTTCAAATATTAAATGTAACATGGATAAATAATTCTAACAACAAATTAAAAAAAAAAACACATTATAAACTCATAAAACTATAGATTATGTGGAAAAAACCTTTAGAAAAAATTCACCACCAAAGTGATACTTAGATTGTATTAATCTTATTTACAACATTACAATCCACTCTAACTTCTTCAATCCAACAAAATTTTAGCAACACAACATTACTCTCTCATGCAAAGACATAAATACCTCTATCCCATGCCTCCAAATATATTAAGTAATAAAAAATTAGAAGCTATGAATTATACAAAACTAGTGGCCAAAATCATGGGCCTAGAACTAGGCATCCCACTTTCACAAGAAAAAATCCAATGCCAAATATTTATCAACATTATCTCTCAGATTAGTAAATAACTCCCATGAACAACTAAACCTCCACCATAATGCTCAAATAGTCAAATAATAAATCCCAAGCAACCCAATATGTAACTAAGTACAAAGTGACCTTTCATCTTCATTTTCCTCTTTCCATGTCTTCTAACAACAAGAATCCCAAATAATTAAGGAATAATTGAAATTAATATTATTGTATCCACTGTACATAGGTGTCCAAGCTCACCCATTACATGTACTAAGGTGTAAAAAAAAAACTATCTATCAACACATTAGTTAAAATATATTAGGCATGATTTGCAAGGTAGATATTACCTAATCCAAAAATTCTCCCATTTAATATTTAAATTATAAAGATACAATAAAAAAACATAAGAATGAAATCAAGTATAGGATGCAAGGCCCAAGAATTCCCCACACAACAAAACTTATTTGTGTTTATTTCTTTTGTTTAAGTGAACCTACAATATTATCCAAATTGTCAACCTTTTGGATCATGACCTTACCACTCTCCACCATCTCATGAATAGTTATATTGTACATCTATGTGCTTAATATGAGCATGCTACATGAAATTATTGGCCAAACAAATAACTCTTTGATTGCCACATTTGATTTTAACCACCTTGCAATTAAAACCAATCCTTGAACATGGTATTTGTAACTATACTGCCTCTTTATAGGCATGTGCAATAGCCATATACTCTACTTTGATAGTGGACAATGTAATTGTAGGTTTTCATTTACTCGTCCAATGTATATAACTACTAAACAAACAAAACACATTATGGTTATCACTTTATGGTAAATGCATCATTTCTTTTCTTCTAGGAAGCATTCATGTAAACTTTTTTATTTTTTATTTGCAAGAATTTGTGCAAACTTTGTTTTAATCACTTGGAATAATATTAGTAAATCTAAACTAAACTAATTTTCAATCTATGCCTAGAATTATATTCTCAATCATTGATGGACACTAAATTGTTGAGCATCTTATACACAATGATGCAATAATTCTTCACTCAATCCATAATATCATGAGGTAATGTATGATTAACACTAGTCACAAGGGTTTTGGAGTGAACTTGGGTGTTTGCTCTAACAACAAAGCTGAAGCAATGACCGCTTTTGGAGGTTTCAATTATCTAAAGGAGATAGGGTACAAAAATTTCATCATCGAAAGGGATTCTAAGCTAATTGTGGACATCCTAAATGAAGAAGCTCCTCCTCCTTGGGAAATAAAAAATATAATAGACAGATGCAAAGCTATTAAAAAGTTTTTTAACATCTGTCAGGTATAACATGTGTATAGGGAGGGAAACAAAGCTGCCGATTGTGCGGCCAATGTGGCGTTGAGCTACAGGGGATGGACACATTGGACCAATGGCAACATTCTAACATCTTTAAGAGATGTAATCCTTAATGAAAGATTTGAAAATGAATATCACATGCAAAATTGATAGGTTAGTTGTTTGTGGGACTAATGAGTACCAAGTGGTGTTGTTTAGATGTTTGTGTAATGATGGTATATGGAGTACGGGGTGGTATAGGAGGATCTTGGAAGGAGATAATTGCAATAATTTCCCTTTAAAGATGGTGTTCAATAATCACATGAAGTTTTTGAATTTGATAAAGGTTGTCATTTCTATGCGTGCCGAAAAGCCTTATGTTAGTAATCCCTATATTTCTAGAGTGGGGAAAAGAATTTTTTTTATTAAGGATTTAAATGCTTGTAAGATTAATGATGAGTTTTGGGTTCTGGGAAATGTGAAGTTGGCTTTCTTAATAAGAAACTTCTCGAATTGTCATTCTATATTGGCTTTTAGTATTGTTTGGCATTTGAGTGCTGGTTACATTTAAGGAAGAAAGCAGATTGTGTGGGTGAGTATGAAGAAAAGCCTGACACAACAAAAGAATTTGCAGAGTAAAATGGGCTAACCAAGGAAAAGAACAGAGTTGCCAAATTGCCAAGCCTTCAAACAGAATGTGGACCTATGGAGGATGTTTAAGAATGTGGGTATGGTCCCATTCTTCCAATCTCTCAAAGGATACAATGAGAATTTAACGGCTAAATTCACCAACTCCTGGAGGAAGGGAAGTGTCACTATAGGCGCAGTAAAGTTCGAGGTCACCATTCATTTCATTGTTGAAGCTACGAGTCTATAGAATAATGGGCTAAAAGTTGTTAAGAAGAGTGGTGCAGACTATCAAAGGTTTGTTGATATATTCCTCCATGAAGGTGAAAATCTCAAGAGATTCTAGAATGGGTATGCCAGACTTGAACTCCCTCCTCCTTTTGCTTTAGTAAGTTTGTTTGTAATGCGTTATTTTACTCTCGAGGGTAGGTACATGTCAGTCCATGCATACCACTTCCCTCTATTAAACGAGATTAGGCATGGGGAGCGTATCAATTTTCCATTTTACTTGTTGTCCTCCTTGTAGCTTAACATTGAAAAAGGCGTTAGCCCTCCCCTCCACTAGGGTCTTATGCTAACATTGTACAAATATGCCCTGGCCCTGAATCCTCATGGCAATCCTTTAAATGCTAGAAATGACAACCTAGACTGGTTTGATGAAGAAAATGTGGAACAACCAGAGGAGGAAAACCCTAATGCTGATGAACTCCCAGTTGATGAACAAATTCCCCGCCACCCTCCTACTATTGCTACTAGGTGTGTGCTAATCCCTGCAAAAATCAACTCCCCTGTAGCTAATGTGTCAAATCCCTCTACTCCTTTGTTGCAGAAGAGTGAGGAATTGAAAAGCTTTGAATTAGAGCTCATTAGAGCAACGCCTAAAAAAAGGAAACACTCCCCTCTGTTGTTGGAACCCTCGAAAACTAAGAAACCTAGATGAGATATTAATCCTAGAGATGTAATACATATCATTGAGGAAGGGAACAAAATGGAGGAGGCTAAAGAATTTTTACAAGGGAAAGGGAGTGGCAGTAGTGGGGGAAGAAGGTCGGCACGACTGGCTAAGGTTGCCTTGAAAGAGAAAAGGGAAAATATAAATTCTCTGTGAATGAGGAGGACTTGGGGTATGAAGATTTTGAAGCTCAGGAAGAAGAAGACTTTGAAGACCTAGATTTTGAGGACACTGCCTATGAGATGGGGGAGGATGGTTTAGAGGAGGAGAAAGAGAAAGAGAAAGAAGAGGAGGAGCAAGTGGAGCCTTCTAAGGATAAGATGGAGGCCTGGAATGAGCAGGATGTTGGGTTCTCTAGAATAGAGAACAAAGTTGAGGATCTTAGTAATGAGTTTTTAAAAAGTAGACTAACTTTTTTGTAGGTACAATTTGAAGACATGGAGAAGGCGTTAGTTACTCTCATGAAAGTAACTAACAGGTTAATGAGAAGAGCAATGCTTGGAGTGGATTTTAGAGAAACAAAGATTACCAGGAAACTTAAGAAACATGGGAAACTTGATACCCTGAAGACTTTGGACGAGACAAAGGGCCTTGACTGGTGCAAATACATTGCTCTCATGGGAGAGTATGGGGACCTATTAAAGAAAGCCAATTAATGGCTTGTGTTGCTACTCTACTATTTTTTGATGAGTTTTTTTGTTTTTCTATCATATTTGGGACTGTTCTGTTAATTTCTATAGGTTATGGTGGAATACCACCTGGGATACTATCGATTTAATTAATGGTCTTCATAGATTGAAGTACATTGGTAAAAACTTAATGTTTTTGATTGATAATGGCTAGAAAATGGTTACTATTTTAAATATTGGCCTATGTGCTGATGTTTTTTGGTTAGTTGGTGGTGTTGTTTCCCACCTCTCTCTGCTTCTTTTTGGTCTATTTTGTAACTATGGGATCAGGGCCCTTCCCTGCTTATCTAATTAAAAACACTAGTCACAAGAGTGAGACAAGGGTATCCAAAGGATAAAGATGAGTAATCATCAAATCTGTAAAGGAGGACATATCACAAACATAGCCAAATAATACCTCCATAGACACTATAACCTTATCCATAATATAAAAGGACATGAAAGTATCAAGGATAGAAGGATCAAATAACAAGAAGCAAAGTAACATGTCATATTAGTGAGGCAACCATGGAAAAAAGGTAAAGGCAGTGGTATTTGAGAGTCCATAATAACATCTTTTAAAGGTATGCTCATAAAGGCAATAGGACGTTCATCTCTGGATCCTTTCTTTTGTGTGAGCATTGCAACACACGTATGTTTGGAAAGATTAAATGTAGAAAGGTAGAATATAATCGAGACTGACTAGCTCATGAGCATCAACAATAGCTTGCTTGATTTCTTCAAAATCTCATGTTAGGTCAATTTTGAATGGACATAGTGAGTGATCCTTCCCGACCTAAGGAGGGAAGGATTCCACATCTTCGGTAGTGAGGGTGGAAGGGGGGGTATAGGGGGGTGCGCCTTGTTGGTTTTTTTGTGGTTTGGTTGTTTCGTCTTATTTTAAATTATTATTATTATTTTTCATTATTATAAAATTATGTTTTGTCTATACCTTTGATATTATGTTTGACGTACATTTGTAGAGGCAAGTAGGAAGGCTAAGTAAGCAAGGGTGCATATTCCAAGGGTAGGTGGATAGAAATTAGATGGATACCCCCATAAAATTAAAACCTTAATCAAAATAGAATTAAAAAATAAACTTAAGTGAAATGGTGTTGGTGGAAAAGAATGATGTCTAGGGAAAAGGAATTCGAAAGGAAAATAATCTGACTATTCTTATGCATTTATGTTCTCATTGTGCTCATACCACCAAGTCTCTTAAGCCTTTGCACCAAAGGCTGGACACTTTGGAGGAAAGAGTCAACAATATGCTTAATTTTCAACAATAAGGTGATGCATAGGTTTGCTACTGCTTTGCTTTTTCTCTAGAATGATGTGTGAGAATTCTAAAAAAGAAGGCTAGAGGGTGATCTTGATGGTCCTATTTTGAAGAAGGCTAAAAAGAAGGACCTTAAAGATGATCTTTCTTCTTTCCTTTTTGAAGATTGGAGAAATGTGATCCCCCCAAAGACATTCTATAACTTGTGGTTTTTTCTTGTTGTTTGTTAGCTATTTATGTCTTGTTTTTATCTTCTCTTCTACTAGATCTTTCTAATTAGCCATTTTTTGGTTTTTCCCTTCTTAACCTTCAAGCTTTCTATGTAATAGGGTTGGGACCCTAGTTTACCATTTTATAATATACAAAATAATGAAAAATAAAAGTAGGGTGGTTGTAAACCTTAATCAAATATGAACTAAATAATAAACAATTAGAGGTGTCAAATTTGAAACCTTATTATAGATGAAATCAACCTTAAAGAAAAAACCCTAAGGGGTGTAGGAATATTAGGTTCACAAAAAATGTAAATAGTTACATAACATCTCTACATAAATGTCTTAGGATAAATCAACTAATTAGCATTGATAGATAAACAACCTTAGGAACATGAGATATGAAATTAATTTTATAAACTAATATACTAATATACTAATATAATTATAAAAATTAGATAAATTAATAAGGATAATTAGCTCTTGGTTCAATAATGATTGGACTCTCCAAATGTTCTCAATAGATTTTCTCCTACATAAAAAACTTAGTTTATGCCAAACAATTGCATATATATATATATATATATATGTGTGTGTGTGTGTGTGTGTGTGTGTGTGTGTGTGTGTGTGTTGTTTGACTATACAATTCACTTCTATGACTATGGAATTACTATGTATGATTTGGAAATTTACCACACAAACTATGAAATGGTTCTTTTATGTTAATATGAACTTTTGTTGCAAATATACACTTTTCCAAGTTTCAAGTCTACAACCTACTTGTCTTGATTTATGTAACTTGCATAAAAAATGGTAGTGTGGATAAAGGAGTTTGCTAGAATGAGAATATTTCTCCCTTTTCTCAAACTTCAGGGATACTAATTTAACATCTTTATACAAAGATCAAAGGCAACATATAGTCATGCAATATGCTCTAAAATTTTGATGCAATGTTGATGCCACATGTGAATATTTTGATACTATTTGTTGTGTGCAAGAAGCATTCCTTTAATGCATTAGATTTTAAATGTTCAAGTGAATTAGTGTTAGTTCTTAAATATAACTCTAAAGATGGCATGTGAAATATTTTCTATGTCGACACACAATGATTAAATGGAAGGAAAAATGGGTCCAAATTTTGAATTTAAATTCTAAAAAAATCAGATTCATTTTCTCAAATCATAAAATTGACATGGGTCAATCTCACAAATTGTAATATGAACCTAAATTTAAAAAAATTGAAAATTGAAAATTACAATTGATTCTTAAAAATAAATGTAGATAAAATCAAGTAAATTTTAAATTATATGTCAATTTTTTTAAAAAGATACCACTTATATATTTATAATTACATAAAAGTCAACCAACCAAAATAAATAAATAAAAAAAATATGAAAGGAATAGCATTTCCACTCTTATACCATCATCATTCATCATTATTAGGAAAGCTGTAAAAATAACCTTTTTATTGAATATAAAATCCATTTGTCAAAGTAGGCTAATAAAATACTACTTATCGAATACTTTGTGCAAGATGCATTGACAATCTTGACTAATTGGAGTTTGTTTTGTAATATGATCAAATTTTATGCATGCTTGTACTTAATTGAAAATAAAATAAAAACTACCAACTAAACTCAAAGAAACAAGGTTCCATTTTTTTTTCATATTAAAAAATTACACCCAACCCACTCTTCTAAGAAGCTTAGAACCATGAGCACTTAATGACTTCTTATTGGGTGGGTAACAAGTGGGTTGGTACAAATTGTATGTTACCGACTTTTAGAAATTAAAATAAGGGAAAAAAGGGAAAAAAAGTGTTAAGTGGTTTTTGATTTGTCAAGGTAGCTTAATAATTCAAAATATTTTATTAGGGATTAAGTTCTGTTTAGTATAAGATCTGTAATATTTTTAAAAAATGAGATTGAGATCGTACTTAGATAATATTGACAAAACAAATACATCTTATTTCTTAACTTTTAATAAAAAACATTATTCAAAAATCAAACCATTGTATTGAAAATGAGGTTACTAGGGACCACACATCAAGTGTTGCCACTCTAACCACCTTAAACAATTCTTCTAGAGAAAATGCCAATTTTTTCTTACCTTAGTGTCATCCTAAACCTACTCCTATTTATCATTGGTGAGGATCCTTATAAAATTATGAGTTATAATTAGGTTTGGTTGGACTAGTTTTATAAATCAATTTGACTTTGGGTTATTCATGGATGGTTTGAAAGTTAATATTTAAATATATATTTTAAAAAAATTGTATTAAAAGTTATTTAAAAATAAATAAATTAGTTTGTAAGATTGATAGAGTATAATAAAAATAAAGAATATGAAGCGTAAGTATATTTGATAAATTTATAAAATATATTAAAAAGAAAATTTAGAAAAATAAATTATATTTTGTTATATTTATATATTTTATTAAATTTGTAAGTTTGTTATGAGATTTTTTTAAAAATTTAATATTAAGAAATAATGCGAATGAAAAAAATGTCTTTAAAGTATACAATATTGTGGAAGCAAAGTTTTTGGTCGAGTGTTAGTGAGAATTAAGCGTCTCTTCCAAGAAAAGATCCAAACATCTTTAATTCAAACTATTGGTGAGACCCTCAACCTTACCATCAAACAATCCATTCTCTCTATCCTCTATCATGAAAGATTAATTAATAATTAAATATTTTTATAACAACAAATCATAGCCTATAACAAATTAGTTAAGGATGATTCAATTATCACCCTCAACAACTTACTCACCTAACATCCAAATATCTTATTTCTTGGACCTCTCAACTCCAAAGAACGAAACTACTAAATGGTCAAACCTCAACCCTACCTTTAGATGACAACCCATAATGAAATGAGTATGAAAAATTATATTGACATATAATATTACAATTAAAATGTAGTGGGGTTCTTCCATATTAATTAATCTGAATATTATGATTAGTATATACTTAATGATTTTCAAATCAAAGTTGTGGTTATTCAATATACTATATCATAATGAAGTCTACACATCCAATCCTTATAGAGGTATAAAGCATTAACTTCTTAAACATGTTACTCTATTAATATAAACCATTACATTGTAATAATTCATAATCAAAAGATTATCAAGGAGTGTCCTATTAGTAGTTTGTATGTGACATTACCTATGAAGTTAATGTGGACTCCTAATAAAAGAGCACATCCCTTAATTTTTAGGGTAATTATTTAAAGTTGGGATTAAAATAATAATATGTAAAATTGTTTAATAAGTTAAATAAATCAAATGTGATATTTAGTTTGAATTTTGAATGGTGGAATATGCTAAAAAATGATAATCATTTTTTTGGAATTTTAGAGATTGATTAGGCTAATATCTTAGAATTTACAAATTCATTATTATTTGTTTTAGTTTAGATTTTTCCATGTACAATTAATCTCTACACTTGAGAAAGTGTGAACTAACATGTGAACCTAAATATATATTTGTAGATTTAAACTAGCTAAAATCTAATAGCTAGAATTCGCTTGCTCTTGTGTATGTGCTCTAAATATGAAAAAATAGTGTTTACACGCACTATGTGCAAACTTGCTAAGCTAGGGTCATGTTATCCTTAGTAAAGCCCCTAAGAGGATATGTTCAATGACAAAATTAATGATAAAAGATAATAGAAAAACATTCAATATGCTTAGGATGATGTGTACTCTAATATATATGATTAGATTCCTCAATTATGCTCTAATGTAAATGTTATTTTATATTATTCCTTTTTCTTATAGTTCATTTTAAACAAATAAATGAATGCCTTTAAATACAACAACATAGCTCACAAATAAACACATATATATACTAGGTTAGCTCACAAAACTAATAAAAATATTGGCAATGTTTAAATTTTTTAGATCATGACCATGAAAATTTCCTAAGTCAATTTCACACTTTTGATCTTATCCAAGGTGGTTAATGGGAGATATAGGTATCAAGACCAACTTAGGGAAATTGCTAATGATGTGATCAAGGTAGGTTAATATAATGATCCAAATTTATGTAAGAATACACCACTTGTAGACTTGATGTTATATGAATGACACTCTAATTGAAGTGGGATTAAAACATATGAGAAACAAAAATGCATATATAAATTTCACTATTACATTTCCCCCCACTTTAATGTGCATATGAACTACATTTATTATGCTTATAAAAATAAAATAAGCGTTCAACATGGATGTTAAATATTTTCAAACACTCGAAGGATATAGATATGATTGATCATTCTTGAATTCTTCTTGCAATGCGTGTTCCAATAGAAACTTGCAAAACAAGAAAATATGCAATGATTAACATTTGTGAGATAGTCAATTTTGTAGTGAACGAAGATGGCGAGCGAGAAAGGGAGTCGTTTTTCTTTTTAAAAAATTCTTGATGAAGATGGTAATGGCAGTTCTGATTTAGACAAGGATGATGAATTTCTCTGGTTCTGTGAAGGCCTTAGGCTATTTCTTCCTGTTGGGTATTCAAGAGAGGTTTAGGCTCTTCCAACGCTTTGTTGGTGTTCATTTTGTGGTTGTCATGCCCTTTGCTCTTGTTTCAAGTGTGTTTCCTGTGGGTTTGGGGTTTGCACTGGTTGTTCCAACATCATTCTCTTTCGCTTCTTGTGTTGGAAGGTAGTCTGGTCGCCTTGGGTTAGCTATTGTTGTTGTGTCCTTTTTGGACACTTCCTCTCTTCTCGACTGCCCTTTGCTTTGCCTTGGTTCTCTGTCTTGGGGTGTTGGTTGGGTGTGCTTGTCTTGAGAGGTTTGTTTGATGGTGCGGGGTTGTTTTGTTGTTGCAACACCTTGTGGTGTTGTGTTGGCTTGGGGAGTCTAGTCTTTGGCGTTACCTCTTTTTTTTAGTTTTTGTGCTCCTTTGTTTGGTGTTGGAGTGGTCTTTGCAAGACCCTTACTCTGTCTGCTTCTACTCTTGGTAGAAGATATCTCTCCCTCTGCCATGGCTAATTCTTTGCTCCTTTTGTCCATTCTCGTCCTTGTTGGGAGATTGGATTTGGTTTTATTGATGTCCCCTCACAAGATTGTGCTTGTGCTCGTGGTTTACAACCCTCTCAAGCTTCTTCTTCTTTGTGGGGCTTTTGTTTTTCTTTTCAATTCTCTGTTGGTGTTAGGTCATGGATTGTGTGCTTTAGAGTCATTTTCTTATGTGGGTTTAATGGTTGTTGTGAGGAGTTTGGTTTCTTTCCCCTTAGTGCTAAGGCTATGTTGGTGGTGTCTTGTTTTACCTTTTTGTACTAGTTGGATTCCTTTCACTATTTGTGTGGTGAAAGTGGGTTCTCTCTGCATGATTCTCTGAGTGATGGTGAGGGATTTGCCTTGTTTGAAGATTCTTATTTCAAGCTCTAAAACATTCAAGCAAGGTTTTCTGGGGGGTTGTCAGTTTTGTAAGGTTTATGAGAGTTGTTATGTTCTTCTAGTGTTGGAAGCGGTTATTTTGGCTCCTGCTAGAGTTGTTTTAGAAGCCCTTTTGGAAAAATTGTGCTTGGCTGGCTTGAACTTGGTGTATGAGGAATTCTTCAATGTCCTCTTTGTTGGAAGGGTGTCCCCCCTTATTGGTTTGTTGAGTTTCAATGGTGCTGAGAATACTCTGGATTCACTGCTTTCTCTGTTAAGTTTGATGATGATCATCAAGGGTATTGTGAACACCCAAATTTTGACCATTTTAGAAGTGGTGGTTTTTGAGATTTTGAATTTTATGTTTTTTTGGGCTTTGTTAGCTAAGTCTTTGGTTGTTTTGGCTCTTGTGGGGGTTGGTTTGATAGCTCTTTTGGGAAAGTTGTACTTGATGTTGGACGATGCCTTTGTGGGTTTCTTTCTTGGAATGCTTACTTTGATAATGCAAGGCTTGTTGATGTTCTTCAAAGGTGATGTGTTCTCCCAGGTTTTGTGCTCTATGCTCTTGGCTAGATTGCATTCTTTGCTCTTCCTTAAGGCCCTAGGGTTTTTATTTTCCATTTCAAGTTCTTTGTTGGTGGGGTTGCTCTCAAAGGTCCTATTGAAGGCCCAAGTGCTCCTGTTTCCCATGGTTACTATTTGTATTATCTTTATGAGGGTGTATGATACCTTCTTGGATTTGTAGATGACATCTCATTTTGAGGTGGAGTCCTCTCCTTTTGAGGTGGAGACCTCTCCCATGGAGGTGGAGAAGAGTTTTGAGGGTGTGGCAGGTTGCTTATGCTTCTTCAGCAAGTCTTCTCCCTTGCAGCTCCAATTGAGGCGGAGATCGCTCCTATTGCGGTGGAGTTTGGGTATGCTGGAGACTCTTTGCTATTGTGGATAGGGTTCTCATAGTAACTTCTCCTATAGAGGCAGAGAGGTAAGTTGGATGACAGGGTGGTGCAGGTGCACCCTTGCATGAATATGCCTCCATGAGGAAAACTTAGGATTTTGATTTAGTATTGTTGATTCCATGTTGAAATAAGGTATATTGGATCATTTAAGTTTGTTTAGGGTTTAGATAGTCATTTTAAGGTCATTTGGGTCTAAAATGTAAAGTTACAAAAGATTGACAAAAGGTTGTCAAGACAATTTTGTAAAATGCAAAAAAATGCTAAATAGAGGAAGATGAAGGGACATGTAGTTGAAGAATCAGTTTTAGGCATTGGGTTATTTATTTAATGCATTTGGAAGCCTCACAAAATTTGAGGTTGGATGAGGAAAGATGTAGAAACAAGAAATTTAATGAAAAATCTCATTTTTCTATATTTTTGCAACATTTTTATTGGTTGCAGGCCATTGTACGACCATATTTTTGCAAGAAACCTCTCCTCCTCCATTGTAGATGATAGGCCTATGAATATTCTTTAATTTTCATTTTGTTTCATTAAAATCCATTCATGTTTGAGAGAGTTATGAGTAAATTTCTCCAGGCGGGTGAAACCTTGTTCTAGGGTAAACAATAAGCATTTGAAATTGTATTTCTCAAATTTTAACCATGGAAAATCTCTGTAAATTGGTGATAAGGTGGTTTGTTATGTAATTTGAAGGATCCTAATGTTGCAGAGTGTGAGGACAAGGTTTTAAGCTGATTTCATAAAGCCCTAGATCTGAAATTTTTTGTGAAAACCTGGGAAAGACTGTGCATATTAGAGATTTAATGAATTTTGTTAATGACATGTGAGTCCTTCTGAGTGTTATTGTTTTGAAAGGGTGTAAGGGTATATTTAGAACCCTTGTATGACTAGGTTTAGTGAAAGATTGAGTTTTAAGTGCTTTGTAGATGATTGTCCTGATAAGATAGTTTGGGGCAGTCTTAATTTTGGGGATAAAAAATAAAGGCTTAGAGTTGGAATTTGTTGAAATACTATGAATAAAGATTGGGGAATGGCCTAACATGGTTGAGCAGGTATTTTTGCATATGTGTCAGCCTTTGGAAAAGTGAAATGGGTTTGAGAAGTTAGAGTTTCTTGGTTATGTGATCTTAAAAGGCCTAATTGCTGATTTGAGACAGTCTATTGTGTAAGTTCACATGTTTGAGATGTTTTAGTTGGGGATTGGGATTGAGTCTATCATTTGATATTGTTTACATTGTTTGAGGAATATACAAGAGGTTTGTTTCCTGATTCCCTATTTAGGTGTTTTGAAACAAGGGTTTGTGAAGGAAGATTGAGTCCTAGTTGTAAGGATAGTAAGGATTGATTTAGTTTTTGATTAGTTGAGTTTAGTTGTTGAGTTGTGAACCCTCTGTCATTGTATCACGAGGTTTATTTTCTCCTTCAAATTTTTAATTGTGTTTGGATTTGTAATTGGTTCTATGAGAGATAAGACTGCTGTGAGATGGTTGTCTCATGATTTGTTGGTTTCAAGATTTATTAAAATCTACAAAAAAATGGTTTGAATTTTTGGTTGTTTTGTCCACCCTTGGGGTGGTTATTGTGATTGGGTGTTGTGTTGTTGCGTTGGGGATGGATGTTTGTCTTGTTCTATTAGCTGTGAGGTGGAATCATGTGGTGGAGGAATTTATGAAGGTCACCAATGGACTCATGTGTCTTGCCATGTTGGGTGCAGTCTTAGGCCTTATCTTTTTGCTCTGGTAATATGTCTGCTCTGAAACTATTGGTGCTTAGTTTTATTGTTCCAGACTAGTATTTCATGATAGCTATGTTATGGTTTCATGCTTGCTGGACTTTGGTTAATCTCATAAATGGCTTGCGTACCATTTTACAGATTAATATGGGGATTCTATTTTTTATTATGTTGATAATGGTTTTGCGGTTGAAATTTTGGGTACATGGCCTGCGTGCCATTTTGACTTTGGGTTGTTTTGTCTGATGCTATTTTCTATTGGTGGCTGGTGCCGTTTTTCCCATTCTTTTCCTCTGTTTGCAGTTTTGGCTTTGTAACCACGGGATCAAGGTCCTTTCCCTGCTTAACTAATCAAAAACATTTGTAATATATTTAAAATAGGTACTAATTATAACTTTATTTAAGAAAATCTTGTGAAAAATAAAAAATAAAGAGGATAAGGGTGATGAATTTATATAAATAGAAAGTGGTAAAGATTTGACTAAGTAAAAATTCGTAAATCTTTGACTAAGAAAAAAGATGGTAAAAGATATAACTAAACAAAATAGTCTAATAATGCAATAAGATTTATAAATCTCCTTTCACTTTTGAATATGATATTTTCACTACAAAAAAAACTTACAAAAGGATTGTTAGTGACATATATGCCTCCTCCAATTAGTTGTTTACAAATGATGTAAGGAATTGAAGAGAATGATAAAAAGATAATCATAATAACATATAACATGGTAAAACATAATATATGATACACATGTAAGAACATAGCCAAGATGTAATCACACAAGTATATATAGCAAGGGAAAAGTAATATACCACCCAATACCACTCCCAATAAAGGTAGATAATGATAGAAATAAATGCCATGTAAGCACAAATAAGATGTAAATTATATGAACATGATAAAGATCAAAAAATGGAACCATAAGCATTATAAGCATCAAGAGGACCATAACATTTATTATATGATATTATCATGATAAGGAGATCACACACATGCAAAAAAAAAAGAATCAAGATAAGGATCACAAGCATGTAGATAAGTAATCATAAAATGAACATGTAAGTAAAACCATGATAACATGGGATACATATGGAAACATGTAGATGTCATACATATATTTGACAGAGGAAACCTTGAAACATCATGGATCATGTAATATAGTGATATATAAACTAACAAGAAACACACAAACACTTAAGTGGTAATCATAGAACATAGGAGGCTATAGGAGTCAAACAAGACATGTCGAAAGTATAGAAACTAACAAGAAGAATAGGCCAACATAGTAGACAACCATGGCACATAGGAATAATAAGAGCTAAACATAAATGGAAGATGAGTCAAATTAGGCAAAATAAAGTATGAAGACTAATATAGAAGGTGAAATGAGAATAGGAAATATAAAAAAAACAATGACATTCAAAAGGATATAGTGTGAGAACACATAAGAAAGAAAAAGTAAATGCTAAAATAGGTAGATATTAAAGTAAAGCATAAGAATTCTCAATGTCTCAATGAAAAAAAATAGAGAAATCACCATCAAAAAGGGCATTTTCGTCTCAACAAGTAGCATGAAGTTATTCCTCAAGTAAATCATTTTCATCTTGGTATAAAATGGTGTTGTTGTAATTAATAATTGCACCTATTATAATATTAAATTTACTTAGGTGATTTTTTATTACTTAGGTAGGAGAGGATAACAAGTACTTAACTTTCCCTTCTTTTGTGGGATTACATTTTTTATTATCCTCTTTATATTTGGAAACTTAGAGGTTATCCCCTTATATAATTCTAACTTATCCTAATCATATTTGGAAACTCTAAGGTTATGTATTGTAACAATCCCTTTTTATTTATCATCTAATTGAATTTAAATATTAGTATGCTAAAATATTTATCTCTTGATTGCATTTAATTATGTGTGATCACAATGCTATTTTATTCCTAAATATATTTATATTGCATGTCTTTATAAAATCTAGAGTGTTATTAGAGGGAAAATTAGTTGAGATCTAATCTTAAAAATTGGAATAGCACTTGTATTCTTTTTCTTGGGTTTACAGTCTTGTAGTTTGTGCAAATTTTCATCACTCATTCTACGAGGCTTTGAAAAAGAAATGAGTTTTCATTGAGATGAGAAGACTCAAATCAATTAGGGTGGAATTTTGTTTCATCCAAATCAAACACTAATAAGTCTACTAAACAATTTTTCATATAGGTTTTGATCAATGATAACTTTAAGAACCCCCCTGAAAAAAGATATAAAATCCTAGCAAATCTTTCATTTTTTTGAAAAAATATTAATTTCTATTGGTGAATCTTTCACTTTCTGAAAAATAAAAAATTTATTGACAATTTTTTTTAAATCACTAGAAATTTGTAAAAAATATTGGCAAATTATAGTTATATTTGAAAAAATAAATAATTTTGTTGGAAAATTATACTTGTATTAAAAAAATTAAAATAAGTTCAATGATGAATTATAGATAGATTTGAAAAAAATATAATTTTGGTGGAAAATTATATCAATATTCAAACTATAAAATTAATTATTTGGTGAATGTGCTAGTAAGTTTTTGATAAATCATACTATGGATGGCAAAAATATGAAATGCTAAATGATAATGATTAAGTTATTTGGCAAATTTATAACTTTAAATAGATTTACATATACATCGTCAAATAATTGTAGATCAATGACATAAGTTCTATTCTAGACTGAAGTTTTGACACACCCAAATTCCTACATAAAGTCTTTGGAATAGAGAAAAGTGTCAACAAGTATTTGGGAAGTGCTCAATTGATCAACAACTGAACAACTTTATTGGCCCTTGGTTGCAACTTACATGAATTTTTTTAGCTAGAAAATAAATTATATTTTATATTGAAGGATAAAGACTGAAAATAAATTGGTATTTTGCATCATTAATTAATATATTCCCTTCCCAAATATTCACATATTATGAGGCATTGATAATTTTTTATTCTATGTATTTTTTTGTTTAAGTGAATTTGGCCATAAGGGCCATCTCATAAACTCAAAAAGATTGTTTGGGCAGCTTGTTGGTTGCCCTCTTTTATGTATTTTTTTGCATTGTATCACTATTAAAAAGAATAAGCTCAAAAAAATGCAAGGAACCATTACAAATCAAAATACTTAAAGGAGTGACAAAATCTATCATTTTTGATAATAAATGCCCATGAAACAAAATTTTGATTATGGGATACATCTATTAACATAGATTTTTAATGTTTTCTTTTGGAATGATCATATCTATAAATATTAAATGCTATTACATATGGCTAAGATTAAGAAATCATCTACCCAAACCCAATTGTGCCATCCTTAGAAGAAATGAAAGACAAGTCCATAGAAGCCTCATTAGATACCCAACCACCACCTTTAGGAATTTGAGGCCCCATGACGTTTTTCTCTTCAAGTCTCCATGTCATAGCCAATAGCTTCCACCACAAAGGGGGCCCATGGCCCATTATGTGGGGGCCAAATGATTGGCAAAAAACCCTTGCCATTGTGAAATCCTAATCCAATGACCATATTCTCTAAAGCCTCATAGAGATCACCACACCACTTTGGAAAGACCAAGTTTCCATAACACTTGTGATAATAGATTTTTCCTCTCATATATCTAACATAATGACCACAAGCATAGAGGTGATGCCCATTTTCACATGATATATGTGATTCGTCACAATGAAAAATATCCCAACACCATTCTAATCACATATAAAATAATAGGAGATGCATATTTAAAAATATTCTTAAGCCTAATATTGGTTATTGACCCTCTAAAAGCAAGTTGTAACCTATTTGTAAGAATTCCAACAACATAATCCATTAGAAACAAGTGAAAAAGAAACCCAACCATGCCAACATTTAATGCCAATTTTTTTAATTTGGCATGTATGTGAAATAAATGAGTCGTACGACCCTTTCTGTAGCAATCACTCACCTCCATCCAAAATTCTTTTAAATATCGAATCTTACTAAATTTTGCTTGTTTCTAATCAAAAGTGGAGATTATTATTGTTGTTTAAAGATCTCCCACTCATTCAAATTTTGAATTATTAGTATTGAACTAGTAAACATGCATGCTAACAACCCCATTTACAATACCATTCAGCTTTGTGTTAGACTCACAATAAACAAGATAAATTAGAATTATTATTGTTGGCCTTTGGTTGCAACATACATAAAAAAAATTAAACAAGAATTTTAACTTTTGAAAATGGAGTTGTTGTCGAGTGGAGCTAAAGCTACAAATACGACTGGTGTTTTGGGTAAGGATTTTTCAAATTTTGGTAAGGCAGGAAACCTTGCTCAAGGCCCTAGCGTTAATAGCAGTGGTTAGGCTGACATTAGGAGGGTAGTTGACGACTGTCTTTTGGATGGGACATCTTGTGGGTCCTTTTCGTTGGGTAACTCAAAAGTCCTTCCTCCTTCTGGTGATCTGGGTCTGGATGGTACTTCCTTAGACAAGGTGGGGTCTCTTTCTGTGGCTCTCGAGGCTTCTATGGTCTCTAAAGCTGCTCAACAAGTTGTTTCCTCGTTGGAGGATAAGACTTGGTAAAATTTGTTTGGTGCAAAGCTTAAGGAGAAGAGTTCCTCGCCTCTGGTGGACTTCTTTGTAGACCCGTCAATTGGTGAATGTTCTATCTCTATGCCAGATTGTATTATTGACAAGGGTATTCTTTCCATGGAGTAATCACTGGTTGGGAAGTTTTTGGGACCTCATCCTAATATTGATATGGTTCGCAACCTGTTTAAGAATCGGTGGCATCTGAAGGGTCAGGTTGAGGTAGCGGCCCTTGTAAATGGATTCTTCTCTTTTTCTTTCTCTTATGAAGAAGATCTGTTGAAGGTTTTGGTGGGGGGGCCTTGGATTATTGGGAAATTCACTCTAGTGCTGAAGAAATGGGAGGCAGGTTTCTCTCTAAGTTTTTGTTCTTTTGACTCGACTCCTATGTGGGTTCGCTTGCCTGGGATTCCTATTGAATTTTGGGACGAGCAAGTCTTCAAAGGAATTGTGTCTACCTTTGGACGGTTGTTATCTATTGATAAAATCATTGCTTTGAGGCGTCAAATTTTTTATGCTCAATTGTGTGTGATTCTAGACTAGACTACAAACCTCCCATCTTTGATCAAGATAAACTCTAAGTTGGGAGTGTGGGAGCAGGTGATTGAGTTTGAGTATATCCCTTTTTCCTATTTTCATTGCAAGAAGGTGGGTCATTGGGTGAATCAGTGTCCTCTGGAGCCAAAGGAGCCTTCTCAAAAGGTGTTGGCCCCTTCCCAAAAGGATTTGGTGCAGGCCAAAGTTTGGAAGGAGATTGGGAAGCATCCAGTTTCTGGGGTTGAGCCAAGTTCTATTGAGCCATTGGGGGAGGCGGTGTGTGATGGTCTACCTCTTGGTGCCTCTGTTGTTAAGGAAACTATTGTTGATATTGTCGGTATCTACCTTGATGAGGAATTTTTTCTGAGGAGGGTGAGATTAAGGCCCCGTGTGTTGAGAAGCGTGCTGTGGATCTAGTGGAGGAGGCTGGTGCTATTTTTTTGGCTATTTTTGTTGTTAAGCCAGAAGTGACCCCTCTGAAGATGGTCTCTGAGGTTATGTTTTTAACACCCAAGGAGGATTTATCGGGTTCCTTGATGGTGGAACCAGTTGTGGTCAAAGAGGATTTTCCTTTCAAAGAGCCATTGGTG
Organism: Sequoia sempervirens; assembly: GCA_007258455.2. Lineage (NCBI taxonomy): Eukaryota > Viridiplantae > Streptophyta > Pinopsida > Cupressales > Cupressaceae > Sequoia > Sequoia sempervirens. Next base: position 43,533,004 of record VDFB02168118.1, read on the forward strand.
GAGATGGTTGTGTCGGAGAAGTTGGTGCTCACCTCTTACGTCAATGATTGTAACTCTTGTGATCCTCAAGGAGAGGAGGCTGGGATTCCCATTTCCTCTACTTCCAAATCTCATAATAAGAAGAAATCTACTCCCTTAGTGATGGGAATGGCTACGAGGAATCGATTGAAATTGGATTGTGGTTCAAAGCCAAGGGGTAGAGGAAGGCCTTCTTTGCAAAAAATTTGGGAGAGGGAAAGAAAATGTGATATTGCTGATGGTTTGTAGGTTACTCTGCTTGAGATGGGCCTAAGTGGTCCCTCACATAATCTTTTATGAAGATCCTCTCTTGGAACGTACGAGGATTAAATAATCCTCATAAATAGGATCTTCTTGCAAACATTGTGAGAGATCATCATCCTGATATCATTTTGATGAACATGAGACTAAGAGGGGTGCTGAGAAGGTTGAAAGAATTAAGAATAGATTTTTTAAGGACTATGGCTACTAGGCATTTGATTCTAATGGTGCTTCTGGAGGGGTGGCTACTTTTTGGAATCCTAAGGTGGTTTCTGGCTCTGCTTTGTTTGCTTTTGAGAATTATGTTGCTACTTCTTTTTCTTGCCCTAGGGATGAGTTCTCTTAGGTGTTGTCGAATATTTATGCTCGCAATTTGAAAAGTTCTCGAAAGCATTTTTGGGGGAGTTTGAATGCCTTTAAGGCTCAATTCTCTTTTCAGAATTGGTTGGTGATGGGGGATTTTAATAATCCACTCAATGATTCTGATAAGTTTGGGGGCTCCCAGGTTGCAGATCATAGTCGTTTGGATCTCATGAACTTCATCAATGATAATTTATTGTTGGATTTGGATTTGGGTGGGGCGTCCTATACCTAGTCTAATAGGTTTGCGAGGGATGCTCTTATCTAGGTCAAGTTGGATCGAGCTCTTATTTCTCTTGATTGGTTGCAATATTTTGCTTGTTCTCTCTACTCTTAGTAGGATCAAATCAGATCATTTTCCTATATCCTTGAATGTTGAGCTAATTGGTTGAAAAAATTCCTATCTATTCAGATTTGAAAAAATATGGACTAGCCACACAGAGTTGCATTCCAAAATTATTGAGTGGTGGAATATTAATGTTGATGGCTCAACCATGTATAAAGTTGCTAAGAAACTTGCTTCTGTTAAGCAAAACTTGATTCAGTGGAACAAGTCTTCTTTTGGAAATATCTTTAAGGAGAAATTAGAGGTCAAGGATAAATTGGATATTATGTAGGAGAGAATGCAGGCTTCTGGGAATGATGTTTCACTTCTTTAGGAGGAAAGTGTCCTTCTGGCTAGTTTGCATAACATTGTGGCTGGGGAGGAGTTCTGGAAGTAGAGGTCTCGAGCTATTTGTCTTCGGAGTGGGGATAAAAATACCCATTTTTTCCATCTTACAACTTTGAAGCATAGATCCTCTAATAGGATATCTAAAATTGTTGTGATTAATTCTTCTCTTGAAGAGGATGATGAAATAAGATCTGTTGCTCGGTCTTTCTTTGGGTACCTTCTTTTGGAGGATCTTCCTCTTCATCCTATTTGCAAACAAGGCTTCCTTAATGTTATTCCTAACTTGGTGTCGGAGGAGGAGAATTGGGGCTTGGTTGGTATTCCGTTGAATGAGGAATTAGAAAGGTTGTGTTCTCTTTTGAAGGAAACAAATATCTAGGGCCAGATGGGTTTCTGATGTTATTCTTTTAGTCTTATTGGGATATTATTGCTAAGGAAGTGATCAATGCCACTAAAGAATTCTTTTAGAGTAGGCAACTTCTTAAGGAATTGAACTATACATTTATTGTGTTAATTCCTAAAAAGACTGGGGTTGAGCATTTTGGTGATTTCAGGCCCATCAGTTTATGTAATTCTATCTATAATATTTTTCTAAAGTGTTTGCTTCAAGTCTACAAAGGGTTCTTCCTAAGATTATTTCACCCTAGCATAATGGTTTTGTGTTGGGAGGGCAGATTTTGGGCTCTATTCTCACGATGCATGAGAATATTCATTCTCCCAAAGTTAACAAGAAGCATGGGCTCATTTTAAAGCTGGACTTGGTGAGAGCTTATGATTGGGTGAACTGACTTTTCCTTAGCAATATTCTCAAAGTGTTTGGCTTCTTGGACCGGGTCCTACAATTGGTTGGGCAATTAATTTCTCCACCTTTGTTCTTGATGCTTGTCAATGGTTCGCTTTCTACCTTTTCAGAAGTTCTCATGGGATGTGACAAGGGGATCCTATTTCTCCTTTTCTCTTTATCATTATGGTGGAGTCTTTGGGTAGATTTCTTCTTTAGGCAGTGTCTAATGGGGCCTTCAAAGGCCTTTATCCCTCTTCACATCAGCTTTGTTGCTCACATCAACAATTTGTTGATGACACCATTATTCTTGTTAAGGCTTCTATTATTGTGGCTAAATCTATCCATCTTATTCTTCAATAGTATGAGGCAGCTTCTGGTCAGAAGGTGAGTTTTCCTAAGAGCACAAATTTTTTCCTTAATACTCCAAAGCATCGTCAGTTGAGGATTGCTAGTATTTTGGAATATGGTATTAGGGAGCTTCCTTCAACTTATTTGGGGCTTCATCTTTGTTCCAATGGTGTCCCTGATTCCTTTTGGAATGGCAACATTGATAAGTTTCATTCAAAACTTGCTGGTTGGAAATGTGCCCTTCTTAGCCAAGCTGGTAAAATTCAATTAATCAACTCAACTTTGCAAAATTTGTCAGTTTATGCCTTAAGCTTGTTCCAAATTCCTAGAAGGTTTTGGGAGAAGATTGAGGGGATTCAAAAAAGATTCTCGTGGTCTGGGGTGGAGGAGAAGAAAAGTTATTTGTTGTCCTGGGAGGAGGTTTCTAGGTTGAAAGTCTGAGGTGGCTTAGGCCTGCAAAAGCTAAAAGACTAATTCGTCCCTTATGGAGAAACAATTGTGGAATTTTCTTGCGAGTGACAAAGAATGGACTACTATTTACTCCTCAAAATATTTGAGGGGGTGGATAAGTATAGAGATTTTTTGAGGGAGAATTTTCTTCCTCCTTAGGGGTTTGTCCTCTAGAATTTCATGCTTAGAGCTCGTTCTGCTATGGTTGCTGGCCTGCGATGGATTTTTTGGAATGGTAGGAGGATCTTGTTCTGGGATGATTGGTGGATTGGTCATGGTCCTTTGAAGGATGAACCTTGGGCGGCCCCTTTCAAAGCCTTCTGTATAAGGGAATGGGGTGTTTTTGTGTCTGATTATATCCTTCATGGTAAATAGATCAAACTCGATTTGGTTAACAGGGATTTGGAACCTCTCTTTTTGTTTCTCTCTATGATTAACATCCCTATTGATTCCCCTGATGACTATGGTGTGGAGTTTTTCCCCCAATGGTAAGTTTTCTATTTCTTCGGCCTTCTCTTTTTAGACTCGACTAGTTGGCCCCCTCCTTTCTAGGGCCACTTGTGGAATGTGAAGCTTTTTCCTAAAACTAATATGTTCTTTTGGATTTTGTGTCAAGACAAGATCTTGACTCTCAATAATCTTGTGAAAAGGGGAATGTCTTTGTTGAACAAGTGTTTCTTATGTAAAGAAGCTACTGAGGATTGTTACCATCTTGTGGCTGGCTGTAGTTATACTTGGGATGTGTGGGCTCATATTTTTCAACAGTGGGATATCTCTTGGGTGTTTCTTGCTTCTTTCTCTGATTTAAGGTTTCAATGGTGACTCCTACTCTTAATCCGACTTTCTCAATGTTGTGGTATCTTATCTTGCCACATTTGGCTTGGGGAGTTTGGAAGGACCGTAACAATCATGTTTTTCATCAACTAGAACTACCACCTTCTAGGCTGGCCTTCAAAATTTGTGAAGCCATTAACGAAAATTTTCTAGATCTGAATTCTCGGTGCTCCCTTCTTTGGGTCTCAAGGTTTCCGTCTCTGATTATGACTTGTTAGTGGGTAAAAGATGGAATATTTCTTGTGATCTTTCTAATCCAGTGAAGAAGATTAAAGCCACTAGGGAGGGGGTTCATTGGAAAGCTCCCTCTTGTGGTTGGTTCAAAGTTAACTTTGACGGGGCTTCAAAGGGGAATTTGGGACCTGCTGGTTGTGGGGGAGTGTTATGTGATGAAAATGGTAGGTTTGTCTTTGCGGTGGTGCTCCCTTTGGGAACCCAGAAAAAACACTTTGCAAAGGTAGTAACAGCCTATCATGGCCTCTTATTGGCTAAAGATTATGGGGTTTCAAAACTTTGGCTTGAAGGGATTCCCTTAACATTATTAAGTGTCTTATGAAGAGTAGCCCACTATCATGGTCGATAGCCCATCTGATTAATGATATTTTATCCATCATTAACTCTTTTGATGAGGTTAGAATTTCTCACATGTTCAGGGAAGCTAATTCATTGGCTGATGGGTTAGCTAATTTAGGAGTGGTGGTTTGAAATAATTGGAATGATTATGACTCCTTACCACTTAATCTTAAGAACATTTCCAATTATGACCAGTTGTCATGTCATGAAGGCGGTTAAGCTGGGAGAAAGTATTTTAAATTATTTTTTCCTGAGTTGGTTTTTGCATGTTGAGTCATGTGCCTGCTCTTTTAATAATTGCATTTTAGATGTTTGTGAGATTATAGACTGGGAGCTAAGGTATGGTTGTACTTGGTGCGGCAAGATCACACATTTTGTGGGTATCTTTTGCATTGCCTTGTGGTTTGTTCGCCTAATATTACCTTTGCAGAAAATTAAGGAGTAGGTGGAGTGTTGTTCGTTGCATATTGCCATGGGAGGAGCTCGTTGAAATATGGAGCCGAGCTCTTGTGAGGAGTTTAGGAGTAATGAAACTATTTGGGAGCATCTGGAAAAGGGTGGTGTTTGCCCATATATGTTGAAGCTCCATGGTTCGAATCCTAAAGTGACGAAGGATTTTGTTAAAGTGTGGAATAACAAGATTATGTGCTAGAAAGGTGTGGAATTAAACATTAATGGGGATTTCATTGCCAAGGTGATTGGTCTTCCTTCCAATGGAAGGAAATTTACAGAGACAGGGTTGTAGCCAAGAAGGCCCTTGCAAATTTCTTCAAAAATGCTAAGAAGAAGAAGCTCTGGTCGATTGGCAGTGGTGGGTATGCACGTGAATCAATCAAGCTACTTTGGAGGGACATTGCTCTAGCCATTATGCAATATTTCACTTTGGAGGGTAGGTTTTCTATATTTATGGCTATCACTTTATGTTATTGAATCATTTCCTCCATAATTCTCTAGTTTCGTTTCCTTTTTACCTCCTGCTTTCTATGGAAACAAGTATTGAGGATCATAGGAATAACTCTAGGAAGGATATTCTCCATTAACACCTTATGAATCTTATTTTTGAGCACATTAAGCTGAAGATGGTCCCTATTTCTCCTAAGACCCCAACTCATAAAAAGGGTGGAAAAAATACTGGTTATGATATTGGTGATTCAATGGAGGAGTGGGAGGGGGATTCTGAGGATGATGATTCTAATTATTAGGAAATTTCAGAGGAGGTTAGTGATTTTGTAGAGGTTTCTAAGGACTATAAATCTTGGTCTAAGGGTTATGAAATTGATAATGAAATGAAGGAAGTCATGGTGCCTTTGGTGAAGAAGAATGTGAAGGGGAAGGAAAAATGCCCCAGGAATGAGAAGTGTGCTATCAAGCAGAAGGTGGATGATTCTAGAGTTGTGGAGAAGTCTCTTGTTCCTAATGTCAAACATGTCGCGGGTGTTGGCAAGTCTGGTGATATGGAGTTTTCCCTTTGTTCCAGATGATATACATGTCTCGGGTAATGGCCTTCCGGGGTTTGAGCATCCTATGGAGGGTATTGAGTAGGCGAATGAGGGATTGGTGTGTTCCAAGGGGGTTGGACCTAACCAGGCTAATTTAGACTCTCTTATTGGCACTGAGAAGGTTAAGGGGAGTGATGTGAAGGCAAAGCAGTTGGAAATTCTGGAAGACTTGGAAAATTTTCTAAATAACCATTGGGTGAAAGTGGAGATGATTAAAGTGGAGGATTCCCCTATTGAGGAGGATATGGAGGACAAAAAGGGTGCTCAGGAGGATCCT
>VDFB02168118.1:43539180-43558628 GCA_007258455.2 Sequoia sempervirens
TAGTTTCAACGTAATCTCGTGGGGGCCCCAAAGGAAATAGTTGATTTTGTTGTTATATATGATCATTTAATATTGATCTGATGATTATTTATCTTTCTCTTTTTAAAAAAAAAAAAAAATTATTTGCGCTCTTTTGATGTTTGTTCTTTGGGGCTTGCCCGGCGGGCGTTACAACTTGGTATCAGAGCCAAGGTTGCACACGCTGGGGTCTTTGGGTAGTTATGTCCGCTAGGTAACCTTTGCGTGTTAGCTCTTGAGCTCATGTGTACCTTTGTCTTATTGTGCAGAAGCATGCCTAGAGGCAGAGGTAGAGGTAGAGGTAGGGGCCGAGGAAGAGGCCGAGGTGGTGGCCGTGGGGTCAACCAACTGAATCCTTCACCACCAAGTTCTCACGGTCCTGAGTCTGAGGAGCAACAGAATTCTCAGAACAATCCGTCGGATGGTGGACCGATTCCGGAACAGCCGGGGTTGGATGGGCAGTTGCAGCATCTGCTGGGTGAGCTTCTCGATAGATTGGGTCCTAAACCTAATGGGGATCAGCCGGTTGTGAGGGAAAGAGAAAGGTCTCCAAGGCACAGGGGAGCTTCAGTTGATCAGGATGCTTTATTAGCTGGTCATATGAGGGACTTAATGAGAGCTCATCCACCTACCTTTGATGGCTCTGGAGGAGGTTTGGAAGCTGAGACCTGGTTAATTGATTTGGGTCGATGCTTCGCAATGCACCCCTACGGTAGAAATACCAAGGCTCAATGTGCTGTTATGCATTTGCGGGGTTTCGCATCCACTTGGTGGCAGCTTGAGGAACAGAAGTTGCATATGGATATCAGTATGGTCACTTGGGAACTTTTCTTGGAAAGGTTCAGGGCTCGTTTTCTCTCAGATCATTGGAGGCAGCGTAGGGCAGATGAATTCCATGATCTTAAGCAAATGGCAATGTCAGTAGAACAGTATGAATGTCGCTTCTATGAACTAAAGCAGTATGCAGGGATTAGCCATGATGAAGGGATGTTGGTTCAGCACTTTGTTCGAGGTTTGAACGCACGCATTAGTGGTGGTGTAAGGGTCTTCGAACCTAAGACCATGGAGGTAGCTGTCGAGAAGGCTCGTTTGGTAGAGGAAAACTTGGCCATGGCTTTGGGTGGTCATGTAGGAGTACAGATTGGTAATGTACCCGCTCCTAGAGCCGTTTCGCAAGGGGGTCAGACTCAGTCAGCAGGACCTTCTAAGATTCATTTTGGGCCTTCAAAAGGGGGTCAGCAGCAGCAGTCTCAACCAAAGCACAAGAATGTTACTTCCCAGCAAGGTGGTCAATCTCAGTTTCGTAAGGATCAGAACCGGAACCGTAACAGTTCAGGACAACCTGCGTTGAGTTTTCAGTCCGCACCTAGTCATGGGAGTTTCCAGCAATCGAATGCTCTGGCCGGAGGAAGAGGTTTTGGTCGAGGTTCTGGATGTTTCTCGTGTGGGCAGCAAGGGAATATTGCTAGAATGTGTCCTCAAAAGAGTGCTTCAGAGTTTAGTCAGAGACCAGCATTGTCTGAGCCGACAGTAGGAGATGCAGGGAGATCTCACCGAGTCTTCGCAGCAGTGGATAATCGACAGGCGGATCATCAGAGCACCGTCATCGAAACTACAGGTTCAATACATAAGTTTAAAATTTCAGTTCTATTTGATTCTGGTGCATCTGATTCTTTTATCTCTCCTTTAGTTGTTGATCGATGTAAACTGGGGGCAATAAAGCAAAGCAAAAAGTGGCAGGTTGAGTTAGCTTCAGGATCTAAGGTTGTGGTTGAGAAGCTTGTGCAAGGTTGTAGGTTAGAATTAGGGGCCATGTCAACTAAGGTGGATCTCAGAATCCTTCCACTTGGCTCCTATGATGTAGTTCTGGGCATGGATTGGCTAAGCTCGCATCGTGCTTTGATTGATTTCCGCCGTAAAGCAGTGCGGTGTGTGGATGATTTTGGTAAAGAGGTAGACATTGTGGGAGTTCAGAGGCCTGTCTCTCTGAGAATGATCTCAGCAATGCAGTTAAAAAGGTGTTTTCGGCAAGGTTGTCAGCTCTTTGCTATATCGGTTAATGACCTTGAGTCGGAGGATAGTCGGGAGTTGTCTTTGAATGATTACCCTCTCCTTGCAGAATTTTCAGATGTCTTCCCTAGTGAGATACCAGGTATGCCTCCTAAGTGAGAGGTGGATTTCAGGATTGATTTGGTGCCTGGAGCTGAGCCTATTTCTCGGGCTCCTTACAGGATGACCACTCAGGAGCTCCAAGAGCTTCATCTGCAGTTAGAAGAATTGTTAGCTAAGGGGTTTATCCACCCTAGTGTCTCTCCGTGGGGAGCACCAGTGATCTTCGTCAAAAATAAGGATGGGTCTCTCCGCCTTTGTATCGATTACCGGCAATTGAACAAGGTAACAGTAAAGAATCGTTATCCCCTTCCCAGGATTGATGATCTCTTTGATCAGATAAAAGGGGCAAAGGTATTTTCCAAGATCGACCTTAAATCAGGGTATCATCAGTTGCGGATAGCAGAGGCCAATATTCATAAAACGGCTTTTCGTACTCGGTATGGTCATTATGAGTTCACAGTGATGCCTTTCAGATTGACCAATGCACCTTCAGTCTTTATGAGTCTAATGAATGGGGTATTCTGAACTTTCTTGGATAGGTTCTTCCTTGTGTTTCTTGATGATATTTTGATTTATTCTAAGTCTATGGAGGAGCATGAGGTGCACCTAAAGCAGGTTTTGCAGTGCTTAAGGGACAATCAGTTGTATGCCAATTTGGCAAAGTGTGACTTTTATAAGACTGAAGTTCAATATTTGGGCCATGTGATCTCTGAAGAGGGAATTTCTGTTGATCCTGCTAAAATCCAGGCTATCATGGATTGGCCCGTGCCCTCTAATGTCTCAAAAATTCACAGTTTCATGGGACTAGCTAGGTATTATCGGCGGTACGTTCAGGGCTTCTCAAGAATTGTGCATCCCATCACTTCACTTCAGTGGAAGGGAAAGAAATTTCTTTGGTCAGAGCAGTGTCAGTTGGCGTTCCAAACCCTTAAGGAGAAACTGACTAGTGCTCCAATTTTGGCAGTGCCAGATCCTTCAGGTGATTTTGTGTGGTTTGTACTGATGCTTCATTGGAGGGTCTCGGAGCTGTGTTGATGCAGGATGGGAGAGTGATTGCCTATGAATCTCGGAAGTTAAAAGATCATGAACTCAATTATCCCACACATGACCTTGAATTGGCCGCAGTGGTTCATGCTCTGATGAGATGGAGGCACTTTTTGTTAGGGCATCGGTTTGAGTTGCATACAGATCATCGAAGTTTGCAGTACATCTTCACTCAGCCGAATTTGAATGCAAGGCAGAGGAGGTGGATGGAATTTTTGTGTGAGTACGATTTTGAGGTTAAGTATATTCAGGGTAAGGAAAATGTGGTGGCTGACGCTCTAAGTCGGCGAAGGCATGAGGTTTCTGCAATGTCTCTTGGGGTAGATTTGAAGAGTCAGATTCTTGCAGCCCTTCCTGCAGATAGTTGGTATTCAGAGGTGAAAGTGGAGGTGGAATCAGGTAGAGCTTTGGAGGGGAAATTTGCTGGTTATTCGCTAGATTCGGATGGTGCTTTGCATTTCTTGGGGCGGTTGTATGTACCTTCTTCAGAGGGTCTTCGTACACTAATCTTGACAGAAGGTCATCGGGCACCTTACGCAGCTCATCCAGGAGTTAAGAAAATGTATGCGGATCTTCGTGCGCTCTATTTTTGGTCAGGAATGAAGCGGGATATCGCCAATTTTGTGGCTCGATGTCTTGAATGTCAGAGAGTGAAGGCTGAACATCATCATCCAGCAGGGTTGCTACAGCCTCACCTCATTCCAGAATGGAAATGGGATGTTATTTCTATGGATTTCATCGTTGGGTTGCCTATGTCATCTAGACGGCATGATGCTATTATGGTCACAGTGGACAAATTGACTAAGGTGGCTCATTTCTCTCCGGTTCGATCGTCATATTCGGCGTCTTATGTTGCTAAGGTGTTCATGAATGATATAGTTAGATTGCATGGGATACTGTGGAGGATCATTTCCGACAGAGATCCGGTATTCACATCTGCATTGTGGACATCTTTGCAGCAGTCTCTAGGAACGAAATTGAACTTCAGTTCTGCTTATCATCCTGAGACTGATGGTCAAACTGAGAGGGTCAACCAGGTGCTTGAGGATATGCTTCGTATGTATGTTATGGATCAGCAATCACGTTGGGAGGACTATCTGTATTTGGTTGAGTTTGCATATAACAATGGGTACCATAGCTCTATTGGTATGGCTCCTTTTCAGGCTTTGTATGGTCATCCTTGTCGTACTCCTCTGAGTTGGGATCGATTGGAGGATAGGGTGCTTCTTGGGCCCGAGATTCTTAGAGATATGGAACAGCAGGTGTCTCGCATTCGGGAGCATCTCGTGGCTGCTCAAGATAGACAGAAAAAGTATGCTGATGCTCATAGAGTTGATCGGTAGTTTGCAGTTGGTGACCGTGTTTTCCTTCTAGTGCGTCCGCGGAAGAGCCCAATTCGTTACGAAAAGGGTTTGAAGCTTGCGCCTCGTTTTGTTGGACCCTTTGAGGTGTTGGAGCGAATTGGACCTGTTGCTTACTGTTTAGCTTTGCCACCCAGTTTGTCGCGGATCCACGATGTATTTCATGTTTCTATTCTTAGACCATATTTTCTTGATGTTACTCATGTTTTGGATTGGAATGCTCTTCAGGTCGAGGACGGGCAGCTGGCACTCGAGCCCGTGGCCGTGCTTCAGCGTCGGCGACTTACCCTCAGAGGCAGAGAGATTGATCAGGTGCAGGTTCAGTGGGACCCGAATGATGAGGCTTCAGCTACTTGGGAGGATGCCTCTCGTATCAGGGATTCTTATCCTTATCTTTTCACTGGCTTCCAGGAGTAAGCCGGATTTTATGGGGGGAGGATGTAATACCCCTCATGTTACTATTTGATTTTTGACATTCACTCTGATTTCTGTTTGGTACATTGTGATTTGTGATCGATACTGTTGGTATTATGTGTGGTAGCTTCGATCATTACTATATTCTTATGATGCCATGGATATTGTGATGACATTCTATTATGATCATTTGATGGTTTATTTGGAATGCAATAGACTATAGAATAGTAATTTATAATGCGGTGTAAAATTTTATGACGATATGTTTTGGTGAGGGGACAGGTAGCATCACTCGTTCGCGAGCGCCCTGCTACGCTGTGAATCCTCCTCACAATGCTTTGATTTTATGTATATTGTATATCACTTTGTGGATGCAGGCTTTGCAGGAATAAGACTCGATTCCACCTATTTCGGTAGGTCTGGGCGAGCATTGAACCAACCCAACGGCAGGAAGTTGAATTATTTGAGGTGACATGAAAAGTAACTCCGTACCAAGTTGACAACAGTTTTGTATCTTTATGGTTTGTGCATAGTAGTCTCATTCGTTTGAGTGGTTACGTTGGTCCTTGTATGATTATATGATTTATCTAAAGTAGTGAATGGTTTTATGTGGTAATTTAAATAATTAAGTAATTGGTAAAATAAAAACATATAATAATAATTAAATGTGGCAATGAATAAATATTAGAAATAATAGAAATATTGCATTTATTTGGAATCTCTCAATGGTTGTTTTTAAATAAGTAAATATTTAATGAAAGATTGTGGAAATAAGGCATATTTATACATTTGTTTAAATAAAAAGTTTATGTTATGAATTTATAAATTATTTAGTTTTAATTAAATGCATTTGTTATTTGGGAAAAACATCAAAATGAAATTAGGGTGAAATATTATTTGATTTTTTTTGAATTATGACCTCTGGTATTCACGGGAAGAGGAATTGAAAGGACTTTTGGGCATGAAATTTATTGTGAGTTTCTCTTGTTTGAGGGAATTTGGTTCGAATGCTGGGAAAATTCTTTTGGCAATCATTTTCTTCAGTCTTTAGTATTTTCTATTTTTGGAGAAATTGGGAAGAGGAAGGGAGTTTTCTGGATCTGTTGCTGGGAGATTTGCAGCAAAGGAATAGTGCAGCAAGAGGGGGCAAGGCTTCTACAGTTTGCTGCAAGCGTAGGACGCCAGGTTCTACTCTTGATAATTGTTATTCTCTGTTAAATAGGAATTTCTTTCTGTGTGTGTGAAATTTATTCTAGGGATGAAAATTAAATGACTGTAGAAAGAAAATCTACTGGGGGTATGGTCAATTCAAAAATGTTTAAATTAGAAAATGTAGAATTGTTATTTATTCAATGAAATTCTTTGGGGTTTCTGAATCGTTGTTTGGGGTTTCTGATTTGTTGTTAATTAAAAAGGGTTTTTGTGTAATCTGGGAACAAACAATAGTTGTTGTCTCAAATTGTTTCAAAATATATATATATTAAAATATATGGGTAGGGACAATTTTTATTTCCGGTAAATTTCTGGGTATGATATTCTGGTCTGTGTCTGTATTTTATTAAAAAACAGTTCTTCTATTTTTTTCAATTTGACACAGCCAATACGCAGTAATATATTTTCCCTATTTCCTTTTAAAAAAATATTCTTATCTCTGTATATGTATATATATATATATGGTATATATATATATATATATTCAAATTTATGAAATTATTGAGGAAAAGAAAATAAAATAAAAATTTAATCCGCCGAAAATTTTATTTAACATTCAAAATTTTGTTTAAATTTTATATTCATTGATGGTGGCAGTGTGTGGGGGTCGGCTTTGGCCGTACCCACCACCACCCCGCCACCGGTCCGTGGGACAGCCTGCAGACTGTCCACGGCAGTCCGTAGGACTGCCGTGAGCAGTCCGTAGACTGCCACGGCCGGCGGCGAGTTAATTCGGACGGTATGCGTTGGGAATAAAATTCCCATATGAATTTTATTGTTAAGCTTTTTAATTCTCCGCGAATTTTTATATGGTGATTTCTTTTATTGCGGATGTTTATATTTATAAAGATATATCAATATATATATATATATATATATGGTATATATTTATATGTATATATTTATTAGTCAATTTATTATTCTGTGTTTCTGTTTAAAAATAAAATGTACATTTATATTAAATTTCGTTTTGATGAATATATTCTGTTATATAAAGCTGATAGATAAACAAAGGAATGGATGCAAATATTCTGTTCTGTTTCGTTCTGATTTAAATAATATTTTTCTGTTAATGCAATAGTTATTAGAAGAAAATATATATATACTGTTTAATCTGCTTAATAGACATTTTGTTCTGATTTATATTTTATTTCCTGTAACTCAGTTATTATCTAGAAAATAAATCTGTATAGTTAGATTTTGTTTCTTGTTTTTTTTTAGAAAAAATATAATAAAGCAAAAATTGTTTCCAAGAAACTATTAGCGAAATAGAATTAAATCTGTTTATAGGATTCTCAACTTTGAAAGGATATTGCTGATTTAACAGCATTATTTATTTATTTTGTTTGCAATACGATTGTATTTTAGGAAAGAAAATTATGTTGTAATCTGTTTTGGAATTAAATAGGGTATCACTTTTAATTATTTAATTTTGAAATTTAATCTTGTTGGACTGTTGGGTTTTGGGTCATTGTCATTTCCTTGATGTGGGAACCCCTTTTTATGTAACTCTTTAGTCTTCCAGAGGAAGTTGGGTTTGTTGAATTTATATCTTTTTATCTTGAAATTCTGTTGAGTTATATTTTATTAATGGGGTGTACCGAATTATGAGATTTTATTATGGTACTTTCACTTGCGAGATGGTTTGTGCCTCGTGTATTACTTTTTTGTCATACTTTGATGATTATTGTTTGGCATGGTACAACCCCCTTGTTTTGATGGGTTTCTAGGGAGAGTGGCTCCTCGTGGGGGCCGGCGCCCCGTTTAAGGGGAAGAGCTCAGGATAACCCACGAGTGAGTTAGTAAATAAGTGAAAACCTAATAATTAACTTAGGAGGGTTGGGTTGGGTAGTAATATCATTGCAAGATTTTAAAAATGGATGCCTCGTCTTCATTAGTGCTTCTGCAGACTAATGGAAGGCTGAGAAGGCCGTGGTTGGCAAGGTCGTGGCCTCGTCCTCACGAGAGGTCTACGGCTCCGCATGAGTCACCCTATGGACCAGCGCCTCCAGTTGGGAGGAAGAGCACAGGACAGCCATAGATGGGACCGGCGCCTCCAGTTGGGAGGAAGAGCACAGGACATCCCATGTAGGACTATGTGATGACACTCTCCCCTAGTTGCCCATGTGTTGTTTTATTGTGTTCCTCTGGAAGTGGGGTATGGGAATTGATTTATATTGTTGTTTGAATTGAGTTAAATTGATTTATATTGTTGTTTGAATTGAATTAAATTGATTTATAAGTATTACTTCTTTATCATGTATTGGATGATCTCATTTATATTATGTTTATCATCTTGCATCCTTAGGACATTGTGATTTGATGTTATTGGTTGCTCTTTTATTTGGTGTATTGTGTGATGGATTTATGTTGGTACTTTTTATTTGGTTGTACCCTTGTGTTGTCACTCTTGGTCAGAGTTACTTCTCTGTCACCTCTTAGCACGGGGGTGTTCGGGTGGAACATGCTTCGCACACCGTTGGGTTCCCCATCAGCGTTCATGGCTTCAATTTTATCCAGTTGAAGATTTATTATAGTTGATCTCATTGTATTTTTGATAACTTGTATATTGTATTCATCCCACATGTTTGGGATTCAGGATGTAACTTTATGGATGATGTAACATTGAAAGATGATGTAATGTAATTAATTACTTTGTAATTTTAATTGGCTATGAAATGTATTATGGGTTATCTTGTGATACAATTTATGTATGTATTTATCTTATGATGTCATTATAGTTCCTTTTGATATCTTATGAAATGATGTTTAATAATATCTAGTTTCAACGTAATCTCGTGGGGTCCCCAAAGGACATAGTTGATTTTGTTGTTATATATGATCATTTAATATTGATGTGATGATTATTTATCTTTCTCTTTTAAAAAAAAAAAAGGTATTTGGGCTCTTTTGATGTTTTTTCTTTGGGGCTTGCCCGGCGGGCGTTACAAGTGTTGTATAATTTCCATGTTCAATAGTTGTGATAGGGATAATCACTAAAAAAAAATTGGGTGTTATTTTGGGGCTTTTTAATTTTTGGCCATGTTTTAAAAACACTTGTGCTTATCTTTTGCAATTTGTAAAACCACTTTTGATGTGTCTATTTGTATCTGCACAAGCTTAAGGGTAAAGTATGAAATATTCTTTATTGTATTGGAGAGCAGTTAGTGAATCTTTTTTTAATGTGTTGGGTTTTCACCTGGAAGAGGTTTCCTAAGTTTATCGGGCTTCTTTTTTCCTACATCATTTTTGAGGTGAAATTGGGACAGAGGAGATAATAACTATAGAATTCCCATTTGAGGAGCTTCGAGAAGGATCAATTTGGTTCCAGTGACCATAACCTTACAGTTTCAATATGATGAAGCACCACCCATTCTGTGGATCAAGAGTTGTTAAATCCAGGGATGAATAGAACATGGTAAAATGTCCTTCAAAACAATCTTCCAACCCAAGCCTATTGAGCACCTTTGTAGCATGGACTTTGTCACCATTTGTAAATGTTTGTTTCATGGGGATTAACAGTTTTAATATATTTATCCAACTCTCTTAACAATTTCAACATGCATTTGTAAGAGATGGGACACTATTTGTTTCTAGTATTATAATCAAATTGAGAGCAGGTATAAATAGCTAAATATTGCTTTCAATTTCAAAAAAGAAACCCAACAAGATTATTTATAAACCACAAGAACTTGCAATTTTCCTCTGAAGCATGCTTAGTAACAAGCTCTTCAACACTAGATATGGATTAAGTTCTCATATGGTAATCTTTCGTGGACAAAACTATACAAAAAAGCTTCTTGTTAAGTATTCTGAACCAAAAATAGACCTGGGAAAACAAAACAAATTGACTTTCAAATTTAACCAAAACTTAGACAACATCTTTTAGTTTGCAGAATCCCAACCATAAAAATAACTTGGAATTGTAACATAAGAAGCCACCAGACACAACATTTCAAAGCACACATGTGGTAATCATCGTAGTCAATTTCATAGCCCATAGCCTATAGGAATTCGGAAATGAGTGAACAATAAGAGGAATTAAGTGGCTCATCCAAGTATGGCCTCTCAAAGTCACTTTTTTGTGGGATACATCCACTACATACTCCAGCAAATCTAGAAAAATCACCAAGCAAAAGTTAAGTACAAATACTATTTTGTACAATCTGATTACATCACTTAAAAAAGAACAAAAGCCTAAAAATTCATCTCAGTGAAACAATAGAGAGAGTTGGCTAGCTATGAGAATTCATTATCCATTTTGGAGAGCAATTGGAAAATTTCTCTCTACAGTCGTGGCATAGGGCATATGGCATTCAAAACAAAGATTTGAACCTGCAAAATGTTAAATGAATTATAAGGAGGCCATCATCACAGATTTGGACACGCATTGTAGCACCTGGTCTAAAATGGGAACATAATAAATAGCCCCAACGTTATTGTTATTTAAGGATTTGGATGTCTCAGATAAATAAACAAATCATCATTATATTGGATTACCATTGTAACACCTTGCCTATACACAAAACATAAAATGTTAAGAGAGTGCATGTACAAGCATTCAACTTCAAAATTTCCTTATTCTTCTGCATTATGAAATACTAAGGTTATAATTTCAAGTTTCAAATAGGGGAAAAGGCTTGAGGAGTAGTGCATTACATCCACTATTCATCTAAACCCTACTAACAAATACTCAGAGATCATGCTTTTGTGCTATTGTCCCCTTCATAGCTTTTCAAAACAAAAGTAACTTACAGGGCCTGCTATATATCCAATTGGCCAATCTCAAAACCTTCTACTTACAACTCTCTACCAAAAGATGTAACTTACATAGTCCACCCAATAATGTTGATGTGGAGCCATCAATAGTGATCTTTTTCCTAGCCACTTATCAAAATTTCCTTTGCTTCTTGTTGGCTTCTGTGAACCATAGATCAACATTTGATGCTTGTCATTAATCCTGGGACCCTTCACAAAACTATCACGTCACAATCTTTTACACGACATTATATCAACGCAATCAATGGCCTACATGGTTTCAATCTTTTCAAGTCCTCAAAATGTATGCAATAAACTAAATCTTCATGATGCAAGGAAAAATGTAAATTTTTGCCATTCTAATGAAAAATCACTATAACTTGCAGCTATAGGGATGCCATTTTGAAATAGGATATGGGTGCATATGTAAAAAGGTACAACAATATTGCATTTTAATATAGTCACCAAGGGATTTGGATACAGGGCTTGGCTTTCTATCAGAAATTGAATTTCCTGGTGAATATAGTATTTTCTATTAGCTAACAAGTAAATTAACCTTCCTTTCTACAAAAATTATATACAAAACAAAATGAAAGGTGAAATAGTAATGAAATTTGAAAATTACATCGAAGCTAATTTAAGTGAGGTAAGAAATAATGTTTGAATGACCATCAAAGAGAAATTCCTCAAAGTCCCTATCAAAAGGTTTTACCAATGAAGCAACACATTCTCATTTTCCTTCCTCAACCATTCTAGGTGTATTCTCAGTATAATATGTGAAACTTGTAAAGATGTCCATCTTAAATCAAAAGCAACAACACTATGGAATTGAAATTTATTCATTTTTCACTATACGGACATGAACGGCATGAACAAATGGGTATCAAAGGTTACCATTATTTTTGTTGGCTGCTATTATTGATTAGAATTCAGGTGGAATGTGCTATTAATCGAAAAAAAGCAAAACAGGGCATGGGAAAGCACACAAAGTAATGAATCAAAATTCAAATGGTCCAAAGTTTTGGTCTTTTATGATGTTGTTTGGTCTTTTAGTTGATAACTTTGAAGAAGCATCAAAATATTTTTATGATGAATTTTAGCTTATTTTTGAAACCTGGATATTGCAAAATTGTCTACTTCAAGAAAATTTTGTTATGGCCTTTGAAAGATGTCAAGAGTTCGGGAAATAAAAAAGAGGAAAAAAATATGGTAGACTTAAACAAGCTTCCTAAAAATAGTCGGGTTAAAGTGTTAAAGAGTACCAGTAAGTTTCAAATAGTGGTTTAAACTATTTTATAGCACCTAGAAAAATTGAATGTTGTAAAAATGTTGCTAAAAGTTCCAATATTTTGCATATGAAAACATATGAATCTGCAACCTTTATTTTTGGGAAGATGAATTTGAGCATTAGGTAGCAAGAGATAAGAAATTTTAAATGCCACTTGACATATTACAGTAAAGCATTGTGATAATCCTCAGGTAGAGTGAATGCAAACAAAAATTCAAGCAGATTTTTTTTTTTTACTTACATGGCATATAATCATTTGTGTGCCAGCTTCCATGAACAGAAACCTCCTTCCCAAACGATCAACTGTACAAACTGAAATAATAGCTCCAAGTGTAATAACTGCCCCTGTCAAAATTATAGAATAAAGTGAAGCATCACCCCAAAACCCTAGACTTTGGAAGATGACAGGAACGTAGAACAAAAATAAGTTGTTTCCTGTCAATTGCTGGCAAGATGGAATCATGGCCATTACAAGTCACGGTATGTTCTTCCTTTGCAAAATATTTCTGAAGGGATGTTTCATTGCACTAGCAATTTCGTTGGCTTCAACCAAATCATCAAATTCGGATCATGGAATGTCACAAATTCCCTTAAAATAAATCCCCACCAACAAAAATTTGAATAGCAAGGTTAGATAGTTTAAGCATGTTATGAAAGAGGCAGATTTGATAGCAACTAAATGAAACTATCATAAATCATGGCACGGTGATCGAAAAACCATGAAAAATAAATGAAACCAATTCGGGGAAAAATATAGGAGTTGTTGTGTACACGATGCAAGATAGACGAATAGTATCATGAATAGGATAGCGAAAGTACATTAAAAAAATGGAAAATCTAGTCCTGAAGTACTTAATGTTGGAAAACACTAGTTAACAACTCACAAATCTATAGTCTTTGGACCAGCCTGTGTTCTTATTAATTATAACCACAGCCTCTAAAATCTCTCCAAACTGCTCAAAGTACCTGCACATGGTATCACTTTGAGTCTCCCATGCCAAACCTCCAACAAAAACTTTGGTAAGTGTGGTGTCTCCAAACTGTGAACCTGTAACCGAAACTGATCTAGGTGCTCGTATTCCTTGTACTTTATTAGTAAACACCCAATATCACTGCTGCTGGGAAGAAAATAATGTAACCTTAACAAAGCAAAAATAGAATTGCTAAACAGATTGAGCACAATGAAGAGAATGCACAAATCAATGTGCAACTGAATCTAGGATTCTTGCAAGCTGTCAGAAACAAAAATGAGAATTAGGAGATCACCAAGAAGATTGTGCCTTAATAAAGCCAACCATCAATAATTTTTGTTTACCTAAATGAAAGGTAAATTAGGCTATTGTAGATCAGCATGGATATCCTATATAAGTCTCTCAAGATTTTGTTGGTAATTGTCAGCAATTTCCTCAAAGTTGCCATCACTTTCACCCTAATACCATTGAAGAGCCCTTAAAACTTTAAAGCTTCCATTTTTGTATCCAAGAGTTGCGCCTGTGACTAACAAACAATGGTGACCGCCTTCTCTTGTATGAGGGAGACCTTGAGATCATCTGAGGCATATTTTTTCTCTCAAATGTTAATCTTCCTCCCTATCCTCATCCTACAGACCAGCCACGTCTCCTCTGCATGCAAACATTGACAACATGTTAATCATCAACTATCACAACCTGTCAGATGCAAATCGTTTATCATGCGCTCTCTTGCCTTGAAATGCTACAATAGCCCTTGACAACCTCTATGCGCCAACCATAGGCGGACAAAAAAGCTGAATAAATATTTTGACATAAAAATTGTGCATGTTTCCCTACAAAACTTAGAAGAAATAACAAATCTAGGAAAATCTGCAATGTCATTGGCCATTGAACCCTAATTTATTCACTAGTTAATGTCAGGAACTAATAAATATAATAATTATAGGACCCTATCTTATTATTATGATGTATTTTTTTTTAAATAATTTTTAAGAAATAAGCATAAATAATAAGAATAATACGTTATATAATAATTAATTTAGTGAATTAGCATAAAATAAGATACTTATTTTATAAAACATGCTTATTTTATTATTATTTATTTATAAAGTAAAAAATGAGCATGTAGATAAAACAAAAAATGATTATTAAATATAAGGATCCTATTTTTATTAAAAGTTGAGCAAAAATATAATGAAAATAAGCATAAATAATAAAATTGTGGTAATTATTATGATTAGCATGTTCTTTCTAAACCAGGATCCTTATTATTCAAAGTATGCTTTGCTCTGAAAATTCTTGGGAATGAGGGTTCCAATCCAATTTTTGGAGTTGTGGGCTCACCTGAAATGGTATCTGGAGGGAGAGATGGAAATAATGTTGTTGGCAAACAGTTACTTCATGGTGACTTTTAATTGCATGGCAGATCAGAATAGGGTTTTCGAAGGTGGGCCTTATTTTCACACCCAGATTGGTTTATTTATTAAACCCTGGCATGCGGGTTTTGATCCTTCAGAGGAGCTTCTCAATCGGGTTCCGATGTAGGTGTGTCTCCCTAGATTTCTAGTTGAATAGAGTTGCATCGTTGTTAGGGAAAACAGTGGGTTCTTCACAACAAACTTAGGATAGAAAGGTAATGAAATTTGCTCATATTTGTGTTGAGATGGATTTAAATAACTCACTGCTAGATTCTTTGGAAATTCGTGCGGGCTCATATTCTTGGGTGCAACAGCTTGATTATGAGACATTTCCCTTTCGTTGTCATCTATGTCATGAATATGGCCATCTGCAGTGAAGATGCCTGAAGTCTATATATTTTGATTCTCAGGCTTCTCAGCCTCCTCGCAATCCTCCTAAGGTCGATAAAGGAAAGGACCCCATTCCTAGGGAGGCTGTTGGAGCAGAGGGTTTTATTCCTATGAAGGCTCGTAATAGGAACCGAGGTCAAAAGAGGACTCTTAAGGAGCATCAAGAAAGATACACTTTTAATAGATTTAAGGTTCTGGATGATCTTAGTCAGCAGGAGGTGAATCTGGGAATGATGTTGTTGGATCAAGGTGTTTCAAAATGGGTTCAAGAAGGAATTAATCTAGATTACAACTAGACTTCTCAAGAGACTGGTGCTTTGAAAATGGAAACAGACTTAAGTTTGGTGGTTCGTGGGAGGTTTGAGCCTCTTGTAGATATGAAGATGGGGGAGGGAGAGATGTCTACACCCATGGTGAAAGTGGGGTCTGATTCAGTTAAAGGCAGCAAGGTTTCTCCTTCATTGGGAATTCTTCATAAAGACCAAAAGAAAGGGGTTGCAGAGAAGTCTTCCAAAGTGGGGAGAAAGAAGGACTTGGAAAAGATAAAGATGATGGGGGAGACCTTCACTAATACATTTGACTGCAAAATCTGATGAAACTGTCCGACGAAATATGTAAAATTCAATGTTCATCGGGTGCTTGTAAAATTTGATGTGTAATTTCCAATTTTTTGAAAGTTTATCCCCGACGTTCATCGAAATTTCAACGAACCTGGGGTTCGTCGAAATGTTGGCTATCATTTTCGTCAAATTTTTGACAAACATGAAATATTAAAAAAAATCAAATTGTGGCCGACATAAAGAAAAGTGAGTTCACGCCTGATTTATTGCGACAGTGTTTTGCTCTACTTGAGACAGTTTGTGGAGAACTAAGGATGGTTTTCTTGGGAAAAATTAGAAAAAATTCAAGAAGATATCACCAGGTTGAGGGTAGTCATTGTCTTTTTGCAGAATTCAGTTGTGAAGTCAAATTTGTAGTTCTAGGTTTCAAAATCATATTTTAAAGCAACATCTCATCAAGTTTCATTTTTAGAGGTTAAGGATTTTGAGAATTTTATGTCCAGATTTTGTTGTGTGGAATCACCATAAGATCACAACCAAGGAATAGATTCTTGTGACTATAATTATGTGATCCATAACTCTATTGGTCATGTGGCACAATTGTGCTATAACAAGTACAGGATGCATTCATGTGTGACCCAAGTTTAATATGGCTATGTTGTGATAGAAATGGAGGCACTCATATAATGTAGTTAATTTAGGTTGTATAATGTAGGTGTTAATCATCATTGGGTGCATTCAGGTTGTCTCAAGTTTAAAAGGTTAGGATGTAATTATAGCATGATCGAAAAGTGATTACCTCTTGCTGCAATAAAGAGCCTATAACTCTGGTTGATATGCAGAGTGGTTGTGTTATATCAATTATGTAGTGCATTCAAGCACAACCCATGTTTAATGGGCTATTCTAGAGAGTGATCAAGATTTTCTAAACCTTATGAATGTTACTTGACATATATTTGCATAATCTCAAATTCCTTCAGAGGCTTTTGAAGTATCAATGTATCCTATATAGGGTTTAGAATGATTTCTTTTAATTAAAAAAATAAATAAATGATGTATATTTCCTGTAATTAGATAATGTGGAGATCTCCTAAATTTGCCCCAACACACACACTATCCTCTTTGGCACTGTATTCATTACTCCAGCTACTAGGTTTTGCATGTGACATCTTTAATATCTTCATGACTATGGCTTTTAAATAGATCTCAGTCTTTGCTTTAATCCTTTTCATGGTAACCCTTGAGTTCCATAATCCACCTTCAATCTCTTCTAAGAACACTGTCTTAAGCTAGACTGCATAGTATGCATATAAAGCAAGTCCTTCATACCTGCCATTGTTCCAAACCACCACTCACTGCCTTGCTTAAAATGTTGCCTCCATAAGCACAATAGCATGTTTTAAAATCATGGTTGCCAGTGATTGACCATTAAGGTCACCACTTTCATCATGAAGATACGATGAGATTTTTGTCTTCAAACTCAAGGCATTATAGAAGATAACATTGTGAATTGTTTGTTGTGTACGATTCAATTTTCTTGCACATTTACTACTTTGTTAACTTCCTTTAAGATTGGGTATTGCACCCTCAGCTGCAATCTCAAACAGCTCGCTCACTATCACTTGAAGATTCCTTTCATGAGCATCCTTCTATAAAATCAAATTATGCCCTACAGACTACCTACTTACTACAGGGGACTCATTGTTTCATGGTATTGTAGTTCTTAAGGTCCTTCAACCTTATTGACACTACTTCACAGTCCACAAGGTATTATTCACTATTCTCCCATCTTTGATGAGTCTTAAAACATTGCTCGAACATGCAATCCACTACCTCCATTATACATTAATGGCTAAGAAGAAACATTGAACCTATGATTACCACTGTTACTTCATTTGGACAGTCATTTCCTGATTGCATTTGCCTTGTCTAACACTACCAAAATTATTTGAAAAACCCTTAAGGTCAGCAAGGGGGCAAGGAAACTCACTGTTAAAATCTCCACTTTACTATGCAAGGTTTGAGCTTTATTATATTGTCACTGCTCAGCCTATTTTTGACTATCACATCTCAAGTGACTGTCATTCTTCCTATCGTAGATTGCATTTACAAATGTCACTAAGCTACATAGTGTGCTTATTATTGGCTACAATCTTTAGATTGCAAGGTTTTGTTATTACCTACAATGTCTCAATCTTTCTGGTATTGCAACCTCACTAATCTGCTATAGTTATTGTTTATGTTTCTACGGAGGCCTAAGGTTTGTACCCTAATCATGCTCTTACCAATGCTTTTGTTGTTTTTTATTAGGGCTCTCTCAATGTTGAGGGCCCTAGGGATTAGCTCGTCATAAGAAGTGGCACATTGTATCTTTAACTAAAAGGATAAATCTGTATTGACATTAGCAATGATGATTCCGACTTGTTGCTCCTTAGGAATGGGTCACTTGCTCTTACTAGCTCGCTACCTCCATTGTTGTAGGAATTTTGTGATTAAGTTCAATATTTTGATTTTAGGAGTCTTAATGGTTGGAAATCATGAAGTAAAATCGAAATTTAATAGAAGTTTTGGAATTAGCATTTTAAAAGTGTTTTAGGGGTCATTAACTTCAAACTATCTTCTCTTTTAGGGGGTGGTTGCATGCCAAAAAAATTTGAGGTGTAAATATCAAAATTATTAGATTATGTTACCTATCTATGAATAAACATTATTGGAGTGTTAGTTTGATATTTTTTGAAGATCTAAATAGTCAAGCTTGGTAAAGAAAAATCATGTCAGATAATATTAGTCCAGAACAAAATGAAGAGACACTTGATAGATTATGGGCTAGATTGAAAAGAAAGGGTGATGGGAAATGTTATTATCCTTGCAATAATTGCAAGGGCTTAAAGATGAGACAACTTTTAATCACAACAGCTGAGAAACATTGTAGGCAGCATGGTCACGTTGAAGGGGGGGCATGATTATCGTCCATTGGTAAGTTGTTCATTATATGTGTTTATATTGATTGAATTTGTAAATGTTTATATTGTTTTAACATTTTGTATATATATATAATCACTTGATCATGATCATGGTTTATTTGTGTCTATCATTATTATAAAGCTAGGGCGCCCTAGGGCAGATGATATGGATTATCACAGCCTAAAGAATGTGGTTTTGCAAGCGGACGAACATAGAGCTGTGAATATCGAAGATGAAATTAATGATCCTATGGAAAAAGATGATCATGCACCAGAAAACATAGTTGAAGATGATGGTACGAATACATTGATCCATGACACATTTAGTGGTAGAGCTTATCATGATGATCAAGATGACTTTGATGATGTTCATGATTTACCTGTACTTGAGAAGGCATATGAGCCCCTTTATGAAGGCTCTGAAACAACTCTTCTCTCTGTTGTATTGTTGTTGTTGAACTTGAAGGTTATGAATGGTTTATCAAACATAGCAATCTCACGGATGTTAAGGTATGTCATATATGCCATCTTTGTTCATCTATTTTAATTTTTGTTAGTTCCTCACTATTAAATAAAGGATGAAATATGTACCATTAATACTATTTATATGAACAAATTATTTTTTGTTGTAGATTGATTGGTGAATTTTTGTTACCACCATCAAATATTTTACCTCGCTCATATTGAGATTTATGTGCCATTATGAAAGATATCGAAATGGAGTATCAAGCAATAAATGCATATCCCAATGATCATATTATATATCATAAACAATAGGAATTTGTAACAGAATGCCGAGAATATCATATCGATGAATGCTCAGACGGATCAACTAACAAAAAGGTGTCTCGCAAGGTTCTTCGTTATATTCCCATTATTCCACGTATGCAACGATTATTTAGGTGTGAAAGCTTAGCACAATTTATGGATTACCATGCA
>VDFB02168118.1:43558728-43602481 GCA_007258455.2 Sequoia sempervirens
TGGAGACCTTTCTCTTTCCCTCACAACCGGCTGATCCCCATTAGGTTTAGGACCCAATCTATCGAGAAGCTCACCCAGCAGATGCTGCAACTGCCCATCCAACCCCGGCTATTCTGGAATCGGTCCACCATCCAACGGATTGTTCTGAGAATTCTGTTGCTCCTCAGACTCAGGACCGTGAGAACTTGGTAGTGAAGGATTCGGTTGGTTGGCCCCACGGTCACCACCTCGGCCTCTTCCTCGGCCCCTACCTCTACCTCTACCTCTGCCTCTAGGCATGCTTCTGCACAACAAGAAAAAGGTACACATGAGCTCAAGAGCTAACACAAAAAGGTTACCTAGCGGACATAACTACCCAAAGACCCCAGCGTGTGCAACCTTGGCTCTGATACCAAGTTGTAACGCCCGCCGGGCAAGCCCCAAAGAACAAACATCAAAAGAGCGCAAATAATTTTTTTTTTTTTTTAAAAAGAGAAAGATAAATAATCATCACATCAATATTAAATGATCATATATAACAACAAAATCAACTATTTCCTTTGGGGCCCCCACGAGATTACGTTGAAACTAGATATTATTAAACATCATTTCATAAGATATCAAAAGGAACTATAATGACATCATAAGATAAATACATACATAAATTGTATCACAAGATAACCCATAATACATTTCATAGCCAATTAAAATTACAAAGTAATTAATTACATTACATCATCTTTCAATGTTACATCATCCATAAAGTTACATCCTGAATCCCAAACATGTGGGATGAATACAATATACAAGTTATCAAAAATACAATGAGATCAACTGTAATAAATCTTCAACTGGATAAGATTGAAGCCACGAACGCTGATGGGGAACCCAACGGTGTGCGGAGCACGTTCCACCCGACCACCCCCGTGCTAAGAGGTGACAGAGAAGTAACTCCGACCAAGAGTGACAACACAAGGGTACAACCAAATAAAAAGTACCAACATAAATCCATCACACAATACACCAAATAAAAGAGCAACCAATAACATCAAATCACAATGTCCTAAGGATGCAAGATGATAAACATAATATAAATGAGATCATCCAATACATGATAAAGAAGTAATACTTATAAATCAATTTAATTCAATTCAAACAACAATATAAATCAATTTAACTCAATTCAAACAACAATATAAATCAATTCCCATACCCCACTTCCAGAGGAACACAATAAAACAACACATGGGCAACTAGGGGAGAGTGTCATCACATAGTCCTACATGGGATGTCCTGTGCTCTTCCTCCCAACTGGAGGCGCCGGTCCCATCTATGGCTGTCCTGTGCTCTTCCTCCCAACTGGAGGCGCTGGTCCATAGGGTGACTCATGCGGAGCCGTAGACCTCTCGTGAGGACGAGGCCACGACCTTGCCAACCACGGCCTTCTCAGCCTTCCATTAGTCTGCAGAAGCACTAATGAAGACGAGGCATCCATTTTTAAAATCTTGCAATGATATTACTACCCAACCCAACCCTCCTAAGTTAATTATTAGGTTTTCACTTATTTACTAACTCACTCGTGGGTTATCCTGAGCTCTTCCCCTTAAATGGGGCGCTGGCCCCCACGAGGAGCCACTCTCCCTAGAGACCCATCAAAACAAGGGGGTAGTACCATGCCAAACAATAATCATCAAAGTATGACAACAAAGTAATACGCGAGGCACAAACCATCTCGCAATTGAAAGTACCATAATAAAATCTCATAATTCGGTACACCCCATTAATAAAATATAACTCAACAGAATTTCAAAATAAAAAGATATAAATTCAACAAACCCAACTTCCTCTGGAAGACTAAAGAGTTACATAAAAAGGGGTTCCCACATCAAGGAAATGACAATGACCCAAAACCCAACAGTCCAACAAGATTAAATTTCAAAATTAAATAATTAAAAGTGATACCCTATTTAATTCCAAAACAGATTACAACATAATTTTCTTTCCTAAAATACAATCGTATTGCAAACAAAATAAATAAATAATGCTGTTAAATCAGCAATATCCTTTCAAAGTTGAGAATCCTATAAACAGATTTAATTCTATTTCGCTAATAGTTTCTTGGAAACAATTTTTGCTTTATTATATTTTTTCTAAAAAAAAACAAGAAACAAAATCTAACTATACAGATTTATTTTCTAGATAATAACTGAGTTACAGGAAATAAAATATAAATCAGAACAAAATGTCTATTAAGCAGATTAAACAGTATATATATATTTTCTTCTAATAACTATTGCATTAACAGAAAAATATTATTTAAATTAGAACGAAACAGAACAGAATATTTGCATCCATTCCTTTGTTTATCTATCAGCTTTATATAACAGAATATATTCATCAAAACGAAATTTAATATAAATGTACATTTTATTTTTAAACAGAAACACAGAATAATAAATTGACTAATAAATATATACATATAAATATATACCAATATATATATATATATATATTGATATATCTTTATAAATATAAACATCCGCAATAAAAGAAATCACCATATAAAAATTCGCGGAGAATTAAAAAGCTTAACAATAAAATTCATATGGGAATTTTATTCCCAACGCATACCGTCCGAATTAACTCGCCGCCGGCCGTGGCAGTCTACGGACTGCTCACGGCAGTCCTACGGACTGCCGTGGACAGTCTGCAGGCTGTCCCACGGACCGGTGGCGGGGTGGTGGTGGGTACGGCCAAAGCCGACCCCCACACACTGCCACCATCAATGAATATAAAATTTAAACAAAATTTTGAATGTTAAATAAAATTTTCGGCGGATTAAATTTTTATTTTATTTTCTTTTCCTCAATAATTTCATAAATTTGAATATATATATATATATATACCATATATATATATATACATATACAGAGATAAGAATATTTTTTTAAAAGGAAATAGGGAAAATATATTACTGCGTATTGGCTGTGTCAAATTGAAAAAAATAGAAGAACTGTTTTTTAATAAAATACAGACACAGACCAGAATATCATACCCAGAAATTTACCGGAAATAAAAATTGTCCCTACCCATATATTTTAATATATATATATTTTGAAACAATTTGAGACAACAACTATTGTTTGTTCCCAGATTACACAAAAACCCTTTTTAATTAACAACAAATCAGAAACCCCAAACAACGATTCAGAAACCCCAAAGAATTTCATTGAATAAATAACAATTCTACATTTTCTAATTTAAACATTTTTGAATTGACCATACCCCCAGTAGATTTTCTTTCTACAGTCATTTAATTTTCATCCCTAGAACAAATTTCACACACACAGAAAGAAATTCCTATTTAACAGAGAATAACAATTATCAAGAGTAGAACCTGGCGTCCTACGCTTGCAGCAAACTGTAGAAGCCTTGCCCCCTCTTGCTGCACTATTCCTTTGCTGCAAATCTCCCAGCAACAGATCCAGAAAACTCCCTTCCTCTTCCCAATTTCTCCAAAAATAGAAAATACTAAAGACTGAAGAAAATGATTGCCAAAAGAATTTTCCCAGCATTCGAACCAAATTCCCTCAAACAAGAGAAACTCACAATAAATTTCATGCCCAAAAGTCCTTTCAATTCCTCTTCCCGTGAATACCAGAGGTCATAATTCAAAAAAAATCAAATAATATTTCACCCTAATTTCATTTTGATGTTTTTCCCAAATAACAAATGCATTTAATTAAAACTAAATAATTTATAAATTCATAACATAAACTTTTTATTTAAACAAATGTATAAATATGCCTTATTTCCACAATCTTTCATTAAATATTTACTTATTTAAAAACAACCATTGAGAGATTCCAAATAAATGCAATATTTCTATTATTTCTAATATTTATTCATTGCCACATTTAATTATTATTATATGTTTTTATTTTACCAATTACTTAATTATTTAAATTACCACATAAAACCATTCACTACTTTAGATAAATCATATAATCATACAAGGACCAACGTAACCACTCAAACGAATGAGACTACTATGCACAAACCATAAAGATACAAAACTGTTGTCAACTTGGTACGGAGTTACTTTTCATGTCACCTCAAATAATTCAACTTCCTGCCGTTGGGTTGGTTCAATGCTCGCCCAGACCTACCGAAATAGGTGGAATCGAGTCTTATTCCTGCAAAGCCTGCATCCACAAAGTGATATACAATATACATAAAATCAAAGCATTGTGAGGAGGATTCACAGCGTAGCAGGGCGCTCGCGAACGAGTGATGCTACCTGTCCCCTCACCAAAACATATCATCATAAAATTTTACACCGCATCATAAATTACTATTCTATAGTCTATTGCATTCCAAATAACCCATCAAATGATCATAATAGAATGCCATCATAATATCCATGGCATCATAAGAATATAGTAATGATCTAAGCTACCACACATAATACCAACAGTATCGATCACAAATCACAATGTACCAAATAGAAATCACAGTGAATGTCAAAAATCAAATAGTAACATGAGGGGTATTACAACACTTGTCCAACAAATCACATTCAAGCACACCTTTCAAGATTGAGCAAAGGTTCATCTTTCTTAAACTTTGGAACATTCAATTATGAGTCACAAATTCATAATCATATGAATAATAATATTGCTAAGATAGACGTCCATTGTAATTTAGGCTAATTGATTGTGTTATTGCTGATATCAAATTTTTAGTTTAATTTATAAATTTTAGTGTTTCGTTTTGATGTCTAGGCTGCTGAACTCTAATCTCCCATTAGTGCAAATTGTTATTTTGTTCCATTCACCCTTAGTGATCTTTAGCCGATTTGGTACTTAGATCATCTCATTGTGCAATGACAGTGCTTTGCATCACACTCTATCTTCACGTTGGTACGATTGTAAGAACACGTGGACGTACCATAAAGTCATAATTGTCAATATTTTATTCTGCATAGCTCCAATATTGTCATCCCTACTCAATTCATCTATTCTGCTACACGTACATAGAATGACAAAAAAGAAAATACAGACCAACAAAAGGCAAGAGTTTGTGTCTCCTTCCCTTGTATAACTAAATAATATAGCCATTCATTGAAGAGTGCAATAGCTAAGCCAAATAGAAGCCTTTGGTAAATACGATTGTTCTCTCCTATCATTGTACAAAGGAAAAAAAATTCTCACAATAGATAATACAAGACAACCTTGTCTAATATCTTTCTAGTCAAGAGATGTTTCTAATGCCCCTTTGCAGATCAATTGGATTTGTCAGAAAAACTAACTAATTTTTTTTTGAAATAGACACTTTCAATTGCAAACTTATGTAACTCAATATGAACAACCATGTGTGCACTGTGGAAACTACTATAACATGTTTATAGACCCTCCAGTTCAATTCCAAGGAAATATATGAAAAGGTTTATCGGGAGCAATGATAATTGTTTTGAGATAATAACAAAAAAAAATCTTCATAACGTTTATCATATTAAGGAGGATTACATTGCCCATTGCATAAGAACTTAGTTTTGGTTTGTTGCACTTGTCCAAAATAACACAGTAACACCTGTTGCCACTGCTACCACTGAAACAGAATAAGCAAGAACAATGCAGAGTTTCTATCATATAAGAATAGAATACAAAAACAATCAAACCGATACAAGAAATGCAAACAAGTTACAACCCACCAAACAAGACCAAAATTGTTCCTCCACGCTTTGGCAGGAATTTCGCTGCTCGATAGCTCTTGTTAATAATAATAATTAATAATGTATTATTATTATGCTTATTATTATTTATTTTATTGATTATGCTTATTATTTATATAATAATAAATATATTTTTTAATGTATATTATTAAGCATATTTTATAAACAATATTATTAATACTCCCAAATAATAATAAAATTAGAATAAACAAAAATGAACATATTTAAACAAGAGTTGCAGGGCAGCGACGTTCCTGCCAAAAAGTTATAGAATAGTTATGTTTTAATTAGTTGTATTTAATAAATTCAAAATTGTTTGGGAAGACTTTAATAGGTATGAGAGGGAAATTATAATGGTAAGTGCAAGTTTTACTCCATAGTGTATGAGAAAGTGCACAAGAAGCCTATGCCTAGAATGAATTCATTATTAATAAAATAATTTAGAGTGAGAAAGCTAGTAGCATGTTGGATCTATTCTAAAAAACCCTCATCATGGTTGAAATTACTCTCATAAATCCTCACATTTTTTCCAATTATGTGCTTCCTAAAATTGTGAAGTGATGTTTTTTTTCATTTATTTAATTCAATTGCTTCTATTATGAATTGAAGAAAGATGGGGGTATCCCTATAATATTATTTAAAATTAGGGGGAAAACTTATAAGTCCATGTCAATTTTTATAATTGGAGACAAAAATGAATCTTTTACTTTTGATTGAAATCACCCCATTGGTTTTCATCCAGAGGGTATAATTAGGAAATTTCTCTTACAAAAAGGTAACCTCTTGTACAAAAATGATAAGAAAACCTTCTAATTATAACTATAATTTATATGGGTTGTGTGATGATAATTTCATGCATACTATCAAGGATAATGGTTTCTTGATTATGGATAATGATTCAAACAACACTAAAGGTTGGCATAACCTTATCAAATATTTGCAAAGAAAATTCAAAAATTAAAATTAAAATTAAAGTAACAAAACACTCACATGATTTATAAATTGAAACAAATTAAAAATCCTCCTAAAATATTTGTATAGATTCAAGAATAACCAATTTGAACCATGCTTACCCCACACAGTCTTCAAGGGGCCTATAATCTTATGAAAGATTTACCAAAAAAAAAATCATAAAAAAATTTGGATAGCATGATTTAACATATTTAAACAAATTAAAAAAATTCTCATAGAATAACTAAAGAGCTCAAGAATAACCCAAGTTTACAAGTCATAAGAAGGTGAGTCCAAGATTTACAAATTAAAATTAAAATTAAAAATTAAAAATTGAAAATTAACCTTTTTTAAAGCAAAAATTAATCTCATAGCATAGTTAAAGAGCTTGAAGCCTAGGCATGTTTACAAGTCACGGAAAATGTGGACCAAGGTTACACAAACAACATTAATGGAAAGTGGTTGACTCTACCTCATTCTAGATTTGTGAAGAAAATCAAAAATCAAAAATCAAAATAAAAATACTAGCATATATATATATATTATTATTAATATATATATACATATATTAGCATCTATTGTACTTTTATGTGACTTAAAAAATAGAGGGTTTGAGAAGGACATCTCTTAGAATTTTTTACATATATTATTAATAATAATATATATATGCTAGTAGCATTCACAACGCAAGATGGAAGACAAAATTATTAAGGTTAGGGTTAGGGTTAGGGTTGGAATTAGACTTTGAGTTTAGGGTTAGAATTAGAATTAGAGATAGAATATGGGTGAGGGTTAGGGCTAAGGTTTGAATTAAAGTTATGGTTATGTATAAGATTATAGTTAGGGTTGGGGACGAGGTTAGGGTTAGAATTAAAATGAGTGTTAAAATTAGGTTTAGATTTGGGGTAAGGATTATTATTAGGGTTAGAGTTAGGGTTAGGATTATGATTATGATTAAATTTAGGGGTAGGATAAGGGTTAGGGTTATAATTAGGATTAGGGCTTGGTTTAGGATTAAGATTATGATTAAGGTTAGGGGTAGGGTTAGGGTTAGGTTTATAGTTATGATTAGGGTTTTCTTTACTGTTAGAGACATAATCAGAATTAGGGTTAGGTTTCACGTTAAGGTTATTATTAGGATTAAGGTTAGGGTTATAATTAGATATAGAATTAGGGTTAGGGTTATAGTTTAGATTAAGGTTTACTTTAATAGAATTAGAATTAGGGTTAGGTTTCACATCAAGGTTATAATTAGGGCCAGGGTTATAATTAGATGTAAGCTTTATTATATAACTATAAATACATTAATTTAGATATTTCTTTTTCAAAGATTTTAAAGATTTTTTAATTTTAAATATATTAAAATAGAAACTTGTAAATTTAGGAAAGTTCTTCACACTTGATTTTCTATGTTTTAGAAACTTTTTTTTAGACGTAATAATTTAACATATTCTTTGTATATCTTATCTTTATAAATAATGTTATATAAATTATTTAATTTATATGGTAAATAAGCTAGTTTTAAATATATTAGTTTTAAAACTTATTTTTATGTGTAATAATAAATTTATTATGGTTCCTTTATATTTAATTTTAAATTGATTTTAGAGCACCATCTTTATTGTCAATCCATTAATACACCTACCACGAAATCAACACTAAACCAATGATAATTTTTTAATGCATGAAAAACATCTAATGCTCATTAAGAGCACTCTCATTAACTTCTGCTGTCAAAAAGAATGTTAAACCATGGCTTCCAACTCAAGCACTAGGGATTTAAAAAATATAAATATTGAGGACAATTTCTACAACAAGGCCAAAATTAGGCCCTCATACACAGCTATACTTGGATTGATTTGCACTCGACTAAATTAATTGGAACTTATATATACATGAAAGATATGTTATAAAATAAATAAATTGGCCACAAATAACCTTCACTTGTATTGGTGACTTGTCCTCTAGAATTTACAAGATCTCTGCAAACTTAAATTTTGTGTGTGCGCATGTGTTTACCACGCATATATGTATCTATTTGCATATTTCCACACAAGCATAAATCTATATGTATATAGAAATTACGAATGTATCTACACACACATTTTTTTATTTAACTCCTTCAGTTTTTAACGTGATGAATAAACTTTGAATAAATTAGGCATTATCTTACTTGTACATTCAAGTTATTGCACAATGCATCGTTAGATGTCTCGCCATCTCCAAATCTTTCTCATATGTCTTGTACATTTTCATACATACAATGAAGCAATGTGGAAAATAGTTTTTTCCCATTCAAAGACATCTCAGATGAAATTTTATTTTGGATGCAGCTCCTGCCTATGTTGTGAAATAAAAAAGAAGCAATATAAAATCAAAGGTACTTTATTCTGTTGCAAGCCTTATTTGTGAATTGGAATTTATTGCAGAAGTATTTTATTATATAATAAATTCTTTCCTAAATTTATAGTAGGTGTTAGAAGCATTCATGGATGCAGATTTATGCTGAGGGCTCTCATTAAAATATTTCATCTGTCTACTAATTTTTTCCTGTATTACCATCTTCTTGCATCTCTCTTCAACAGTTTTCAACATTCTCTCACATCCATTTGAAGTTAGAAACTACAGACACTATGGTCTATGTGGAGACATATAAAGCCTGTCAAGAGTATGCTTATCTTCTACTTCTATAATTTCTTTGTTTAATATTCTCCCATTTTTTGCATATTGTTTCTTATGTAAATTTCATTTAATTAACTTCAATAGTATAAGCATTGATAACATGTTTGTGCATTCTTTTGTAGGTTGGGCATTCTTTTTCATAGTGTTTTCTATGCTTCAAAACATCTGTTCCAAACTTTCAAATGTATATTTCAAATAACGTAAGTACCTTTTGAGATATTCAACAAACTTATGTTCAAATAATTATGAGATTATACATACATTACATGTTATATATGTCAACTGATAAATAGGAAAACTTGCTTTTTATGTACCTATTATTCATTTGTTTTATCAACATTATTACTAACAATTCTAGAACTTGTTGGCAGGAACTTCGCTGCCCTGCAGCTCTTGTTTTTATATGTAATAATAAATTTATTATGGTTCATTTATATTTAATTTTAAATTGATTTTAGATGTGCATTTTTTATGAAAAACCTTTATATATTAGACTTGAAGTTGCTATATTTTTGTTATGCACAATGAAATCTTTAGTAAAGATTTAATTTATAATATATTAATTTAGAAACATCTTTTTATGTGTAATAGTAAATTTAGGATATTTCTTTTTTTATTTAATTTGTAAATGTTCTAATTTTAAATATATATTTTTTCAAATATTTTAAAGATTTTTTAATTTTAAGTATATTAATATAGAAACTTCCACACTTAATTTTCTAAGTTTTAGAAACTTCTTTTTAGGTGTAAATAGTAAATTTATAAAGATTTTTTAATTTTAAGTATATTAATATAGAAACTTGTAAATTTAGGAAAGTTCTTCCACACTTAATTTTCTAAGTTTTAGAAACTTCTTTTTAGGTGTAAATAGTAAATTTATAAACTTACTTTTTAGTTCCTTAGGCGACCCCTTTAATTTAACTTTGCTTGTAGCCAATCAAATTCTATTAATTAATTTCTTTCCTATACATTATAATTTAATTTTAATACATTATATTTTAATTTTTTTAAAGTTAAATGCACAATTTTTAACTTTTCAAATTCCGAAAATTATTTTTCCTCAATTTTATTGGCTCAAAACTTTTGAGCGATAAAAGCGATTTTCCTTGCTCCATTATAGAGTTGCGATTATAGTGGGAGATGGAAAGAGAAGGTGGGAGATAGAAAGGGCAGGAGAAAAGGACAATTACTTTTAACTTCACTATTCTATTTACATTTGCAATCTAAATTTAACTAACTCTAAATACTGATAAATTCCCTTATACTTTTACTTTTAACTTAATTATTCTATTTAATGACAATTACTTTTAACTTAACTATTCTATTTACATTTACAATCTAAATTTAACTAACTCTAAATGCTAATAAATTCCCCTATACTTTTACTTTTAATTTAACTATCCTATTAAAGTTTGCAATCTAAATTTAACCAACTCTAAATGCTAATAAATTCCCCTATACTAATTTCTTAAATATTCTATGTAATTTAAATTATATAGGTTAATTATTCAAATTATTTTTGCAATACAAACCTTGCTAGTTCTCGATATTAATAAATTCAATTATGCTAAAAATTTTGAAGATTTTTTTTTGTTAAATAAATGTATCTATACATTCAAACTATATTTTAAGATTAATTTTTGGTAATATTAATTTTCATTTTCCTTTGATAAATTAAAATATATTTCTTGAAATCCATTTTTGTAATATAAAATCAATTTGATAAATTGAACAAAACTAATTTTCTTTAAATAAAATAAAATATAAAAATAATTAATTTATAGATAGTTTTAATATAATTACTTTTAAAATAATTTGATTATTTTAAAAATTAAATTCTATAATTTTTGTTAATACTAAATTAGATGCTAAATTAGTTTGATTTATTTTATTTAAAAATTAAATTTACTAAATCAATTTACTTTGTTAATAAATATCAAATTCCTTTATAAAATAATTTTTTAACTAAAATCTATGTCTAAATAAATCATTCAATTTTAAAAAATTTATATAACTAGAAACAAGTACTTTGCATTTTTAATTTTATTTCATACTTATGGTTGTGCACATGCAATTGAGGTACGGATTTTTTGGATTTAAAATTGAGGCTCAAATTTTTTGGATTTGAAATAACTATTTTTAAAACCATTTCTTGCATAACTATTTTCTCATTTGAATATAATCAAACTATACAATTGCTTCATAGTTCATTGTGAATGCTTCTTTTGGAATTATGAAGCCCAATCGATTCATCTGTCTAACTGTTTTATTCTTTGATGTTTCATTTCTTTGTTTTGTCCTCATATTTTTTATGTTTCATTTCTTTCTTTTGTCCTCTCATATTTTTTATGTTTCATTTCTTTCTTTTGTCCTCTCATATTCTTGATTGTAATAAACTTCAAGATGCTCTCTTTGGAGTTGGCTAGTTGAAATGTAAAAAGGACAGTAGTGCGTTGAGCTCTAAATTAATAGAGTGCCCTTGCTTTAAAAGTGGATTTAGTTTGTATTTTTCATGAGTACATTTTGCAAATTTATTACCATTCTAAACATTTGTATTGGTCATATGCTCTTTTTTCCCCTTTAGTGCTTTTGAAGTGTCTTAGTGTATTGTTCTATTTTGAATAACAGTCAAAATTGCAGAGCAAGGATACCATGGGTGCAATGTAATTTTACATATTTTAAAGGTATTGTCAAGTTCTCTTTTGTCCTGCAAAATTTATTTAATTTTCATTTGTATCTTATCAATAATCTTTTTAAATAGTGAAGTCAAATGAATATCAACAGTAACATTTAAAAGAATGAAGTGTACTTAATATTTTTATTAGTGAATAACATACATTTACAATACAATTCTGTCATATTCTTTTAGGCACTTTGTTAAATAGATTACATGTATTCTCCATGTCAATAATTGAAAGATCTTCTCATTATTTTTTATGAAATCCAAGTCTATTTGATAGATATTCTTATTGTTCTAAACAACATAAGTTGTAGATAAAACAGTTAATTCAAATCAAATATGTAGTGTACAATTCTTTATGGGTTAAATAACAAAATCTACTATTGTTAGCACCCAATTTTTAGAACACAACAAAAAAAATTAACAAGTATAACAATAATTTTAATTATTTGTGAATAAAATAAATATAATATAAATTAAAGTAAATTATATCAATATAATATATAGAACTATAATATATAATAATAAAATATCAAAAAAATTAATTTCTTAAAATAATTAATAATAATAATAAGTTGATGGAGGAGCATCTAGTTGGAGGGTGTGTTTTGTGTTTGCAAAACATTCCATGATTTTGTTGTGCCAACATAAAATTTGGAAGCTAAAAGTTATTTAATTGTCAATGTAAATGGTGTTACTGTGAAATTATAAATTTTATATTTTGAAGAGAATTGGTGAGTCATGGGAGATTAGTTGTAAATTTTTTGTTTGTCAATAAATAAATTATTATTAATAATGATATAAGATAACAATATGGTTTTATAATATAATATAGCTAGTTTTAAATCTATTATATTTGATTATATATTATATTAATTTATTAAATTCATATGTAATATATTAAGTTTAACATGGCATTATAATAATATATACTGTATAATATGTAACATATATAATCTAATATTTTTTTTAATATTTTACTTTTTTAAGTTTTGAATTTTTTTCCCTCATCCCATTATTCCAAAGAAAATCAATTAAGCAGGGCTAAGGAGGGTTTGTAGGTGAACTTCATTCAACTAATGAAAATGATACACCAGTTAAAATATTTGTTTTCTTTAATACATAAATTTGTATAATGTATTAATACATAAATTTGCATAATGTATTAATACATAAATTTGCATAATGTATTAATACATAAATTTGCATAATGTATTAATACATAAATTTGCATAATGTATTAGCAAATTTTCATATAGATAAAATTTATGATATACCTTAAGTATTTTAGTTAAGTTGATTTCCATATAATTGCAAGGGTGTGCAATAATAATGCTAAAAATTGTTTATTAAGGTGAGTGTTATAATTAATATTACATAAATAAAATCAAAATAATCTAATTTGAAAATATTAATAATTAAGAATTAGGTTTAGAATTATGTTTATTATAATTATAATTATATAGATTAATTTACAATTATAATAATATTATTTTTTAATTAAATTATGATTAGGGTTATAGTTCACTAAAATATAATTAAATATTTTAGTAATTTAGAATTAAAATTAAAATTATATAATTATTTAACTTTAGGATTAGAATATATAAATATAATTCTAATTTATTAATTATTATTTTAAAATTAAAATAATTATAAAAATAATTATAGATGTTTTAATTAGTTATATTATAACCATATCTTATTTAGTAATTATTTTAAATGTTTAATTAAATAATTAGTGGTGAGAATTTTTATTATCAAATAATTAATTACACCATTAGTTTTATAAATTAATTAAATTATAATTCTAGAGCCCTAATTATTATTAATAATTATAATTCTAAAATCATTATAATTATGATTAGGTTTAGAAATAGGGTTAACTAGCTTAATGTTGGAATTATAGATATTATTAGAGTTAGGGTTAGGATTATTGTTAGAATTAGGATTTAAAATAGGGTTAAGATAGAATTAGAATTAGATTTCAAATTAATGTTAGAATAAGGGTAATGAAAAGGTAAATAATGTTCCCCTTAATCACACTTCAAAAATTTATCTTTATGTTAGGGTTAAAATTAGAGTTTGGTTTAGAATTAAAATTAGGATTAGAATTAAGGCTATAATTATGGTTAAGATTTAACTTAGGCTAAGGCTTACAATTAGGAAGGGTTAGGGTTAGAATTAGGGTTTCAATTATGTTTACAATAGAAGTAGGGTTAGGGTTAGAATTAGAATGAGAACTATGATTAGGGTTACAATAAAAGTTATAATTAGGATTAGAATTAAAATTATGATTACAATTATAGTTAGGGTTAGGGTTAAAAGTGAGGGTTATAATTTACTTAAGTTATTCTAATGCATATAAACCAATACAATAATAGTCACTATTAATGCACAATGATAACTTAAATGCAAAATTTCTCACTTAGTTCACTTAAACACCTATCTTCATCAACTATGTCCTAGCAATAGTAGTTACTATCAATGCACACCAATAATTTACGTAATAAATTACTTATTTAATTCACTTAAATATTTATTCTAATCAATTATGTCCTATTCTTTCCTTTATGTATCTATATTGTCAAACAAAACTACTTTGAGAATATATCAATTTCTATTTTTCCAATCTAATCAAACCATCGCTAATCTCAATTTTCCTAAAAATCAAAGAGAAAAACCATCTTGCTAGAATTTGGGAGGAACTTCACATCAATATCTAAGATTCACAACAAATAAAAATAGGACTATTCTTGCACATTTTGGTAGGAACTTTGTGTTGAAGTTTAGTAGCTTCGGGCTCAATTCTTCCAGCCTCGAATGAAGATATAATTTATTTATATGTGTTAATGGAAACTTTACTTTGGACGACCTTCCTTGTATAATTCTTCCTTAGCCGACCATCATTGAAATTTAATTATTATTATTTGTATTTATTTCTTAATGGCTGATCTAGTCATTTGTAAAGGTGCGATCTATCTAGCATTGTATATATAGAAGGTCACTTTCCTTCATTCAAGTATCAAGAAAAAGTTTGATCTCCTTCTCCATTTAGTGTGAGTTCTTCAAGAAGAGTAGTGTGAATTCATATAGGATCATATTATGTGTCTATTCAAGTGCAAATTGAAGGGAAAATTATTAGCGTGTGTTACAGCCATTGTTGGCGATGTTTATTGGCCTTGTGTGTGGCCTCATTGTAAAGATACTTGTTGAAATTTCTCATATATATAAGATATACATTTGTTGATGGGTTTTTCTACCTCAAGAGGAGGGTTTTCCTAGGGTATCTGCTATGTTATTGTGTCTAATTTGAATTAATTTTCTGTGCATTAAATCTGATCATAAAACTAACACTTTGTTGCTCTGCATCGGCTTTACGTGAGAAATTGGGCCTTAGAATTTTCTTAAATGTTCCATTTTCTCTATTTCTCATAACTAATGATTGTATACCTTATCCAAATTGGTTATCTAACTGCACTTCATATTCTATAAGTTCATTACAAACACAATAGATTGAATATTGTAAATAACAACATTAGTCATTATTATAGGGATCTCTACTTTTATTTATTTTTACCTCTTGGAATTTTTACTTAATTTTGGTTTTTGTTAATATAAGAAAAATAAATAAGGAGACTCTAAAAATATGGAGCTAGCTTGATTCTACCCTCATTCATCTACCCCTTAGATAAACTGATTTATAGTCTCCTTACATGATTTGTCTCTCATATATGCCATTTATTGAAACTTTAAACTTAGTTTCAACTTTCTTTAGTATTTTGGTTAAATATAAGGTTAGAGTATCAGTTTATCATC
The DNA here is from genome assembly GCA_007258455.2 of Sequoia sempervirens. Taxonomy (NCBI): domain Eukaryota; kingdom Viridiplantae; phylum Streptophyta; class Pinopsida; order Cupressales; family Cupressaceae; genus Sequoia; species Sequoia sempervirens. The sequence goes on from VDFB02168118.1 coordinate 43,574,574, forward strand.
CTTCCAATAAATTGGAGGAACATAAATCTAGTTTTTCAGCCAAACCCAATAGCTTGATTTGGGACACTACTTGTCTATTGATTGTCATTAATGTATACCAAAATATAAAAATTGAAAATGCCTTCAATAGTCAGTATAAACCTACTATTTAAAACAAAAATCTTGCTATAAAACTATCTAAGGATTCCATATTTAAAATTCCCTCATCCAAGCTTGATTGAACTGAGTGATGGTAATAGTATTCTCATAGACAAGTGTTTGGTCTTGGTATCCATGACACTAGGGGGAATGGGGATGGGAAGTTGTATGGAATTAAGAACAACAAGGATCATAGAATCTTTAACCAAACCAAGAGAATCCACATGTTATAACTAAAATGAGGACTTTGTTTGTGGCCTCGACTTGGCCTTTCTATTGTTTTACATGGCCCTTGCTTGAGCCCACTTCGTCACATACTTTAGTGGCAAAGACAATGTATTTACACTGATGTGTCTGGCTAAAATTTAATGGGAAAATGAAGTTCAATCCTCATATTTCAAATATTTCTTATGGTTGGGATGGCCAAAGGGGCATAAATTCTTGTTTTAATGGTTTTCCAATTCAATATTTCATTACCTATTCTTTGGCATCAAGGCCACCATAGACTTTTCAAGAGTACATTGCATGTTGCGGCATGAACTTGAAGTTCCAATGGCCTCCAATAAGATTCTCATGTGCCTATTGAAGTACATTCCCAATCTCTTACCACGCCACACACTTTAATACTTGGTTGGGCCCCAACTTGAACAACAATCCATTGACCAGCCGAAATGCCTTGCTTTCCCATGCTAACCTTTAGTGGTTTCTTGCTTGTAATTCATGTATATTATATGAGGTTTGATTAATACTTGAAAGAAAATAGCAATCAACATTAATTAGAAAGAGGCAATGATAAATATTGATAGAGGGAATCCATTCATATTTGTGCTCATCAAAAACTCGGGATGAAAAAAATCTCACAAGTAGTTAAATTGTGTTACAATAATGTCCAATGAGATGGTAGAAGATTTGGGTTTGAAAAGGATAACACACAGAAATCCTTATAAGTTATCGCAACTTCAAAATGGTCAACAAATATTGATAAATGAACAATGCTTAGTTGATTTTTAAATTGCTTGGTATAAGGACAAAATTTATCTGGCAAAATACATATCTATAAATTTATAAGTATAGATGTTTAGTCTATAAATAAATACACATTGATTAAGGGTGGACTACATTATCCCTTAATTTTTTTTTGACATGTTAGAATATGGGCCATATTCTATTGAATAGCTTTAAAATTTGAAACATAGTAGACTATCTTTATTTAAGTATTAATTTAAAGTTTTAAACCATGTTTCCAAAAAAAATTATGTAGACTGGATAGCTACTCAAAATAGAAAGAATTTTCTATGTAGATTTTACTCATGAAGTATATATTCTTGTTGCTGCAACAGGTGTGCCAAATTTGGTTCATGGTCATTAGCTAAAACCTGGTGTAGTACTAGTTGATCTTGGCTTAAATGCAATAGAGGTATGACACCTTCTAACTTCCTTTTTCAAAAAAAGTTTGTAAGTAAAAGATGGTTAATATATAGCAAATTAAAACTATTGCTTCCACTTTTGCATGATCCTAGTGCTAAAAGAGAATACCAAAATTAGTCAGTCATGTTTCCTATGAAGAGGCTTCAAGAATAGCTTCAAAAATTAATCGTCTACCATGTGATCTTGGTCCAATAACTATTTCAATGCTTTTTTCCACTACTTTACAATCATCAAAATGGGCATATGGTTTCAATTGATATTTTTGATGTTTGATTTAGGCCTTTTGCAATACACGTCACATTATGAGTTTTATTAGGCTTATAAATGAGTTATCTAAATTACTGAATGGAATAAAAAGATCATTTTCTATCATAAGGCATTTTTTGGATACATTAGGAACCTATAAGAGGACTTGGAATTATATGCTTTCATTTTCATTTGTGCAAAAAACTGTAACATTTAAGCAAGTTGGTTAAGGATATCTTTGAACTCATAAATATTTACATAATACTAGCAACGTGTAAATTGTGCTTTCTTCATGCCTAAAAGCACAACCAGAGCATGAGAATTTTGAAGTGAGCAAAATTCTTTTGTTATAAGAGTCATTTTCTAATGGAAGACAAAGTTGACTCTATCAATGATCAAATTCCTAAATTTAGGCGACAATTGTTTTATCTTGACCAGTTGTTCCTAAAACACAATAAACTCAACAAATAAAACAAAACTATTCTAAAAATTTCTGGTAGGAACTTTGCTACTTGCAGCTCTTGTTAATTTATAAACTTATTTTTATAAGAAATAGTAAATTTATAATATTCCTTTTATAGTTAATTTATTAAATTTTAGAAACTTCTTTTTATGTTTAATAATTTAACATATTTCTTTTATAATTAATTTTTTTAATTTTAGAAACTTATTTATGTTTAATAATTTTATTTTTATTATAAGTTCAATTTAAAACTAAACTCAAATTTATTCATAATAATACTTAAAATATTAAGATTAAAGAAAATAATATTATTAACTTAGACTGCACTTAATAATGTCTCCACAACATTCCAAACAAGAAAAAAAAAGTTTAATTGTTCAACCAATGAAATATTTACTTAACAATATTTTAATAATTACCTAAAGCATTTATTATTCAATAGAACAAAACTTACAACTATAATCCTTGCAACATATCTTACTAAAAAAAAAAAAAAACCTAAAACAATAGGTATAATTGAATGATCATTGGCTTTTCCAAACTATTTTTAATTGTATTCTCCTCATGTATTAACAAGAAGGAGAATACTCTTAAAAAGTTTGCAACCCTTAGATTAAACTCTAATACAAAGAGTAGAACAAAATTATTAAAAGAATTTCTTAATATGCAACTAAAATGTGCATTTCATCTATAGCTTTTAAGCGGACACATAAAATATTGAAACTACTGTTCAAAATCTTAAATTGTGCTTTGAAAAACTCAAGAATATATTTTATTCACTTTAGCGGAATTATTCAATGGGTTTTAAGAAAGGCATTTATTAAAATATCTCAAAGTAACCATTCTTTTTCTTTGCATATTGAACATTAAATCTATTAGCTTAACTTGAACTACAAAAATTAAGGAAATAAATAAAAAATGCTACCTATGATTGGAGCAAATGATCTAGAACTGATTAGAAAACATTAATAAACTTATAAAAGAAAACATAATGTTAGGGTTAAATTATAGTTATAATTAATTTTTAAATTAAAAGCATGAGTTAAAAATACCCTCTATTTGTATTTTGCCACTATTCCAAGGACTACTATAATGGAAGTAATGGAAGTGCATTAATCGCTTATATTACGTTAAATTTGTCTACCAGAATTAAATTTTGAAATATCTTTGTTATATAATTGGCATGTATACATTGATAATAGATAAAAAAAATCAAATACAAAAAAAACTTCAGCTTTAGAAAGAAAATTATTAATAACTAGTTAAGATAGTTCTTTGGAGGAACTAAAAAAATAGAATAAATAAAAAGACAAAAATAATAATTTAAAAATAGATTATTTTGGCTTAGAATAAAAACAAACACATTCAATAAAAAGACAAAAATGATAATTTAAAAATAGATTTTTTTGGCTTAGAATAAAAACAAACACATTCAATAAAAGACAAAAAAAATAATTTAAAAATAGAGTTTTTTTGGCTTAGAATAAAAACAAACACATTTTAGAAACAAAACAAAAATAAATAAATAAACATTTTAGAAAAAAATAAAATCATAAAATATAATCGTACAATAAGATAATATAATAATAAAAAGATGATCAGATATATATCCTCATATTTTATATAGATTATATTTAAGATATATATACTAGTTATATAAAAATAAAATCCTTAGGAAGATTATTTTATATGTCAATTTATGGATGTGTTTTAATTTATTATTTTAATAGTGTGAATCCAAATCTTTATAAAATAGCTAATTGATTTTGTCAGATTTTTTTAATAAAAAATAACAATTACATACATTAAAAAAATTATTCATAAAATATGAATGTAGTAATACAATACTACTTAACCAAAACAAAAAAAACACACATTTTAGAAACAAAACAAAAAATTAAAAATATTTTAGAAAAAATAAAAAAAAATTAATAATACATTTTAATAATGTAATAATATAATATAATATAATATAATACAATAATAATAATATAATATATGATAAAAATTATATTTGATTTAATAGTTTAAGGAAAAATGAGAAATAGTTATCACTTAAAAATCTAGAAATACTATTTTTTAGGATGGCACGTGAGGGTGCAAGGAGCAAAAATTGGCAGAGGTAGCAGAAGGAGCTTGCTTGCGAACGAAATGGAGGATCCATTAGGGACAGGGTGAAGGAAATTGAGGAAGAGATGCTATGGAGAAAATTTGAGCTGGGGCGGTGAAGGAAGCTTGGAGACACCAAACAACAGGAAACAATGCGGAAAAGATAACTGATGTCCAGGGTGATTTTCATTGAAATAGGAGGCTATGGTATGCCCTTAACAAGCACAACGAGCCCAAAAAAACTCTCAAGACCGTCGGTTCCAAGGATGATGGAATAGGGATGTAAAACATGGGCCGCTAATCGGTAATAATAACCCTAGAAAATTGAAATGAAATTTATAGTGGAATGCTCAAAACCAGTGAAGGAAAAGCCCTACAAATTCTCATGGAATTTCGTCAGTATTCAATATCCCATGATTCGATAGTGGAAAAATTGGGCAGGGTAGAATTAGTAACGGATTTGGAAAAAAGGTCACGCTGGTGATGGATTCAAACAAACTAAAATCTGCTATCAATCACTTGGATCCGTTGGGCTTGATTGTCAAGTGGTTTGGGAAAGACCTAGACTAGAACAACCTAATTAAGTGGTGGTAAGGTTGATGGGGAAAGGAGTTACAATTTAATGCCTTAGGGAAAAGTTACTTTGAGGTGATATGTCCAAACACAAACATTAGGGAAGATATTGAATAGGGGATTTGGATTTTGGATGGATATGGATTCTATATCCGTAGATGGATCATAGGGTTTGATCCTAACTGACACAAGCTGGAAAGGTGCAGGACTAGTATAGACTTCCCAACCTCTCTTTAGAATTTTGGAGGATATTGGAAACTGTTTGGGTTGCTATCAATGTGTGGAAGAAAGAGTGGAGCAAGATGGAATCTTGTCCTATGTAAGGATTTGTGTTGAAAATAAGCCTCATAGCTCTATATGGAATGAGCTAGAAATAAAAACAAAATGGGGAATCTTGAGGCATTAGCTAAAGCTTGACAATAAGCCAAACAACAATAGATTGGGAACTTTAGGTTGTAGATCCTTGCCTGTGAAAGAAACTTTAGAATCCAGTAGTGAAAATGGTAGTCAAGTGAAGGTAGATGCGAATGGCCAGAAAGCAATGAAAGGATGGGATGAAAATGAGCCTCCTTATGAAGCACAACAACCGTTTATGGATTTGGAAGATAAAATACCACATCAAGAAGATGTGGAGTAGCAAGACACCTTCCAGAATAATGAGTTGAATGCCAAGCTCTCTCAAGTATTGGATCTAATTAGAAACAACATGAAGGAAAATGAGTTAATTTCTTTAATTGAGGTTGGTTTGGAATTGGTGGAATTGGCTAAAGAAGTTAAGATTCCCTATTAGAGAATATAGGTGTTGCAAATCTAGCCAAAGATTGAGTTCTTGGGTCAGTGTTGGAGGAGATTGGTGCAGCCTAGGAGGAAGGGGAGATAACTCCCATGGTCAACCCAAACAAATGTGACAATGGGGAAGATGAGTTTGGGATACATCAAGAAGAGACAACTAAAACATCTCCAAATTGTGGAGACACTAAAAGGTGGGGTAGGATTATGAACCAGGTAAAACACAAGTTGGATGGTGAAGCTTGTGGTTAAAAGAAGATAAAGGAAATGCTAAAAGTAGGGAAGGAAGAATCCCTTCATGAAGAGAAATGATAATCTTTACCTGGAATGTTAGGGGCATGAATTCCCCTAAAAAAAAGTAACTGATCAAGCATCAGATGTCAATATCTTAGGCTAACATTTTCCTCATTCAGGAGACCAAACTTGGGCAAGCAGAGGCAGAAAGGTTTGGTAAAAGCATGAAGTTATGAAAGATGGCTACAATATGCATTGATGGTCCTGCTGGGGGGATTTTAACTATGCGGAAACCCCAAAGAGTTTTGCTAGATAAAGTGGCTGAAAGTAATAGGTGGTTGGCTTGCAAGGTTAGGAGTCTCACTTGTGATCTAATTTCTCTCTTCATCAATGTATATGGGCCAAACACTTGTGCATAGAAAAGGCTATTTGGGCAAAATTGGACCCAATTTGCAACAACTTGAACTATGATTTTACAGTCATTAGTGGTGATTTCAATGTAATTTTGAAAGAGGAGGATAAATGTGAGGATGTGGTAAGGAACTCATTGATGGAAATTCCCACAGGAGAGTCATTTTACTTGGACAAACCAATGTAAAGGATACTGCTACATTGCAGAAAAATTGGACAGATTCCTCTTCAAAGGTGACTTGGGAGGTTTCCCCTTCACCTTGGAAAGTAACATTTTTCCCATCTTTGGATCTAACCATTTTCTAGTCAATCTAGATATTCACAGGGAGAAGAAGTTGCATAGACGTCCTTTCAAGTTTGAGTGTATATGGTTTAGGGACCCAAATTTCAAATATGTTGTAATCCAATGGTGGAGAGAAGATAATTTATGCGGCTCTAAAATGTTCAACCTTGCCACAAAGTTGAAATCGGTGAATTAGAGTGTTTGAATGAAGAAGTGCTCAAGAAAGGGATGGATAGTTGGTATGTGGTGATTGATCATGCAAATATTGTACTCTTTATGTATCCTCACCAGGCTTCCCCCTTGTTTTTCCTATCAAGGGGTTAGTAGTTAATTTTTTGTTAACTGACAAATGTAAAACGACTTTGTAAAACCCTAATTCTAGAAGCTTCCAAAAATATTTTTATAAGTGGTTGGGATGTAAGTCATGGTATGGTATTCATGAGATTGTAATCTATTTTGCATTGGATAATAAAATCATTGGATGGCTGAGTTTCTATGGATGTATCCCATATTGGGTGAACCACGTTAAAATTATATGTTTATCTCTTTTGTGTTATTCTTCATTGTTAATTTTGGATTATTTAATTTGCATATAGTTAATGTTTATTTCTTTGTTTTTCCTGAACCCTAACAACTAGTATCAGAGTCGTGTGTATTTCAGTTGATTGGTAGGAAACCTCTAGATTTGAGTGGGAGCAATGGAAGAAAGAAAATTCAAGGTTCAAAAGTTCAACAACTAGAATTATCAATTATGAAAGATTATTTGTATCAAAAGGATCTATGGAGGCCATTACAAGGAAAAGCAAAGAAAGATGCCATGATGTCTGATGAAGAATGGTATATTCTAGATAAAAAGGGCATTGAGAACCATTTGGTTGTGCCTAGCACCATCTGTGGCATTCAATAAAACAAAAGAAAAGACAACAGAGGATCTAATGGAAACTTTGGCTAAATTATATGAAAAACCCTCATCCTCAAATAAGGTATTTCTCATGAAGTGTTTGTTTAATCTTAAAATGATTGAAGGTGGATCTGTGACAGATCATTTAAATGAGTTTAATACGATTACCAATCAGTTAACTTTTGTAAAAGTGAATTTTGATGAAGAGGTGAGGGCTCTCTTGGTTTTATGTTCTTTTCCAGGAAGCTGGAATAGCTTGGTAATGGTTGAAGTAACTCTATCTCTAGTTCAAATACATTGAAATTTGATGATGATGTTGGTGTTATCCTTAGCGAGGAAATGTGAAAGAAAATCACAAGTGAGAGTTCAACATCTAGTAATGATTTGATAATAGAGAATAGGGGAAGAACAAAGGAGAGAGGAAAAAGCCCAAAAAATTGTGGGAAGTCAAAGAAAGGCATATATAAATCCAGAGAAAGGATGGATTGTTGGCATTGTGGAAAGCCATGACACTTAAAGAAGGATTGTTGGTCTCGAAAGGGAAAATAGGGAGACAAACAATATGGTGGTAGTAAGGAAGCTAATCTCGCAAGTAATAAATTGTAGAATGCTTTAATTTTGTGTTTAGATAATGCTAACGATTCTTGGGTAATAGATTCAAGGGCTTCATTTCATGCCACATCCCATAGGAAATATTTTGTAGATTATGTTCAAGGTGATTTTGGACAGGTACATTTGGGTGATGATGAACCCTATCAAATTGTTGGAAAAGGAAATATAAAAATCAAGTTGTAGAATGGAAATGAATGGTTGCTACAAGAGGCAAGGCATGTTCCAAATTTGAAAAGGGATTAATTTCTATAGGACAACTTGGTAGTGAAGGCTACATAGTTACCTTTTCAGACAAAGTATGGAAGGCCACTAAAGGTGCATTAGTAGTAGCTAAAGGTGAAAAGGTAGGAACATTGTATTTGTGTATTGGTAATACTTATTCTACCTTAGCTACTATAGAAACAATTGCTATTGAGATAGTTACAACACTTGCTACAGGGATGGAAACAAAATCATGGCACCATAGACTTGGGAACATGAGTGAGAAAGGGATGAAGATCCTTCACTCCAAAAAGTTGCTACTAGGTTTGAAGGAGATTAACTTGGAGTTCTACAAAAATTGTGTTTATGGAAAACAAAAAAGAGTATGGTTTCTCAAAGTTGGGAAAGAGAAGGAGAGTGAGAAATTAGAGATTTTGCATTTAGATGTATGGGAACCAGCTCAAGTATATTCTCTTGGTGGCTCTTGATATTATATTATTTTTTTTTATGATGCAATTAGGAAAACATGGGTGTACTTCCTAAAACAAAAATTAGAAGTATTTGAAATTTTTTAAAAGTGGAAAGATTTGGTTGAGAATGAGATAGGAAAAAAGTTGAAGTGTCTTAGATCTGATAATGGAGGCAAGTATTGCAGCAGAGAATTTGAAAATTACTTTTCATACAATGGAATTCATAGGTAGAAAATGGTTCTTGGAACCCCACAATAAAATGGTGTGTCTGAGAGGATGAATAAGACCATTATGGAGTGTGCAAGGATCATGAGATTGCATGTTGGACTACCACCAATACATTTGACTACAAAATCCGATGAAACTATCCGGCAAAATATGTAAAATTTGATGTTCGTCGGGTGCTTGTAAAATTTGATGTGTAATTTCAAATTTTTTGAAAGTTTATCCCCGACGTTCGTAGAAATTTCAATGAACCTGAGGTTCGTCAAAATGTCAGCTATCATTTTCGTTGAATTTTTGACAAACATGAAAAATTAAAAAAAATCAAATTGTGGCCGACATTTAAAGAAAAGTGAGTTCGCGCCTGATTTATTGCGACAGTGTTTTGCTCTACTTGAGACAGTTTGTGGAGAACTAAGGGCGATTTTTCTTAGGAAAAATTAGAAAAAATTCAAGAAGATATTGCGGAGTTGAGGGTGATCATTATCTTTTTACCATAATTAAGTTATTGAATTAGTTGTAGTTCCAAGTTTGAAAATCGATATATTTAAAGCAACATCTCATCGATTTCATTTTTAGAAGGTTAAGGGTTTGAGAGAATTTCATGTCAGGGAATTTTTGTTGTGTGGAATCACCATAAGATCACAACCAAAGAACATATTCTTGTGACTATAATTATGTGATCCATAACTCTATTGGTCATGTGGCACTGTTGTGCTATAACAAATACAAGATGCATTCATGTGTGACCCAAGTTTAATGTGGCTATGTTGTGATAGAAATGGAGGCACTCATATAATGTAGGTGTCAATCATCATTGGGTGCATTCAGGTTGTCTCAAGTTTAACAGGTTAGGATGTAATTATAGCATGATAGAAGAGTGATTACCTCTTACTGCAATAAAGAGCCTATAACTCTGGTTGATATGCAGAGTGGTTGTGTTATATCAATTATGTAGTGCATTCAAGCACAACCCATGTTTAATGGGCTATTCTAGAGAGTGATCAAGATTTTCTAAACCTTATGAATGTTACTTGATATATATTTGCATAATCTCAAATTCCTTCAGAAACTTTTGAAGTATCAATGTATCCTATATAGGGTTTATAATGATTTCTTTTAATTAAAAAAATAAATAAATGATGTATTTCCTTGTAATTAGATAATGTGGAGATCTCCTAAATCTTCCCCAACACACTATCCTCTTTGGCATGCTATTCATTACTTCCCAAACACCTAGGGTTTTGCATCATCTTTGCCTCTATGACCCGTGGCTTTTAAAATAGATCTCAGTCTTTGCTTTAATCCTTTTCATGGTAACCCTTGAGTTCCATAATCCACCTTCAATCTCTTCTAAAAATGTTGTCTTAAGCTAGACTGCATAGTATGCATATAAAGCAAGTCCTTCATACCTGCCATTGTTCCAAACCACCACTCACTGCCTTGCTTAAAATGTTGCCTCCATAAGCACAATAGCATGTTTTAAAATCATGGTTACCAGTGATTGACCATTAAAGGTCACCACTTTTATCAAGATACAATGAGATTTGTCTTCAAACTCAAGGCATTATGTAAGATAACATTGTGAATTGTTTGTTGTGTATGATTTGATTTTGCTGCACGCATTTACTGCTTTGCTAACTTCTTTTAAGACTGGGTATTGCACCCTCAGCTGCAATCTCAAACAACTCACTCACTATCACTTGAAGATTCCTTTCATGAACATCCTTCTATAAAATCAAACTATGCCCTATAGACTGCCTACTTACTACAAGGGACTCATTGTTTCATGGTATTGTAGTTCTTAAGATCCTTCAACCTTATTGACACTACTTCACAGTCCACAAGGTATTATTCACTATTCTCCCATCTTTGATGAGTCTCAAAACACTACTCAAACATGCAATCCACTACCTCCATTATACATTAATGGCTAAGAAGAAAACATTGAACCTATGATTACCAATGTTACTTCATTTAGACAGTCATTCCCTGATTGCATTTGCCTTGTCTAACACTACCAAAAGCATTTGAAAAACCCTTAAGGTCAGCAAGGGGGTAAGGAAACTCACTGTTAAACTCTCCACTTTACTATGCAAGGTTTGACCTTTATTATCTTGTCACTGCTTAGCTTGTTTTTGACTGTCACATCTCAAGTGACTGTCATTCTTCTTATCGTAGATTGCATTTACAAATGTCACTTAGCTACATAGTGTGCTTGTTATTGGATACAATATTTAGATTGCAAGATTTTGTTATTACCTACAATGTCTCAATCTTTCTGGTATTGCAACCTCACTAATCCGCTATAGTTATTGTTTATGTTTCTACGGAGGCCTAGGGTTTGTACCCTAATCATGCTCTTACCAATGCTTCTGTTGTTTTTTATTAGGGATCTCTCAATGTTGAGGGCCCTAGGGATAAGTTCATCATAAGAAGTGACACATTGCATCTTTAACTATATGGATAAATCCGTATTGACATTAGCAATGATAATTCTGACTTGTTGCTCCTTAGGAATGGGTCACTTGCTCTAACTAGCTCACTACCTCCATTGTTGTATGAATTTTGTGATCAAGTTCAATATTCTGATTTTAGGAGTCTTAACGGTTGGAAATCATAGTAAAATTAGAATTTAATAAGTTTTGGAATCAGCATTTTAAAGTGTTTTTTGGGGTCATTAACTTCAAACTATCTTCTCTTTTGCAGAGGTGGTTGCATGCCAAATTTTTTGGTGTAAAATATCAGAATTATTAGATTATGTTACTTGTCTACGAATAAAAATTATGGGAGTGTGAGTTTGATATTTTTTGAAGATCTAAATAGTCAAGCTTGGTAAAGAAAAATAATGTCAAATAATATTAGTCCAGAACAAAATGAAGAGACACTTGATAGATTGTGGGCTAGATTGAAAAGAAAGGGTGATGGGAAATGTTATTGTCCTTGCAATAATTGCAAGGGCTTAAAGACGAGATGACTTTTAATCTAGCGGTTGAGAAACATTGTAGGCATCATGTGGTTATGTTGAAGGGGGCATGATTATTGTCCATTGGTAAGTTGTTGCATTATATGTGTTTATATTGATTGAATTTGTAAATGTTTATATTGTTTTAGCACATTATATATATATATAATCCTTGATCATGATCATGGTTTATTTGTGTCTATCATTATTATAAAAGATTAAGGGCACCCTAGAATTGAATGATATATGGATTATCCGCGGCCCCAAAGAATGTGGTTTTGCAAAGCGGGCCGAACATGAATACGTGAATATCAAAGATAGAGTTAATGATCCTATGGAAAAAAATAATCATCTTTGCTTGAGAAAACAGTTCAGATGATGAATGCGAATACGTGATCCATGACACATTTAGTGGGGTAATCATGATGATCAAGATGACTTTGATGATGTTCATGATTTACCTATACTTGAGAAGGACATCTGAGCCTTTATGAAGGCTCAAAACAACTCTTCTCTACTACTATATTGATGCTATTGAACTTGAAGGTTATGAATGGTTTATCAAACATAGCAATCTCACGGATGTTAAGGTATGTCATATATGTCATCTTTTTTCATCTATTTTAATTGTTGTTAGTTCATCACTAGTAAATAAAGATGAAATATGTACCATTAATATTCTTTATATGAACAAATTATTTTTTGTTGTAGATTGATTGATGAATTTTTGTTACCAACATCAAATATTTTACCTCGCTCATACCAAGATTTATGTGCCATTATGAAAGATATCAGAATGGAGTATCAAGCAATAAATGCATGTCCCAATGATCATATTATATATCATAAACAACATGAATTTGCAACAGAATGTCCAGAATGTCATATCAATAGATATCAAATAGATCAACTAACAAAAAAGGTGCCTCGCAAGGTTCTTTGTTACATTCCCATTATTCCATGTATGCAACGATTATTTAGGTGTGAAATCTTAGCGCAATTGATGGATTACCATGCACAGAATAGAAGTGGAGATGACATTCTTCGAATACCTGTGGATGGTTCTGCATTTAGGGACATGGAGGAAAAATGGTCACACTTTAAAGAAGAAACTTGTAATCTCAGGCTTTCATTGGGAGCAAACGGTATCAATCCATTTGGAGAGCTAATATCTATTTACTTAGTGTGGCCTATTTTTTTTATCAACAATAACATTCCTCCATGGATGTCAATAAAGAGGGAGCACTTAATGTTGTTAATGATTGTTCTAGGTGTTTGTTTACATCAATTTTCTTTAATGTAGTAGCATCTCATTTGTCTTATTTGTTGCATAATGACTTATATTTTTTTCATTCAATAGTCATGTACATTAATTTATATATATTGCAGTAAAATGGTTATAATAATTATGTAAATATAATTTATGTTCATTCAACTAGGTAAAGTACCAAGTTAAGATATATGAATGTCCTCGAGCCTCTTATCGATGAGTTACTAAAAGTTATGCAATGACATCACTATGTATGGCGATCTCTCTAGACCAATAGGACAAAGACAATTTCAATTCCATGCAATGCTTGTATGGATAAATTCCTGATGCCCAGGGGCTAACCCATTTTGTGGTATGTGTTATAATGTTATTTGCACTTCTAACAATATTTAATTTGGTAGTAGACCTCATGCATGTTTTTAAAATAATCTATTCATTATATATAATTATAAAATTGACATATTTAATCAATTATATATCATCTTTGCGAGGGTCTTCAAACAAAGGGAAAAATTTGCATGTCAATTTGTGGTCCAAGATGAAATCTCGTCATTCAACAAGTTTAGGAAAGTAGGTGTTTGATGAGTATAGGCACTTCCCTCCATACCGAAATCAAGTATCGAACTACTGAAAAACATCTTTTCAATGGGAAAAGAGACTACATGAAAACCACGAAGAATGTCACCTCACCTATGGAAGTTGAAATATAATAGAATTAATCATCAAGGTTATACATCGGATCAAATTGTTTATCTATCATATATGATATGTTTTGAATTTATATTTTTATATTGTGTTGTGTTTACTCATGTTGTGATTGACAATGATTGTCGTTGTTAATTTGTTTAACTTATATGCTTCATGAAGGTCGTCAAGGCATTAATGGTCGGCTTCCACAGGGACTGAAAAGTTATCCAGGACAATTTAGTAGGTTTCCCTACTATGAGCAACTAAAAATTGTGCATTTGTTTGATACAATGCATATGGAAGAATATAACATAAGCGTTATAGAAAATATTGGATGGAAGGCGACAAAAGAAAAATTGTCAAAATTTGTAGTGACATTAGGGAAGCCAATCATGCAATGAAAATGTCATTCAATTAAATAGTGAAATTAAAGACCAAAATTAATGTAGTGCCCTTCCTTGGTTGATATGAGCAACAAAGCAATGCTATAAAAGGAATTCATACAAAATTTGATTCCACGAGTTTGTTCTTGAACATAAACAATATAATAACAAAGAAAGGTGAATTTGGGTCCGGTGGAAAAAGCATGATTAATACCTTCATTAAGGTAATTATTAGTTATACTATATACACTTGTATAATGCATGTACTTCGATTGTATTGTGTTTTACTAATTTTGGAAAAATAATGAAAAGATCATTTTATAATTGTTGCGGTATGTTCTACCTCTATATCTCTAGACAACTTTGACAACAATGTCAAGCAAGTTATATATGATCTTGAAAAATACATGAATTAAGTAGCGAGATTTGATTCAATTAGTTGTATACATCTTATAATTGCCATTTGTTTTACTTGTTATGTAATATCGCGTATATTTTTTGTTAAATCTCATTAATATATTATTTCTTGAATCGCGGCAGATGGCTATCATCTAAAAGAAATCCATAAAGAAGATATAAATTATTGGAAGAAAATTTCTCGTCTAATGTGTGAAATGCAAAAGTGTCTACCTTCAACATTTTTCAATGCATAATAACACTACCTCATACACCAAGTTGAGGAGATTGAATTGTGTGGACCTGTACACACAAGGTCAATGTGGATGGTTGAGAGGCACTTGAAATTTTTGAAGGCTTTGGTTAGACAAAGAGAACATCTTGAGGGTTCTATGGTGGAGGGATATATGGTATACCAGACCATGGTGTACATTATTGAATATCTTCCTAAGTTTTTAGCAAAGATCCATGTAGATCGTATTTGGGATCCCAACTCTATTAACAAATTCGAAGGGGAGTACCTGTTGGGGAAAGGTAGATTGAGGAAAGTAAGAGGTAATTATAAGATGGTCATCGAGATTAATTGGAATGCATTTTATATATAGTTTTTATGTATATTGTACTTATTTAATTTCTAATCTTCAATATACATCAATTATAAATTAAAGTCATATACTGTGGTATTTAACTAATTATACGTAGTTTGTGAATTTCAATTTTTTTTGGTGCAGTTGGTCGAGAGTTGGATGCACTACATTTGTACGTCGCCAACAATCTTGATTGGATGACGGTATGGATTGAACAATGTCAACAATCTAGTCGTGCATTAACATGGGAAGGTGTGGCTTCATTGGTTAAAGAAACTCATTGTAATGGAGATTCCAATGTTACGCAAAGGGAAATTGATTTAGCATATGGTTTAAGAGATAAATAGGTACGTATAAATATATTAATCACCCATATTATTTAATTATTTTTAAGTATATTGATGTATATATATCTTGAGATTATTTTCTTTGCATACATTTGGCCAAGAATAAATATGTTTATCAACTGACGATATTGCAATAATTTTTACATGTTTAACATATTGCAGGTGAAACACCACAAGGCTATGTGGTGCAATGTTTGTAAATTTCGAATCAAAATGTTGGATGACATGAAGAAAACTTGTGATTCTAGTATAACTACAGTCTTTCAGGTGACTAATGTTTCATCTAAAAGCGACATACATCCAGAAGTCTCAGAAAATTGATACTATGGGATTTTGGATGATATACTTGAGTGTGAATTTAAGTCCTTTAGATTAATTTTGTTGGTTGTCCTATGGTACATGCTATGATTGAATGAAAATGATCCTAAGAGAACTCTTATTGAACATGATAATGGATTTACCATGGTTAATACAAGGTTGATCGAGCAAGCTGGAAATGAGCCCTATGATCTTCCAAGCCAATGTAAGCAGGCATTTTACTCTTAGGTTCCAGGTAAACTGGGTTGGTCATTTGTTTTTAAACATGATCCAATAGGAAGGCCGGTAAAGTATAATGTGGTGGAAGAAGAAGATACCGAAGAACTAGAAGATGATGTAGATGATAATCAGGATCAACTATTAGTTGATGATGTTCCTGATGAAGATGTGGAAGAGGAGGAACTAGATGATGATGATGTAGGAGTTAATGTTCATGAAGATGACATCCATGTGGATGATGACATTATTGAAACTAATATCGATGATGATGATGATGATATGACCAATCCTTACAATGTTGAATCTAGATCGGATGATACAGACAAAGAGTTGGATGAAGAAGAAGATCAATGACATTGAAATGTATAAGTTATGCTATTTTATTATCTATTTGATATTAATTTCTTGATAGAATTATATTTGAATTATGTGGTTACATAATTAATTCATGATGTTTTTAATTTTTATGTCATTACATTATTAATTTAATGATGTACTTTTTAATGTTTGAAAGGTCAAAAAATTAAAACATTTCAATAGTGATGTTAACAACCTTGAAATTAATGTGTTTTATGTTTCATGTGATCATAAAAGATTAAAAAGTCAGTTGTAGAGGTGGTTGTTCAGTGGTTGACGTGTATGTTGGTTCTTTTTACAATGTAACCAGGTTTGTTTTCTAATATACCTATGGAATTGCCAATTCCAATCAAAGACAGCTCGAAGGACCTGGACCAACTGACGAGGAATTTAAAAGCCTCCTACACTTCGGGCTTTGCAAGACCTGAGAGGGTGATCCCTTAATGTGTTTACAACCTTTGCACCATTATCATAAACAACATTAATAATAACAGATAATCCCACTTAATAGCTCAACATAATAAGATAATATTGGAAAGAATCGGCTATTCTTCAAAAATATCAACTATATGGAGCATGGGATGACTATAACACAATCCATAATATATCAAATAGTCATTGATTTGCAATCTGTAGCAAGCTCCAGGAAAATACAAACTAATACTGAATCACACGAATGAATGCAACCTAGATCAGTGCCACACATCCATTGGGGAGTCAAATTTATAAGCATTTAAAGGTCTATAACAGATGAAAAACATGACATATAAGGTCCTTGACAATATTGCATTACAATTTCATCAGTATGTATTCTAACTCAATACTACTTATCAAATCCTTATACAAAACATATCTTCCTATAATCCCATTTAGGCATTTTAATTAATTCTTTGAAGTAAAGCTAAAATAGAATCATACACACCACAATAGTGAGATGAATGAAACAACCCTTAGTTATTTTATTCAAAGTTCAGATATGTGCATACAATAGAGAGACATGAGCTCAAATTTATCATTTTAATTCAAATGCTAGTACTGTTATGCAACATTAAATCCTCATGAACTCAAAACCTAGCACAGAATGACTCAGAATCCTAAATTGCATTTCTCTCTAGAAACATATGATTTTACAATCTGTTCTGCAACTTCGCCTAGACTCCATCAAAATTCTCTAACTTGCTGACCCGTACTTCTGGCCTTGAAATCCTTCTTATAGAAAATGAAGGAGCAAACAAGCTTCGGGCCAGAAAGTACACATCTCACCAACCGATTTGGACACCTGATGATATTCCAAAAATCATTACAAAAACAATCATCCTTGAGCATATTCTCGTTCATCATGTCGGCGGAGGAAGGTTGATGCAATAACAAAAAACCATGTGAAACCCACGCCAAGAAAGCCATCAACACAAAACTGGAATCATTGTAGCTGCAACATCTAATTTGCCACCTGTCAGTAACCTACTCTTTTTACTCATCATCATTCAAATACTTAGCCACCCACCTCTGGTATTCTTCGTCAGTTGGCCAGTCAAAATTAATGACCTCACTTACCTTTGTACTATAAGGCATATACTTTACCGCTACCTGATTAGCATCTCTTTCAAAAGATTCTAAAAATGAGCCGGTACCAATTATCTTATCCATACAATTCACCAACAAATCATAATTTGAGTCATCACAAATTACTTTAATTTGATTATTTATGACCTTACTTGCTTGATCCTGCCATTGTTGGAGTGTTCTAATTTCTCCCTTCTCATCAATTATATCAAGTAACAGTGTGTTACCCCAATCTTCCTACTTAAATCATTTGGTAAGGTCTGAAAACCTTGCAATGATTTCACTAATATATAAGTAAGCTTCAATGATTGGGGCTTGTTGTTTACATCAAACCTTGAGGCTTTATTCATAATATCTAGATCATTTGCCCTAGGGATCCAATTTTCAATTATTGGAATCACTATCCCCTGATCCCTATCAATATTCTTTATTGCTTCAAATAGCAAAGAATACAAAGAATGTATAGAGGGAAATTTATTATCTACCCTTTCGTTTAAATGCTCCAAAATAGTAGTAACAATTTCTTTTTCTTTTGAAAGAGAACCCTCCTCTTTTAACCTTAATGATGTATGTAATTCATCAATTTTCTGTATGAGCTGCCTCTTTGTTGGATCAATAGAGCACTCTGTTTCTTCATCAATTTCTTCTAGAGGAGGGGTGAGAGTAGGATTTTGAATAGGAGACCCTGGTGTAGAAACATTTGGAGAAGCAGGAGGCATTGACCCTACTGTGGGAGGTAATGTGCTAGTTCCTGGAGCACTAGATGTTTCCCCAATATGTCTATACTTGAACCTTTCCACTTCAATTTGTAGCTCAACATTCCTCTATTGCATTTTACTATATTCTTCAAGTAAAATGTTATACTTCTCCATTAGGCTCTTTCTTTCAGCCTCCTCCCTTTCAACAGTCTTTTGGGCCAATTTGGCCACATTCACAATTAAATTAGTGGCTTCGGTGGTTGAAGTCTTTGAAGTCCTCTTTATTATTAATCCTCCTTTGAAATTTGGATTAATATAAAAAATGTTTGGCTTTCTTCCTTGTGGAGCCAATGCCCAAATTGCTAAGGTCTCATATTCTTCACTGAAGGCAGAGTTTTGCAATGCTGCTTTAACTTCTTCAGAATCCTAAAAAATATTCTTGGACTTCATAATGGCATTGAAAACCACTACATCTACGATGTCCCATTCAGGAAGAATCAAAACACCAGCCTGACTCACAAGTTATCTCCCTTCTTTAGGAGTTATTTTTTTGAACTCTTCCATTAGTTCAACTTTTACTTCTTCATCATTCTCCTGATATGACCTTTCATGCCTTAGTTCTCTTCTCTCCTTGCATTTATTTTTATATTCCTCAAATTTCATCTTCCATGCCAATTGCAAGAATACAAGAGTCTTTACAAATGCATTGTCATCTAAGAACTCCTTGCAAGCCTTCATTCTTGCATCCTACACACTCTTACCCTTCATATCCAAATCGGATAGAACCAATTCAACTGACCTGGGAGGGGAAGGCATACCAACCTGCATGTCCTGATCAGTAACAATAATTTCATCTATCAGATCCTCAAGTGGGTGATCAGTTCTTTGCCTCTTAGGATGTGGCTCAGATGGTGGTGATGGGGGACTACGCTTTGGTGAAGACTATAATTCAATGATCTTGATTGCCCCGGGTACTTTGAATTTTGGACCTGGTTGTGGAGATGCCTTCATTATTTGCTTCCCCTTTTTGTCTACTTCTTCCTCATCACTGCGAGTATCCCTTTTCCTCCTATAGATGGGCCGCCTTTCTGTAGGTTGATATACTAACCTTGTTTCAATTGGCCTATCACTTTGTCCTTGCATATCCAGACTTAGCCTTAAATTTATCCTTTTTGTTGTCAAGGTGTCCATAATCTCCTTGAAGTTTTTCATCAGAAAATCAATTTTCTTATGGTATGGAGTGAATTCCATCAGTGGATCATAATTCGGATCCATTTCATGCACAATATCTAGTAGCTTACTATAAGCTATCCATTTCTCCTTGTTCAATTCTTGCTTATTTAAATCAAATTCATTTTTGATCAGGTTTTCAGGGAAATTGAACTCATGTGGAAACTTTCCACCTTTTATTCTTTGTCTGAAAAGAGCAAAGAAACCTTCAGGATCATATTGTCGCCTTGGACCAAATCTTAAATGGTAATCAACAAAGAATTTATCAAAATGTGTCCAACCTCCCTTAGAAAAAGTAAAGTCAGACACTAACGGTATAATCAAGGAATAATGTTCCCTTCCCCTTTCCAATAAGGTTGTCTTCATGAATACAACCCATCTGCCACATAACTTCTGCAAACCCTAGTCTTGGTGGCACATTGTATGGCAGTATGTGAGGGGTTCCTTGAAATCCATATATTCTTAGGACAATGCTGACTGGATATAGGATAATTTCACCCTAGTTATGTAAAACCCTCAATTCTGGTTTCCTCTCCTTTGGCCTAAGGAAATCATGCACTTCCTCAAGGATCCTAGGTACATTTACCATCAATCTAGCCCTTAATTTTGAAGCAAAACAATTATCAAATTTCACTTAATTGGTGTTTTCCTTATTACAGGACAGATCTACAGCCCATATCTGTACTAGCAATCTTTCTCCATCAACTGATTGCCTTAAGTTCATCTTCTCAGCAAAGAAATCAACATTCTTAAATAGGAACATATGCATCAACATGAAATTCCAAAAGAATTAAGTACCAGTATCACCTTTCTACAGATTCTACAACCCTTCATCTATCCTCTCCGCCAAAAAAGAAGCAAAGTCATATGTTACAGAGAAGTTAGGGTGTTGTATTTGCACCCCCATGAACATGTATGCAATTTGCATTACTACACCAGGACTGAAACCCAAAATCTGACATAGTAAATAGAAAGTAGCCAGGAAAGGCTTTGCAAAATAATTCAATCTGAAGGGTTCCTGGTCACTAGGGCTTATGTGAAATTGTGAACCTCCTGCCTTAACCAGATGAGGTGGAAGCAACTTAACCCTAAAAAGAGATTTCAGTTTTGTATACTCCTGCTTCATTTCCTCAAAATTAATAGGAACCAAGTCATCACTCAGCTCACTCAAATCAAAAGTCTGTTGGATAACATCTTTGTTAATTTCTAATAGAACCCCTCCATCATTATCTCTAATTACCCATGTGATGGAGTCATATCTCATGGCCACTGCCCTAGGTAAGTCCACATCAGGGAATACATTTGGTACAACCAGCTTACCCATGTCATACATCCATCCATTTGAGAAAGGGTGAGGAAAATTCCTTTGTCGATACCATAATCTGAACATCTCTAAGCCAGTGAGTGGAACCCTAGCATCATCAATGTTGGAACTATTATACACCAACCCCTCCCCTAGGATTTTCCCTCACAATAAAACAACACCCTTCCTTCTATCATTTGTTGACAATGGAAATTGATCTAAGAAATCATCGTACAAGTTTCTTTTCAAATACTCAATGTGGCCAGAGTGTTGCTTGGGTGGTGCCATTTTAGACAAACTAGGGCTTCACTACAATGTTACACTTCAAGTGGCTATGACTAAGCAGAGATAGGAATTTACAGAGTAAAAATACTGCAATTCTTCACAATTTATGATTAAACTATAGCCCCAACAAAAGATTTTAATGAGCTCAGTGACACACATAGCAGACCCCCCTTCCCAATTTTAGGTGCAGAATGAGTGGGAAACAGAGAAAATAAACTCACGGCTTTTTTTGCACAAACTCTAATTTCTGGCTGCAGCTGCTCGCAATTTCACCTTTGGCTCTAAAACTATTTTTTATGAAATACTTGTATGCCTTGTGATACAAATGAAGTAAGTAAATTAATTTTATGTTGATCAAATCTTTCCAGTAGATGTCTCATCCGCCATTAAAGCTCACTCGTGGGCTACACGAATGGCTCCAACCACATTTGATACAGATTTAAATTTGAACTGTTGATCTTCTAGTTTGATCAAATTATCGATGGCTACCTTCAAAATAAGCTGACATAATCACCAACATAGAAATAAGGGGCCCACCATGCCATAATTTGCAAATGAAAACCATGTGGCGGTTGCCAGCGATATCGCAATCCCTCGATTTACCATCGTGGGATGGCAAGCAACCGTTGATCCTTCTCATCAGAGATCCTACTCCTTCAAAAATGGTCACCATCCTTTTTGTTAACTATCGAGCAGCTTTTCCCTCAAAATTATAACATCCGCATTGAAATAAAGCATGTGCATCTCACAAGCACTTTAGTAATTCACCCCTTAACACATTTAGAACTGGCTAATGCTTCCTTCACTCTTTAGACCTCATCGGATGAGACATGTGGCAAGTGCTCGTGATATCACGATCCTATAATTCCTGATCGCGGGATGGCGGGCACAGTTGATCTGCAAGAAATAGATCAATGACAGTGCTAATTCAACCCTCTACAAAATAAAATCATCAATGGCCAACTTCAAAACAAGTTGACACAATTTTCAACATGGCGATAAGGGGCCCACCTTACCATACACTATGAAGGAAGTCCACGTGGCAGTTGCCCACGATATCGCAATCCTAAAACTTTTGATCATGTGATGGCAGGCAACCGTTGATCCTGAGCATCAATGATCTCGTTCCTTTAACACAGTTGCCAACCATGTTGTTAAACTTCAAGTAGCTTTTCCAATGAGATTATAACATATCCGTCGATTTAGAACATGTGCATCTTGAGAAAACTTTAGTAATCCGCCCCTTAATACATTTAAAGCTAGCTAGTGTTTCCTTTACTCTTTAGGCTTCATCGGATGAGACACGTGGCGCCCACCCATGATTTCACAATCAACCCAAGCACCATCACGGGATGGCAGGGAACGACACAGATCAAATGGCAGTTGGCCAGCAATAGCACAAATTTGATCCCTCGGATAGGACACATGGCGCCCGCCTGTGATTTCACGATCCTTCAATTCTCGATCAAAGGATGGCGGGCACCATTAATATCTGCAGGAAATAGATCAATGGCAGCACTAAATCAACCCTTTCAAAATAAAACATTTATTAAAAGGAAAAGTGGGCATTACTAGGCGAACGACAAATAAAAAAATTATATTTATAGAAGAAAAATAAATTGAATTTACAATTTGTTTTATAATTTCACTTTTAACTTTAAATGTATGTTCACTCATTAAGTTGTATTTTTTTTACAATCACATTTTTATTTTAGATGTTTGTTTATAAAATATAAAGATGCATTAAAAATATATTAGAAATATTTTTCTTTATATTATATAGCATTCATAACATTAAATTAACATAGAATAATTTCACAATATTACTTAACCAATCAAGAAAAATTTAATCATTACTATGCAACATTATTCTCACATCAAACTAACAAATAAACATTGAAAAAAATTATTTTTTTTTATATTATAACATTCATAACTTAAACCTTTTATACACAATATCAAGTTAATTATAAAAAACACAAAATTATTTATAAGCAACTTAATTTTTTAACAATTTAATATAATTAAGAAAATTTAAATAAGAATTATAGATAAATTTATGAAATATTGATTTACTTATCAAGAAAAAATCAATGATAAATTTACTTACCAATCCATTTTAACCATCAAGAAAAAATAATCATTAGTGATTGCAACATTATTGGCACATCTTTTAAACTGACAAATAAACATTGAAAACACATTTATTTTTTATATTATAACATTCATAACTTAAACCTTTTTATACACAATGTCAAGTTAACTATAAATGGTATAGAGTTTAGATTTTCTATATCTCTCATATATCAACATAGGTAAATTTGAAAATATTTTAAATTATATAATTTCAAAAAAAATTGAATGAATTTATAGAAGATTATTTTTATTAAAGTGATAGAATCTAATCCCAATACTAACATTAATTATAAGTCTAACCATAACCCCAACCCTAAAACTAACACTAATTAACTTCAAACCTAACTCTAATTCTTATATCCAACCCTAAACATAACTATGATTCTAAAACTAACATTAATGAAACCCTAATTGACATGAACCCTAACCCTAATACTAACCCCTTGCCCCAATTGAACCCTAACACTAACCCCAAGCTCTATCATAAAACCCCTTTCTTTACCCCAACCCCAACTAATCCTAATGAATCCTATACCTAATTTTAATTAAAGTCTAACCCTATTTGAACCTTAAACTTAATTGAACTCATGTTTAGGGTTAGGGTTCAATTAGGTTAGGGTTGAATTATGGTTATGATTAGGGTCAAAATTCAAATAGGATTATGGTTGGAGTTTAATTAAGGTCCATTCACTTAGGGTTAAGGTTCAATTAGTATTCAATTTGGGTTGAAAGGGATGATTAGGGTTATAATTCAATAAGAGGATTTAGTGGAGTCGGGGTTAAAGGTTAGTCTTAAGTGGGGCAGGATTGGAGTTAGGGGTTGATTAAGGTAAGGGTTATTGTCTATTTTTAGGGTTGAGGTTCCAATTAGAGTTCTCTAGGGTTTTGATACAATTAGGGTTAGGTTTCAACAATGCACCCTGGGAGTTACGATTGCAGTTCAATTAGTGTTAGAGTTAGGGTTATAATATGAGTTCCAATGGGTTAGGGTCAGAGTTTTAATTAGTGTTTAGAGAGTTAGGGTTGCAATAATAAAATTTTTCCATATTGATATGGAAGGCATTCAATTGGATTCATATACAAATGCACAAATAGAGTGGTAATTAGGAGGTATCTTAGAACTAAAGTTATAACAACAAATACAATCCTTAGCTTAATCATTTTTTCTTTGTTAGGGTTGGGATAAGAATTTAACAGGGCCAACCGAGACTTAGGAAATAAAACCCTACGAAGGAAATAAAGTATTAAAATCAAAGTTGGGTTTTAATTTTAATCTGGTGACGTAAGCCTAAGCCATTAACCCCAGTGGTCATGTCACTGATGGCTTAGCCAAAGCCTTTCATTAAATACTAACTGTGCAATGTGTAGGTTTTTTAGATTCAAAGATATGGGAGAAGATCTCGATCGTACCCTGCCAACTCACAGACCTAAGGTGTCGCCCTATTATTTGGTGTGAGGTCAGCAAAAGGCAGATGTGTGTCATGTATGGATTAATGTTATTGGTCATGAGGAAGGTGAATGATTCTTTGTTGGATGTCAAATCGAGTTAGCCCGAGATAAACCGTTTGATCTGCCAACTTTTTAGGAGATCAGCGGGCAGTATTCAAAGTTGGAAAATGACACATGGTGGCCGTTTTATTGTATAACTGGTGAAGCATTAATGAATTATTCCTTGCTTGTGTAGTCATGTCGATCTCAATCTGTATAAAGATGTTGGCAATCATGAAGGGTAATCTTTGGATTCTCATGCAGCTCTAGTTAAATGGTGACATTACATATGCCGCCAAATTGCCATGTTTGCACATGCATTTTTACTAAGCATTGATGAAGGTTTCCATTACCTCGCACAATAAATACAAGAGGAATTAACTACTAATAGTGTCATTCTTGTAATAGTTAGAGCACTTTGTGGGCTGAGTCTAATCAAGTTTGAGTGCCTGTCTGAGAAGAGAAAATGAGTAAGTCAGTAAGGAGGTCTGTTCGTTTGAGCTCACAAAAGCTTAGTCCTACTATTCAGGAAGGTGCTTTGGTTGACAAGCCCAGGCTTGTGCCCACTAGATGCAGTAGAAGGTTGCAATTCTAGGACGTTGTTGCTCAGCTGGTAGATGACAAAGGCAAGCAGTTGGTAGTGTGCTCTATTACTAGTGTCGATAGGAAAATAAGGTATGGGCATGGCTCCTTATCTGGATTCCAACACTCGCCCATTGACCTTACGAGCAACACTTCTGATGATGTAATCAAGATCGACTCCGACTACTGTCGGTATTTACATCGCTTCAATCATGGTTTTCCATCTGATGAGGAAGTGATATCTATCGTGCAATTAGTTGTTAAAACCCCAAGCGGACAAACTAGAACCGTATTAGGCAAGGACAAGAGAGAAGAGGAGGTTGAGGGTCTACCGTATTGGGAAACAACTAGAAGCGGGCGTGTATACCAGGGTCTGAGTGTTGGTAAGGGTAGGGTGGTGGGTAAATAAGAAGTTGTTGTGGTGCCTTCGTGGCAATTTCGTTGCCTAGTTTTTTTGGGGGATAGCAACAAGGGGATTTTGATGACAATTTGTGTTCCCTTTTCTTTTAGCTTTCCCCAGTTCATGCGCCAATATGTTTTGCAGATTCAACATGTGGGAAGTTTTGAAATGAAATTCAAATGCAATGGATATTTTATTCAAATAAAAATTTGTGGTGAAATTACATTTGAGCCCGAAGCTTGTTGCTCCCTTTTCATATAAAAGGGAATTCAAGGCTCATTTGTAGGGAGAGAATTGATGAAAGCCCTAGCTAGGTTTTGAGTTGAATAATGGGTAGAAAGATATATGTCCTCTGATTAGTAAGTGATATCTGTGGTGCCATTGGCTGTTAAAACCCCAAGTAGACGGAATAGAATAGATAGCCTGTTTTGAGTTTTGGATGAATATATGCAAATTATCTTAAATTGTATGCAGATATGACTTATAAGCATGAATAAACATATAATTCTAATATATTTTCTCTCCTTATGTGTATTTGAGTGAATTTTGAATGAAATGTTAATGATGTTGTCATTCTTCTTTTGAGAATTTTTTCAATTGTGTGTCTATGTTTTGGGTAGAATTCAATTTTAAAATGTTGAGGTTTCATATTTATATGTGTGAGATTGATCTAATATTCTAGAAAATGAATGTTAAAATATCATGAAAAAAATGGGCATAGAATGAATGTAGAAGTAAAATTATATTTGCATATATTCGCAAAATAAGATCTAATAAACAAAAATATATGCAATTAAAAATAGGAAAAATAATTCAGCAAATTTAGATAGAGATATAATTAGATTATATGATAACTTTTAAAGATAGGGTTAGGGTTTGATTAGGATTAGTGTTAGCTTAGGGTTATGATTAGAGTTATGGTACAATTGGGGTTCAATTAATGTTCCTTAGGGTTTTCTTTTTTGGGAGAAGTTTATTGAATGGTAAGTGTATTTTATAAAATTAATATTTCAAAATTTATTTTAGATAATACTACATGTGGTTTTTCATATGGTATTAAATTGTAGATTAAAATTGATAATAGATTTCCTTCCTTCTTTTGCATTGTAGCTACCATAATATATGGCCTTAAAATCCTATTCATATTTTGAGCTTTTCTAAACTATACAACACGACATCGAACAAAAAAATTTGTTATGCATTTTTTCCAAGCACAAATCCTTAGAATTATTAATGTGTTACTTAGGTTAATTCTTTATTACAATAAATAAATACACACTAATATATATATTATGGATTTGAGGGAAAATATTAAAATATTTATATATATAGAAAAATTTAAATGCAAGGGATTCAAGTACATACCTTTGATTTTGTTAATGTTGATGAAGATACAAATGTTGATGAAGTGCCAAATTTGATGACATG
The DNA here is from genome assembly GCA_007258455.2 of Sequoia sempervirens. Classification (NCBI taxonomy): domain Eukaryota; kingdom Viridiplantae; phylum Streptophyta; class Pinopsida; order Cupressales; family Cupressaceae; genus Sequoia; species Sequoia sempervirens. The sequence goes on from VDFB02168118.1 coordinate 43,602,296, forward strand.
ATGATATAAAAAACTGGAATATCTTTGCTCTATGTGGCACTTGAAATTTTGTACAAAACTATAACTAACTCTACATCAAATCTGTGACTTTGGACCTATTTTGCATCGATAAATATGAGCTTTGACACATGCCTCCTAATCTAGCATACAATATGTGCTTAAATGCTCAAAATAGTTGGGAGTAGT
>VDFB02168118.1:43602581-43619686 GCA_007258455.2 Sequoia sempervirens
GTGTAGGAGGAATTTCAACTACATCCTTATTGTTTTCTGACTTTGTCTCTGACTGTAGATCCAAAGTAGAAGGCTTCAACTCATGAAAGATTACACTTCTACTATATACAACCTTCTCCGTATCAGGATTCCAAATCTTGTATCATTTTATGCCAGCACTATAGCCAATAAAGATACATTTGACAGCCTTGTTCTCTAACTTAGATCTTTTCTCATACGACAAATATGCATATGCCTCACAGCCAAAAACACGAATATGTCTTAGAGAGGGCTTCTTACCAGACCATGCTTCCAAAGGTGTTTTCTCAACAAGAGCAAAATTTGGAGAACGATTAATCAAGTAACATGCAGTAGCAACAACCTCAGCCCAGAACTTCTCCTCCAAGCCAGCACTACTTAGCATACTTCATGCTCTCTCCATCACTGTCCTATTGAACCTTTCTGAAACTCCATTTTGCTGTGGAGTATAAGGTGTAGTCTTATGTCTTTTAATCCCATGGTCTTTACAATACCTCTCAAAATCATCAAAACAAAATTCACTGCCATTATCAGTCCTTAAACATTTTATTTTTCTTCTAGTCTGATTTTCTACAAGGTTCTTAAATTCCTTAAATCAACTGAACACTTTTGATTTACTTTTCAAAAAATAAAAAAATGTTCTTCTCGAATAATCATCAATGAATGATACATAGTACCTTGACTAAGACAAATAAGGAACATTCACTGGACTAAAAACATCAGAATGAATATAATCTAGCATACTAGAAGATTTATGAAGACTGGAATAAAACAAAACACAGTGTTGTTTTCCATATATACAATGTTCACAAAATTCAAATTCGAGGTTACAATCTTCAAGCCCCTCAACCAGGTTTTTGTTCTTTAAGGTTTTTAAACCTTTCTCTCCAATGTGGCCTAGCCTATGATGCTAGAGCATAGTCTTTTCTGTTGAAAGTTTAACTTCCATAGAGTTTACACAATTAGGAACATTTCCCTGTTTTCCTCCATGAGTAGCTTTCTGTGACTTTACAGAGACACTGTTGCATTAAACAGTGTGTGCATCTAGCTTGTACAAGCTACCAAGATGAGCACCCCTTGCTAGCACCATTGAGCCTCTAGTCATCTTGCAGCCATTTCCAAAGAATGTGACTTGCACTCCAATATCATTCAGCTTACTAATAGAAAGTAAATTTTGATCCAGACCTAGTATATGCATTACATCATTAATTCCCTTCACTCTTCCATCAGGGAATTGAATTCTGACTCTTCCACGATCAACAATTTTCAAAGTTGAATCACTTGCCAAGTACAACTTTCCACCATCGCATTCTTCATACTTCATAAACCAGTCTCTGTGAGATTTCATGTGGAAATATGCTCCAAAATCAATCAGCTAGACATTATCTGATGTCTGTGTATCCAAGGCTACAATGAAGGCATCTGCATCACTATGAGAAGAATCATTGTCGGAAGAATACTTCTTCTTCTTCTCCTCCTCTTTACAATCCTTTTGGACATGACCAGGTTGCCCACAGTTCCAGCACTTCACCTTGGACTTCTTGCCAAGAGACTTTGATCTCCCCTCTGATTTCAATTTAGATTTCTTGTCCTTCTTCTTTCCTTTCTCTTTCGATCTTCCTCTAACAGCAAGAGCCTCCTTCGCCATCTCAGAAGATTTCCTTCTCATTTCTTCTGATAACAAAGAAGCAACAACATCTTCCATCTTAAAACTGGATGTTATACTCCTAATAGCCATCACAAGGTGATCCCATGAATCTAACAAAGAACACAATATTAGCATACAATGATCCTCTTCATCAATCTTCACACCACAAATGTTAACTGTGCAATCATCATGTTGAATGAGTTCAAATGATCAGCTACAGACCCTCCTTCCTGCATTCTCAAAGTGTACAACTTCTTCTTCAGGAACAGTTTATTCACCAAAGACTTCCCCTGATAAATAAATGTGTCTCTTCCACAAGGAAGATGCAGTCTTCTCTTCATGTACATTTAGAAGAATGGAGTATGCTAAACAAAGCCTTATCAGTCCCTTAGACTTTCTATCTACAAGGTCCCAATCTTCTTACTTCATGCCTATAGGTTTCACTCTAGACACAACAATCCAAAGATCACGATCAACCAATAGATCTTCCATCTTAAGTTTCCACAACTCAAAATTGTTGCCATTGAACTTCTCTATTTCAATATTTCCTGATGTGCTAGCCATCTCAATTTGTAATTAGAAATTGACAAACTTCTACAAGACTCCCACTGAACATAATTGACTCAAAAAAAACCCAATGTACCCACAAGGATAACACAACTGGCCAGGCTCTGATACCACTTGTAAGGAAGCTAGATGCAGAAGTAACTCTCCTAACGTTAAAACCTTAGGGAAGAATGCAAAGATACCTTTTTAAAATTTTACAATTACAGTCCAATTAAGATGCACATGAAAGAGATAACAAAAATAGAGTATTTGAAAAACACATATGAACACCAGATATATGTGGGAAAACCCTTATGGGAGAAAAACCCACCACACCAAGAGAAGTCACTTTGCATTATAGTAATAAAGATTACATACAGAGATCTGACTTATCTTTTTGATGTCAGTTTACAGCAGCATTCACCATTAACAATCTTGATACAAAACATTCATGTTATAGTCTTCACATAATAGAATTCATCCATTGATCATACAATCACACAACAATCCATTGATTCATCGAACCAGACATCATCTGCTATTCCAGACTATAACCATGTCACCCCTGTCTGTCGAGCTTCCTCTCAATAACGGCCACAATGAACTATCTTCCAACGGTTCCCATTCGGCTCCTCTGATTGGTCAACAACGAGCCACATAGGATAGTCTTCTCTCGGTCAAAGTGATCAACCTATGTTGGCATGTCAGTGAGACACAAGAAGTGTCTCCCCGATGCCCAAAGGCTTCACCATCGATGTCGCCAAGAGTTCACCTATCGGCAAGATGTCATACCGAGTCCAGAAGACTATCGCTAAGACTTCCTCATGTCACTAAGACCTCATACCGAAGTTCTTCACATGTATCGCTATCACCAAGACTCATCGCTATTGGTGAGATGTCATACCAAAGCTCCATAAGTCACATAGACATGAGTGTTCACATCGGAAAGACAATCATCTTTCACTGAGAGAACATACCGAACTTCTAAGACTCTCCCCAAAGACTTCAAAATAAATGATGTCGGTGAGACTTCATTTGTCGCTAAGACTTCACACTGAGACCTCCTTCGTTATCCTGATGACTTCAATGCAAAACCGTTCGACAAGACATCATACATTAGTAAGACTTCTTACCGAGCCATTGCATGTTACTCCGAGTGTATATTGTCACCAGGATTTCATAGTGAAACCTCCATGTTACCCCAAAGACACCAAGAAAATGCTATCGACGAGACATTCCTATCGGTAAGACTTCTTAGCGAACACCCAAGACACTCCCCGAAGGCTTCAATAGAAAATGTTGTCGGCGAGACATTAGCTATCACTGGGACCTCACACCAAAGTAAGCCTTTCGGCCAATGGTCTCCCCGATATATGATATGAATGGCCTGTCAGCTAGAGATCTCCACTTGGTATAGGGTTACAATGACAGTCACAAGTCACAGCGATAAGCTCCTTCGGCATGACTTAAACATTGTCTCAGTGACCTGTACAAACCACAAGATCCAAAGTTGCTAGTTGGCCAGACCCAAAGCATGTCACACCGACTTGCCTCTCTTAGAGGTTTCAACCTGTGGGATTGAGGCATATATTTCCAACACCTAATATAATAAGGCTCATTTCCCAAAAAGATAAAGAAATGCTCACTGCCAAAGGACTCACTATACAGAAGAAAGAAGAATAGAAGAAGGGGTGGCTAACTACCAATTTGAACTACTAATCTCTCATATGTTGAAAGTATAGTTCCACTGAAGCACAAACAACTCATCACATAGACTAAAATGTAGACACCTTCTGCTCACTACATTAGGAAGTCATAGGCAATGTAAGGCTCGTACTTAGATCATCACACTTGATCACATTCACATCGTTTGCATCACACACTCTGCTCTTAATTCACATAACAATTCTCCTTGCATTTATACCCTTTGTGACCCAAAACAATCTCAATTAGGTCAGCCTTAAGGAAACATATGTACCTCAACTATGCAACATTAAATTGGTCGGCACAAAACACTTCCATAATATAAAGAAGTGAAGAAAAGCCACACCACTACTTAACTGGGACCCAAATCTACACCAATGTGTTGCTTCTCAATACTTCCTCAAAGAACAATTATCCTCTATAATTAGCGCTAGCATGCTAGGTTGGCCAAACCTGCACTAACACTAACAAGTGACTCCAAACACACCTCTCCAAGCTTGGAAACATCTTGTGAACCACAAAACAACACTCCACAATATCTATACAAAATCTCATAATATTCCACATCATCAAAATATTCACTACAACTATTGCAACGATCTGAAACTTAATAACACCTTCAATTTGTGCAGCTAGACACATTGACACATACATCCAACACACCAAGAAACTTTGTGGAATAAATCAACACCTAAAAATTCAAGGGAAGGTAGATACAAACATTATAAGCATGTTCCTAGATCTGCAACATCAGAACCTTCACTGCAGAGAAATGCAGAGCAATCTCATTTCTCCTAGACACCTTGTTTCACTAGACACACACTATCAAACACATCTTCCACTATAGTACAATCCAGAACCTAAAAATAGGGATATGACACCTTTGAACACCTCTAATCATCATGTCCAAACTTCATGAGAAAAACTTCAATCATGAAGAAATGCAAAGAAAAACACTGAACACCACTCTGTCGCACCAAACTCTCTTTTATTCAAATTTTCTCAAAAGCACTTGGAAACCAAGTGAAACAACTTCTTCAAGAACATTACTAAAATCTCTAAAACACATCTAAAACATGTGACATGGAACAATTTCCCCAAACCCAAGTAAGGCCAACAACCTCTGCAACTATACTGAAGTAGGACATCAGTGACAATGCCAACATGTGTTGACATAAATACCAACAATTACATCATTCTCTTTACACAAGGGGTTGACATCAATGACAACACCCAAGAAACTCACAAACATCTCAAGCTTCCAAAATTCCAACAGATGAAACAAAAGGAATTCATATATATGTACTATAGTTGTAAAATATATGTATTATAGAACAATAATTTTTAACCCACCAAAAAGAAGTCATAGAACAGGTAATGGATAGAATAGTGTGGGGAGGTGAAAAATGGATATAGCCATAAATATGCTACCAACATTAGGTGCTTATAAACTCACATAGCCACACACATGTCTTCTCACTTATGCTTTCACTCTTTCTCATACACATTATTCTTATAAAACTCAAAATTTATCTCACAAAACCCTATCATTCATTTCACCACCAAGCAATCATTACATCATCTATAAATGGTTGCACTAGTGCTAGTCAATATAGGAAATCCCCCTACAACGCAATGGAGGTGGACCTAGATGAATCTTTCTAAAAAGTTCTCATAGACATTATTTACATTAAAGATATATGAAAACACATCCATGCACCCTTAATAGAAATTGATCATATGAAGTTTGAGGAGCTCAAAAAGACATTAATTTAGTCAAGAAAATAGGAGTATAAATACCACAATATAGACAATTGCAAGAGAAAAATATAGATCATGTGTCATTTTTTTTCTATATTTCTTAAATGAGGAGTTGATAAGGATAATATTAAACTAGATACACAATGAATACCTATACTTGGAAAAACCCTATTAGATCACAAATAAAGCAATCCAAGTGGTAATGGGGCCCACTACACATGGGGAGGTTTCACCAAAGAAGGCGATTAAAAATAGCAAGGTCGCAAAGTTAATTGGGTAACATACAATAATAGGAGCTTAGACATATCAAAAATCGCCAGCTCAACTGTGGATATGCAACTATGGTGATTTCATAAAAAATTTATTACACAAATTGTAAAGACTACTACGAAAGCCTCAATACACACCACACATAAAATTATAGTATATGGGAAGGATATAGACCTATGATTTCAGTATTTTGAGAACAACTCTTACAAAATATTCAATGGATGAAGAATTCCCAATTATGAGTCTAGGTATGGCATACTAATAATTTTTCTAACATTATATTTTTGAATTCACTATCGACATTTGTTGGAAAATTATGGGAAACCACTAGGCCTATAGCTAAAAAAAAAAAAAACATATCAAACAATTCAAGGATGTAACCTCATTCACCACAACATGTTTGGTTTCTTCAAAACCCTACAACAACAAATGCAAGATAAAGAATATATATCCTATGATGTCATACACTAATATACGAGGGATATTGTCTTCTTGGTAAATAAGGACTATACCATATTGGAGGTCATAGAGCCCCAAACATCTTGGATCACACAATATACATATGAATCTACACCATATTGGATGTCATAGAGCCCAAAACATCTTAGGTCGCACAACATACATATGAATTCAATGATGCAAATATTGATGAATATGTAACTACATTGCTTAACTTACCGAAGGACCCCAATGCAAAGACATTTACCATAAAAAAATAATTAATGGAAAACCTAGAAAATAAAAAAAATAGAGGATCTTATGGATAAAAATAGATAAAAATTAAAGGAGAAATGGGGAATATCAAAGTAAAAACTAGAGGAGAAGAGAACCTCAACTCCACAAATATTTAGGAGGCTACAAGTGGGGTCATATCTAGTTTCATGAACATAATTAGAGGGACATGAAGAGAAGAATGGTAAAGTAAAAAGGAAATTACCCACAACACCAACACAAAGTGAAGCATCAATAGAACAAGCCACTAAAGCACTCTTACAAATAAGTGCAAAAAGGAGATCGAAAAAGTAAAAACAATAAAAAAGTAGGAAAGAAACACAGTCTTCCATAGAAGAAGAGAAATGAGAACAAACATAAGAAGAAACACAAGTCAAATATTTACTCAATGTCAACATCCTCTTTAGTGGCTTGTTTGGAGAAAGGATCTTGCACAATATCACACAACTATATGGAGAAATAGATGCTACAAACAAATCAATTATCAAATCGATCATTAGATACATGGTTACCTCTACAAAAATAATGGACTAAATTATGGAATAATTCCCACACGAGTTGACATCAACCCTTAAGAAAAAGAGGGGAAAATAATGCAAGAAGATGAATGGTTAAGAGAACAAGCTTTAGCAGAAATCACTCCCTCCACTACTCTTGAGAAGAAGAAGGTAGGATAATTACAATTCAACAAGCTTCAATCAAAGTAGAGGGTAGACAATTTAATGTTGTAAAATCCATAAACCCTACACCAAATTAAAGAAGAAACATTAGAAGCCACTAAAAAGGAATATGCATCCATGTAAGAAGAGGAAATAAATGACAATAAGACAATGTAGGGAACCCAACAAGAGACTGGAGTTAGTTAGTAGGTCAAGACCTACCTTATACATCTCTCCCATCACTAGATAAGCATTCCTCATCTACCACAACATGATTAATGCAACCTCTTAAGGAATTCATGTAGAGACAAAAGTAGATTCAACCAATGATGTCACCACATCTACAACTACCAATGGTTGGATCCTAAGTGTTTTCACAGAAGAATGAACCCTTATTGAGATGATGAAATCACTTAGCTACCTCATGAAACATGGGATGATCTCCCTAAGTGTGGGCTTAGATGGAGGAGATCAACCTCTAGAGAGGGATAGTTCCCTTAGGAATTCATCTAATCTAACCTATGCTACAACTGCTTGCTGAGAAAATGGTGAAAGGAAAACATAAAAATGAATCCCTAAAATCTAAGAGGTGATGCACCAAATAATTCTTTTCAAACCTACACTATTGTTTGAACTTACAACATAGTCAAATGAACAAGATAAACTTATGCACAACTTTGGTTTTCTATCATATTTATGCATTAGTATTTTATAGGAAAGTTAATATTCAATAACCTCAAGAGGAAATCACATGTTTTTCATAGTCAAGATTTGTATAAATAGATAACATAACTGTTGATGGGGTGTTTTCAAACTTTCTCAACACAGGAAGTGCATAGGTGCACTACCTCTCTTGAAAGGAAATCTCCAACAAAAATTTGTTGAAAATCACCCCAAGGTCTCTCGGGTGTCAGGTCACGACTTGCATGGAATTCCTCAGTTGATGCTCAATATGATTTTGCTAGTAATCACAGGGCAGACTTACGTGCTTAGCTGGATATGAGGTGAATCATGAGGTGGAGTTTCTAAAATGGAAGTTAAAGTGTAGTCTACTGCAGGTTCAAACATTAATCATAAACTCCTATTCTATCTTAAGATTTGGTTTTATAATGTGCAATGTGTGAACCCCTTTTCCAACTTACATTAGCAAAGCAAACACTCAAAGTGTTAGATCAAAATGCAAGTATGAAATAAGAGTTCCCCATAAAATCCATCTGCATTGTTAGATAACAAGGAAAAGGATGATATAATCAAATACAAACACAAATAACTATCCTTATTCTAAAACAAGACAAACACTTGATCTTATGGAGGGATTGGTGCTATTTTGATATGGAAAATAGCCCTTTCCCAACCCCTTTAGATAACCTAATGATAATGATGGACAAGATCATTTCTCAAATGAAGAGAGTGACCTTGCATGAGTGATTGTAGAGATGACTTGTGGAGTTGTGAACAAGATTATTTCTCAAACCAAGAGAGTAACATTGCATAAAAGTTGTGGATTTTTGAAGGATTTGCTTAAGGATGAAGCCTCTGTTTAAAGATTTTCAAATACTGAGTGTTTAAGAGGGACCAATGTGGGACTAAGAAATAGGCCAATGAAAAGAGGCCACTTGTCAAGTGGTGATATGCCAATGGATGTGCAAGATTTGGGAACTGTGCCCATGAGAGGGAGAATTTGAATTCAAATTTGGGCAATAAATTTTGAGAGGGGGACAAGAAAAACAGCAATAAATGCAATGTTGGAGGGACAAATCAACTTGTCATGTTTTTCAAACTTGAGGGCCATGTTGAGTGAAAATGAGGATTTTAATAAATCAATAAATTGATTTATTGGTGCAAGTGGCTAAATCTAGAGAATGCAAGTGGTGAGTATTAGCATTTAATCAAGATTAGGTTAGCTTAATGATGATTAGGATGAGTTTGACCTCTTTGACTTAGATATTTGATTTATTTAAATCAAAAAAGGAGAAATATGAATTGGATTTAATTAAATAGATGTTTGATTTATTTAATTAAAGGGATGATGATAGGATCAAGTTTGATTTATTTGATTTAAGCTGATGACTTTAGGAGATTGATAAATAAACTTGATTTATTTGTTGAATGGAATATGATTATGCATGATGCTAATTTTGCGTGTCTACACAATGAACCTTAGCATAGGTCACTTCTTAAAAAAAGAAAAAAAAGAGCAGGGAAGAGAAGAGGTTCATGGATCTAATACTAACTATGAACAATGATCATGGAGGATTCTACTGTGGACAACTTCCTTAAAACAAAATTTTGCTTAACCAAAAAATTTGCAGTATCATGAAATTTGTGCTATCTTCTAAGGACTACAAATGTTTTACCATTCATTCACTATAAACATGCATGAACAAAGATAAAATTTTGGGGCAGCTTTCAATTTAAAGTCCAAACTAACTTTGCACAACTATCTACCATCAGTAAACAACAAAAAGTATGGACAAGAAAGGCATCAACACAACATAAATCTTCATAACCATTGAACAACATTACCAAATCTATCAAAAAAATCTAGGACTATGAAGAAAAACAAATAAAATCTAACTAAATCATCTAAATATGGGAGATTAATCATGAAACATGCAAAGAAACTCAGAAATCCACCAAAGTCAATGTATTTCTATTAAAATTTCTACAACATGTCTTTACAACAACTCAACTCTCTTTTGAAAATGAGAGGAGACCCCCTATTTATAGTGTCCAAAAAGTGGAATGAATGGTCAAGATTGATTTGCATTATGTGGCCAAGATTCACTACAAACTAGGGTTCTACCTACCCCCCAAATATATTAAATTTTAGAATACATTTTTTCCCTTTCCCTATTTTGTTTTCTAGTGGCAACACTATAGTATTTTGTCTTTTTGTTGATTCCCTTTGCTGCAACTATTCTGTAAGGAATTCTTCATCAATAATAGGGTTCCCTTCTTGCTTCTTCAAAGCGGCATACTCCACAAAATTCAAGATTGATGGTTGGAGCTTTTCAACTTCCATAATCTCATATTGCAGCACTTGGTAACTCAATTACTTGGAGCGGTCGATGAGCTTTTCCCAATCTTCATCATACTTGGCTGAGTGGGCTCTGAATTGTTTGGATTGGGTGAGGGCTCAGGAAGCAAAACTCAAGAAGTCTGTAGTGACTTCACCTGACATTCCATCTTCCATCTTCTTATGGAAGTGTGGCCTTACCTTTTATGAATCAATTTGAATGGCAGGCATATCAAACCTCGTCATTAGCTTTAGATATTGAATGAAATATGCCCTAACATCCTTGGCCCAATCAATATTTGGATCCACCTTGCAAAGTACCTACTCCAATCTTTCCTTTTGGTTCTCGAAGTTCAGCTTCATATCCATGAGCCAATGATCATATGCCTTAAATGAAAGCTCCTTTTCCCAAGTTTTCTTTGGTAGCTTGAGGATGACCTCATTTTTTGGGTAAGTAGACCCATATATCCTTGGGAAGTTCGTACAAAATTTCCTTGGGCCCTCAAGATACTTTTGTACCTCCAAGAACTTGTTTGTTCTCCTAACAACATGGCTAATGCCCATGTTTCCAACATATGAGGCCTGTCAGAACTATTCTTTCGTGGTCTTAGCCAAGTTGTTCCTTTTTTTCAGCTTGTTGACCTACTCCTTGGACAACAACTATAGTGAAGCCAAGGATGTAGTAGGGAGCTCTTCTGCTGACAAGCATTGTTGGATATACGCCATCAAATTAGCCACTTGTTCCTTGAGCTCATCCTGGAGATCTTATCTTGTTGTATTAAATGCACCACCATGGCAATAGACTCCTGAAGGTGATCCACCTTCTGCTCCCTCGAAGTAGTTCCCAAGTTGATGGTGGAGACGTAGCCTATTCCCTCTTCTCCCACCACTAGCATAGCTACTTGCACTGTTATGGATCTAGAGGCATCCATTGTCACCTTTGATCTAATTTTAGGCTTCTTCTCCTTCTTAGTGTTGATCTGAGCTCAGGCCAATATGGCCTCCAATCTTGTTCTTGGATCCCTCAGGGCAAGAGCTTTCTTCTCCAGTTGCCTTTCCATCCAATTGGGCATCGAGGACTTTTCTTTGGGTGATTCTTGGTCACCTTCCTTTTCATCTTTCCTGATTTCAATCTCTTTATCCTTGGGAGCTTCTTTCTTTGTTCTTGTATCTTCTTTTTCCTCATAGGAGTCCTAGATGAACATCGTGTGTTTGATGGGGGATTTAGTGGGCATGCATTCCTTGAGGTTGTCTTCCCCTTTAGTAACTCTTTCTTCCTTTTCTTCTTCATGCCCATGCCCCTCGGGTTGTTCAGTCTCTGGATTCTTATGGGTTTCAACCTCTTCTTCAGGCTTATCCTCTTATTTATCTTTCTTTTCCTCACATGGAGGTGGCACATCCTCGGGTTCTTTCTTTTATTGTTCTTGCTCCTGTGAGAGGGGTATCTCTCCACTATGCTTGGGGATTTCTTCTTGTTCACAAGTTGGAAGTTCAGTGCTTTCTTCCATTTTATCACCTTCCTACCCTTCTTCTTCGGGAGATGGTATTTTCATTGCTTCCCCAACATCTTTTAGTTGTTGAGCCGACTTTTCCTTAAAATCAACATCAAAGGTTTCTACAATGAATTTAGTGTTGGCATATTTTTCTTCATCGCTCTCAGAAGTTTTTCTCTCCTCTCCTTCACAGACCACCTTATCAATTTGTAGATGTTGATGTTCTGGATTCTCATGGTAGTGATCCGCCTCCCCCTCCAATTCCCTTGAGGCTTCCCTCTCCTGTCTCTCCAACTCCTCAGATATTTCCACTATGGCTTTCATCTCCAGTGATTCAGTTGGAGGCTTTGAGATAGGAATGTTGGCAAGAACCTATTCCAGGGAAACCTAGATGATTGGATTCATTAACACTTCATAAATTTTAGAGGGGACACTCTGCATATGCTGTGAGAATGCTTCTAGAAGGGAGAGTGTCAGTACAGGTATTGTTGTTGTGGCTAGTGGAAAGGGCATGGTTGGCAACATGGAAGTAGAAGAAAGTGGAGAGGTGGTGAAGAAAGAATAATCAACCATCACGATGGGTCTAGTTGGTGAAGAAGAGGAAAAGTGGACTGAGATATCCACTGTAGGTGGGGAGGTAGCCACCATGGATTGAGAAGTAGGTGGAGGAGCAGCAGTAGTGGAGGCAGCCGGTGGGGACTTGGGTTGATCAACCTCCATATCCTCTCCCTCATGGAGTGGATTTTCTTGTATAATAGGCATTTTAGTGACACTACCTGATTTCCTATATTTCTTGGAAGGCTCACCTTTTGAGGCCTTTCTAGCATACACTTTTGGATTGGACTATTGCTCGTCAGTCTCCTTCCTTTTCCTTGAGCAAGTGAGTGGAGGGGACTTTGAAGTTTCTCCTATTGATGTAGTAGCTACCCCACCATATGTTTCACTTGGCTCACTTTCGAGCCCATCATAAGTCAAGACGATCCCTTATTGCTTCAATCAGGCAACTTTCCCATCAATCCATTCTTTTGTAGGAGCTTCGATGGGCTTGGTCAGAATGTCGAGGTCATCAACCTCTTGCTTGTCCCAATCAATCAGTAGTAGTGGTAGATTGGAAATAGCATCATACCAAGGGTCTATCATTGTTCTCTCATCTTCCTCTACCTAATTAGGCATTGGGAATAAGTTCACCCTTTTTACAAAGTATGTGGTCATCTGCATGTAGTGCATCATCTGCACCTCATAGTCATCCTTACAATTGGCCCAGAAGAATTCAACACTATGAAGATGGGATTATTCATGTCTGAGTTCCTTCCTGATGTGGCCATAGGGATCCATCTATGGTCAGGCTGTGTGGAGCCTAAAATGATACTTGGCCAATTCCTTTTCTGAGTTTTGGGCACATTAGGAGGTATGAAGCTCATACATCCCTTGGCCGAAAGAAAGGGGATAAGAAATCCCTACTAGATATTTGTTGCTTAAGACGGTATGCACATGTCATAGTTGTTGAGAAAGCTCCAACAATATTATACGGTCATTGGGGTACTAGGGCAGCTTGTTTGGTCTTTTCGAGAAGCCTTCTGCACGAATGTATGTAAACTTTAGATACTGAATAAACAAACATGCATATTGTTTAAGGAGAGCACGAGCTCTATGGGAGACTCACCTCTCGAAGTCACCCCCGAGCAATATGATGATATGACATATAAAAGCATCATTTATCCTGCAGTAGTCCCTCTTGTAGTTCTTGTATTGCAACTGGGGGTACCTATCATAGACTTTCAGCTCCCGTTCTTGTTCTCAATTTGAAGCTCTGAATAAGCCACTATATCTCCTGCATTCAGCTAAGGAATAGACTAGGTAAGATGTCATATAGAATTTGGAGGTCTTTTTGACAACCATGAATAGCTCGTGAAAGAAATCACTTATTATCCCCCCCCAAGAGGATGTGGTATCCTCTTTCCTACGGAGAATCTGTTCAACAAAGTAGACCATCCATTCTTAAAAGTAGGTCGCAGTAGGAAGGCTCATTACTCTGCTTAGCAAGGTTACTAGATCATGGTAGTCTTCATAGAAGTTGTTGTGAAAGAGCTCCTGGAGAACCTTTATAGCACTTCCCCTCTTCTCCTTGAGCCAATGTTGATTTATATGCTTCCTACATTTAATTGGGTCTCCATCCCATATTGCCTTGCACTCCTCTATGGTTGGAAATTCCATCTCCCCGAAGGTAGGGATATGAAAGGTCTTAGTTATTACTTAGGCTGACATGTTAGCTAACACATTTCCATCCTTGTCCACTATTGTTCTAGTTTCTAGCTGGTATGCCTCCTTGCAAGCCATTACTATTTCGGGGGCAACAAGAGCGGGAGGAAAACCTGTAGCTTTGGCTATCTCGTTGCTTCTAATAAATATTGTGTTTTTTGTCTTAGGGCTGATCCTGACCCTTTGTGTGAATTCGTTGATGTCCACATGTCATATGTTGGTGTTAGAGACTTCCTTCTAATCTATGGTGACTTTATATTGCAACGGTTCCCCTTGGAACGAGTATTTCATTTGGTCTTTGTCTTCTTTTCCACGAGGAGCTTTTCCTGTTTTCTTCCTTTTTTCTTTCTCTATGACTACCCCCAAGGGTCCTGCACCCGATTCCATATATTTTGCAAACAGAGGCAAGGTGAGCATAATCAAGCATGGAAACACAAAATGCTAGCCAAATCCTTGTGAACAGAGTTAGATTAGATAATTCATCATTTGAAAAAATCTAACAAATAATCCAAGTTTTCATTTAACAGCTCACAGGAGGGAATTCAAATGGGCCAAGCCCCAGAGGTTAGACTTCCCTGGCCGGATGGTTGTTTTGAAGGGAAAACAAGGTAGGGTGGTCTGCAAGGTTCAACCCACCTCAGGACTTGGTCAAACTAGAAGGTCCAGTGAGGAGCATGCCCTATTTTGGCACGTAGTTCAAAGTTTGTTTGGTGATTGTAGGGCATTTAGGTCATGATTTAGTTGATAAAAATCAAGAGGAGGGATAGTCGTCTGGAATTTTCTATTTGGAACGGCTCTAGTAAGATGACACTCTGAGGGCGAAGTTCCATTGGGCAGGACCCATAGGTCTGAGAGGCGGTCGACACAATTCTTTAATTGTTTTAGCATTTCGGGTCAGATAGGGTAGGAAGCTGTTATAGGAATGATGTTGGAAATGACAGATAGTGAGTGGAGGTCCGTTGGAGGAAGTTCGAGGGCATAGGTCCGGCTGGAGGCTTGGCCTATATGTTTTCTTTGCTTTCATTGAACAGAGTTCATTGGCCAACAGAGGATAGAATCTTGGATGCCAGGAAGGCGAAGGCAGTTCCCCTTTTGCAATGACTAGGACAGGATGAAGTTTTGATGGCGGAAGTCCATTGGGTATGATCCGAAAAAGGTTGGGGACACTTGAGTTTTATCGTTTTCACTCATGCAGCACTCCATGAACTGGAACCCAGAGGGCACTTGGTAAGGTTGTTTCAACTTCAATGTTGAGTAGTGAATGGGGGGATGGGGTCTAGAGTCCATATGGTCAAACCCAAAATTCCATGTGAAAAGGCAAATGATGGGCGGCGTCCCCGGGATGGAATCCTGCGAAAACGAACCCAGGCCATGTGAAGGACTCCACTTCATTTTGGTTCAAAAGATGACATTCCAATGGTGAAGAATGGAAGTCTCCCCGCCATGGCAGGCCCGAGAGGTAGTTTCACCGCTTGACAGTTCATTTCGCTTTGCATGTAAGCGATGACGTTGGGAGTCAGTGGGTCCGAGAGTCACAAATTCCCTGACTGAAGAACAACGCCAAGGGAGTGATGTTTCGTTAGTGCTTTAAGGGTGATTCATGAAGGTTTTTTAAAATTCTGCCACATGGGTTTTAAATGCCTCATTTTTCTCTATCAAATTTATTTTTTTCATCCTTTTGTATCCATTATTCTTGGACAAAATCATAGAAAAGAACAACAGGAGGTGGACGACCAACTTACCACTAGAACCCAATGAATGAGGATGATGAAATCACCGATAGATGCAAAGGACCGGTGAAGGGAGGCTACGAGATCGAGGGAAGCGTGTGATGACTGTTCTGGATCACTTTGATTTTCTCTGGCTATCCTGACATGTGAAAATGATAGGGAAAATTGGCCTATTTATATAATTTTATGGCATTAAATGCCATTAATAAATGCACATACAACAGCCCAAAAGTTGTTGAATTTGAAATTCAAAAATGACTACATGCGGGCTAGAGTCCAGAGGTCGGGAAGACATTGGCAGATAGTTGCTTGAAGTGTTTAATGGAAAGCCATCGACAAAGAAAATCTTGGGGTTTGATGGACAAAAATCTGCTAGAAGACAGTTTTTTTCGAAAGGCCAGTGCATAACAGAAACCTAGGAAGGGAGATTCGGCATACCGAGCCCGATACGAATGAAGGATGGTTAGTTGAACTTTCAGAAACATGAGAACGATGATTAAGGTGGTGAGCCCCAGGCCAAAGAAGGACAAAGTCTTTCAGACATTTTTACACAGCAAATCCACCAAGGAAATCCACCAAGGGGAACCCGCCATGATGGACCCGAAGGGCCCCAAGGACTCTTTGCAAAGGAAAATTGTTAAGGGAACTCCCCAAGGACCTAGGACTTAGAAAATTTTGTTGGGGGAAAATATGGTCAACCTAATATGACACTTTGAGGCTTGCTGACCATTTGGGACACTGAAATGGGGGTACAAAAAATGAGGCAGCCACAAAACTGACCCATCAAGGCGAAGTGAGGAGAGGGTCCCCATTTCGAATGGGGCGTGTGTGCTAAGTGTTAGGGTTAGAGATGGAAAATATCTAACAATTAAATGTAGATTTAATTAATAAACAAAGAAACTAAAACACACAGAATAAATCTTAACACAGAGAATTTAACATGGTTCACCCAATCTGGGCTACATCCACCAAACCGCAGCCATCCAATACTTTTATTATCTAGTGAAAAACTTATTACAATCTTGCGAATAATCTTGTTTTTCATCATACAGTAATACCCATCCGAACCCCCTTTTAACAAGCTTAGAAGCTTCCAGATTTTTGGGTTCTACAAAATCGAATTTTTCTTTTTTCATTGATTTTTTCCTTTTTCGGTGATCACACGAAAAAGTAGGAAGAATTTATTGCCGCCTCGAACCCCCCTGTGCCCTCTGACCACTCCCCAACCCCGCAAGGATAGGGGTCTGGATGTACAAGATACCATGG
>VDFB02168118.1:43619786-43655836 GCA_007258455.2 Sequoia sempervirens
TTTTCGTGTGACAGTTCATTTCGTTTTGCATGTAAGTTATGGCATTGCGAGTCGGCAAGTCCAAGAGTCACAAATTCCCTGACCGAAGAATGACACTGAGGGAGTGAGGTTTCGTTAGTGATTTAAGGGCGATTCATGAAGGTTTCTTAAGATTTTTCCACATGGGTTTTAAACGCCTTATTTTTCTCTATCAAATGTATTCATTTTTCATCCTTTTTATCCATTATTCTTGCACAAAATCACAGAAAAGCACAACAGGAGGGTGAATGACTAACTTACTACTAGAACCCGGTGAATGAGGATGATGAAACCGCTGATAGATGCGAAGGATCGGGGAAGGGAGGCTATGGGCTTGAGGGCAGCGTGCGATGACTACTCTGGATCACTTTGATTTTCTCTGGCTTTCCTAACATGTGAAAATGACAAGTCAAATTGGCCTATTTATAGAATTTTATGGCATTAAATGCCTTTAATAGATGTGCCTACGGCAGCTCAAAAGTTGGTGAATTTGAAATTCAAAAATGACTATAGGTGGGTCGGAGTCCAAAGGTCGGGAAGACATTGGCAAATAGCCACTTGAATTGTTTAATGGAAAGCCACCGATGAAGAAAACCCTAGGGTCCGATGGACAGAAATCCGTCGAAGGACAACCATTTTTGAAAGACCAACACATAACAGAAACCTGAGAAGGGAGATCTGGCATACCGAACCCGATACAAATGAAGGATGGTTAGTTGAACTTTCAAAAACATGAGAATGATGATTAAGGTGGTGGGCCCTGGGCCACGGAAGGACGAAGCCTTTCAGATGTTTTTACATGGAAAATGCACCAAGGAAATCTACCAAGGGAAACCTACCATGATGGACCCGGAGGGCCCCAAGGACACTTTGCAAAGGAAAACTTTTAAGGGAACTTTGCAAGGACCTAGGACTTAGAAAATTTTGTTGGGGGAAAAAATGATCAACCTGATATGACACTTTGAGGCTCGTTGACCATTTGGGACACCCAAACGGGGGCACGAAAAATGAGGGGTGACAAAAATGACCCAGCAAGGCAAAGGGAGGAGAGGGTCCCCATTCCAAACAGGGCATGTGTGATAAGGGCACAATAATAACCTATAACCTACATAAAATATACATACTTTTGCATAAAGGTGTATTGAAGTGAGACATGAAATTGAGGACTTACTAAAACATCACAGAACCATATCAATCACTTCATTTTTGCACATAATATATAGATTAAAGAAGGAAAAATTCTTGTCTTTATTGATCAAAAGAAGTTACATACAATTGCTTAGAAGTCTAAAAGTGAGTTTCATTGCAGCTCCAACTTGAAAGATTCTTCAAGAGAAATACAATACAAAAATAGAGAAAAAGAACTAACTCAAATCTGCCTTTAAGCTTGCCTTATATGCTACTCAATAGTTACAAGAGATTAGGATCATGTGCTTGTTTGGTCAATCTTCTTTGGCCGTCCAAAATAGCTCCCCCTACTTTGCAGCCCCTAAAAGTGCTCCAAAAATTTGTTGGAATGAAGAAAAAGTCTTCCCTTGACCCTGCCCACCATTAATGCACCTCAAATAGCTCCTAAATGCTTATAAATACTCCATTACTAGGTCAAAGCTGCCCTAGATTCCCTCCAATGATTTTGCAACTCCTCAAACTGCCCCTATAAGCTTGGAAAGAACAATAGTTGCACTTTACTTCATCAAACTTCCTCGAATGCTTCATAAATTCCTTTAAAAACCCTATCCACATGTGCTTCAAAACTCAAACTCTCTTTATGGCTTTAGAAAAGTTTAGAGCATTTTATCTTTTTAATAAAATTTCATAAGCATACTTAGTGGTTGTTGCTTCTTGATCTCTACCTTACATGTGGTTCCAATGTCAATAATGCTACTTTCTCTATTGTTGACCATTTCATCACATTGGATGTATTGTTTTCATACACCATGATAGTGGCTTATTGTTTGAGTAATCATGCATTAGCTAATAATTAATTAATATTTAATTGATTATTAATCTAATTTATTCTCATGCAAGTTTAAGCTAAACGTAGGATTGCTTTATACCTTAACTAAGTGATTTTCTATGTTAACTAAAGTGAGCTATTAATAGATCATTATGTCTCATCGCATGTGATGTTGACACTTGTCATAATCTAATACCTTTACCATTTAGAGTTGCTCCTATATAGCACTCAACCCTCATTGTATTATCTCTGAGATTTCTCTTTTGTTCTCTCGAACTCTCAAGCTTTGAAGACTCTTGTTTTCTTTGAAGATTCTTGAGGTTCCTTTGTAGCTTTTTATTATTTAAGAATATTGCATATATTGTTTGCATATCTCTTGTGTGAAAGGTGTCTTTGTTCGTTGTTTTATCTTGTGGATCATGTTTTTCACAATTCTAAAATGGTATCAGAGCCTCAATTTAGCAAACATCTTCTCGATTTATGATATTTTTTCTTCAACAAGGGTTATAGGCTTCAGATCTGAATCCCCTTTGTTTTTTTGTAAATTTTGGAGGTGGGTGAATTTTAAGTGCATTTTGGTGCAAAAATGACCTCACCGTTGGATTCTGAGATGTTGAAAAAAGTCTTTTTGGGCTTTTGTTTAGCCTGATTTGGACTCTTGAGGTTAGATCTACAAGGGTTTGAAAATGTTTCCTTTTTTTCCAAATTTGGAGGGTAGCTACAATTTTGGTGCATTTTGGCACAAAAAGGACCTCGTTGTTGGACACAGGAGGCTGATTCCATGAAATTTGACTATAAATTTAACCTATTTCATCAATGGGAGCTTCTGAGGCAATTTTTTTTTGTATAGGGGCATGTACGACCCCTGCACGACACTATGCATGTTTTTCGAGGAAAAAATTTAAAAGGTGTGATATTTTTTTTTGGTTTTTTTTCTTTTTAAATCATTACAAAAAGAATGGTTTAAAAATTTTATTGGGGTGTATGTTCTTTTTGGAGGGTGGCATCATTAATGGGTACCCTCAAGCCCGTACTTCTAGTGGGCCCCTTAATAGCCGCGATGGTTGTCCTTGTTGAAAAGATGACTTTAAATCCCATCAATGGCAACCCTTTGTCATACGCCAACCCATTCTTAGTGACGTTTCAAGATTTTTTGACTCATGTGTAGTTTTTCGATAGGTATTTTCTTGCAGTGTACCTTTTTCGATGAATTCATTTCCACTGAATATTTCATCCTTTTTCATAGACAATAGGGGACTAGATTTTTTTCCCAACAAAGGGGGAATGTTCCTCAAATGATGTCATGTTGAAATCAACATGATGTCAGTCGTACGAACGACTTGCAAGGGCCCCTTCAAGACCCCTTTATGCCCTAAAGGGGGTGTTTTTTCTTTTTTTTATAACTTGGGTGTACGATGCTAGATTTTGACAAACAAGATATCATTGGAAAGATGGTTCTTCCAATTTTCTAGTGGTGTGTTTCACATCACCATTTTTTGGTGCTAGTGCATTCTAGAACCCATTGAAGTTAGAGGTGCTATTTTCAGTCTTGAGCTCATAACTTTTGACCATTTTCTCCATTTTTCATGATTTAAGTAGCACGAAAACCATCTTTCAGAGCTCTTCATAGCCATCCATGCACTTTTTCCATATTGCTCTTCAAGTATATTTTATTTATTTGTTTGTTTTTTTGTACTATGGTGAATTACTTAGATGCCTTAGCTCCTGAAATTTTTTTGTTTGCATGGGATGACTCATTTTTGGCTATTCTTCATGTATTTCCAGTATTCTATCCTATTTGGACATTATAGATATCTTTTTCATGCATATTCTCTTTTGTAGACACAGTGAATTAAAGTTCCATTCTGGTGTATATTTTTTAGGGATTTTGCACATCTTGTTGTGCCTTTTGTATTCACACTATGATATAAATTGCCATGGGGGGGTTGATGTTTGCCTTTGGTTCACTATCATACCTTTTTCAAGTGAGCGTCCCTTACACAACAACAGTGAATGCCACTGATTCTTGCCTCATGCATGTGTGCTTTAGTTTGCACACCCTTTTATTTGCAAGTTGTTTCTCCTATATGCACTTCTTGGTTGCACACAGTTTCAGTGTACCTATCTTGGCTCTCCTTTTTTTAGCATTATGGTGGGGTTTCTCCTATTGGTGGTAATGCTCCTTTGGTTTCACATTTGAGAGATCTATTATCTAGTCCTTGTTCTTATGTATGTTTAGATGCAACGTACATTAGTGAATGGTTACATGCATTTCAATGAGATGGATCATTTACCATATGAACATTCTTTTATTCCTATTTTTGGCAGTGTCCTTCCATTTTAATTTGATCAAAGACTATTGGTACCTATATTTTCAACTTTCATCTTGCATGTTAAGTAGTGTCATTTTTGGTCAGTCATATAGATTCATGTGTCATTTGTATCTTCGAGTTCCATATTTTTTTCCTTTATTTTCCATCTAATTCAAGTAGTGTCGTTGGGGACACTCATGCAGATTATTATCTCTCTCATGATCAATGTTCTTCAAACTATTTGGTACCAGTATTTTGAATTTCATCTTGCATGTTGAGTAGTGTCATTGGGGTCACTCATGCAGATTCAAGTACCACTTGTGTCTTTGACTTCCAAATCTTTTCCTTTATTTTCCATCTGATTCGAGTAGTGTCATTGGGGGAATTCATATAGATATAGTCTCCTTGATCTTGGCATTTGTATCTTCAATTTCCAGATGTTTTCCCTTGTTTTCCATTTGATTTGAGTAGTGTCATTTGTGTCACTCATGCAGATTCTTGTTATCTTGATCCTAATCATCATTTTTTTCATCTTGAGGTTCTTCATTTTAGCACTATATTAGTCATCATTTGATTGCATTATGCAGCTTCTTCATGCTTCAATGATGTTCTGCATGTTCCTTTTTTTGGGTCATTGTTTTGGTTGGAGGCTTCTCAATCCTTCACACCTTGATTTAGAGGCTTTTTCAGTCCTTCATTTGTGTTTCTCTCTTTTGGAGAGAATTTTTCTCCCACTATGTTTTTCTCCTTTTTTCTCCAGTTTTGAGAGATCTTTTGTTTGTACATGGGTACCTCACTAGGCCTTGTTTGTCGGGACCCATCATGCATTCTATTTTTAGGGTTTTTAGCTACTCCCTAAGTTCATCTTAAGGGGGGTGTTAGATCAATCATGCATTAGCTAATAATTAATTAATCTTTAATTGATTATTAGTCTAATTTATTCTCATGCACTTAAGCTAAACTTAGGATTGCTTTATAAGTTAACTAAGTGCTTTTCTATGTTAACTAAATCAAGCTATTATTAGATCATTATGTCTCATTGCATGTGATGTTGACACTTGTCCTGATCTAATACCTTTACCATTTAGGTTTGCTCCTAGATAGCACTCAACCCTCATTGTATTATCTCTGAGATTTTCTCTTCTATTCTCTCAAATTTTTATCCTTTGAGGACTCTTGTTTTCCTTGAAGATTCTTGAGGTTCTTTTGTAGCTTTTTCTTGTTGAGGAATACTTTCATATATTTTTTGTAGATCTCTTGTGTGGAAGGTGTATTTGTTTATTGTTTGATCTTGTGAATCATTTTTTTCACAATTCAAACACTTATCTCTTACTCATGTTCTCTCAAACCTGTTATCTCTCATATGACAGTCATTTATACCTTTGACATTGTAACTGAGTTTAAAGGTCTATGTTTTATCATACCTTTGATCCCTTAATATTTGCTCCTTAGACTAAACTTTGCAATCTCTGGCAATTACCATGTACATGAACTTGACTATGTGTAGTGATTTTGAGACATGTCTAGTTGAGATAGTCTATGAGGGTTCATGACTATAAGACAAGCCTCTTAAACTAGAGTACAATATGATTTGTTAATAAAACTTTCACTGCCTCTTTCCTATATTTATACATAGTCACTGTCATTTTTCATTTAATTATGCTTCACCTCATGTTCTCTCATACTTGTTTCCAACTCAAAACCACTCTCTTCAACCTTTCTACCTACCAAATAATTAATATTTTGGCACTATTGTAGATTGTTTTTTTTTAGATGGTTGTTTCTCTTGGCATTTGACTTGCATGAGAAGGAAGAACATCATTTTTTCATGTTTCAAACTTGAGCACCTTCTTGGGTTGGCATTTGCTTAATCATACACAATCAAACATATCAACACAAAGGAAATTATTTATCAAAGAATGTGTTCTTTGAATTAATGCTCTCTGTAGCTTTCCTTTAGGAAACACAAAATAACCTTGGGATATGATGCAATAACAATCCCCATATGCTCCCTTTCGAGGCACCATTTCCTCCTTCATTTTCATGATTTCTTCTATCCCATGTATTGACTATCCTTCTCTTTTCCTACAAATCAAATGTCCAGAGAGTAAGATTATCCCCCAATAGTTGCATGATTAATGTGCTATATTTGTAGGGTTCCTTACTAAGAGTGTATTTCATAATAAAACATTGAGAAATTCAAATCCATACCAAGTCTAATAAGATGGGTAGGAGGCAGGCTAGTTGTTGTTGTATTTGAAGTTTCCTGATAAGATTTGAAAGATTGATTTGCAACTTATTTCCTTTCTTTTCCAGACTTGAACTCTACAAGATAACAATAATAATCTCCCTTCATCTTGTAGCAAAAAATTGTGGACTCTCTAGTGCTAAAAAATAGAATAAGATGCTCATCAATGATTGTATTAATGTCATTGTAAATCCTATTAGGATAATCCTCAACTTTGTGACAGTGCTCCCTAATACATTTAAAATTAAGAACATTACCCTTGTATGTGCTTACACTTTAGATCTCTAACTCTTCCAGGGTATTTTCACATTTTCCAAGTCTTTACACAACATTGTTGGACTGTGCCATAACCTATTTCTTCTACCCTTTTATATATTCTCATTATGTTCCATGTGTTGGCACTATCCCTTCTCCAATGACTGTGATGTTTTCCTCTCCTAAACTTCATCTCCTTGGCATTTTTCTTTCACTAAATCATTGCCATGGCTTCTCCTAACCCTTCAAAATTTTTCATTTCTCAATTTCCATGTTTGAAAGGTCTCTAGAAGTCTTTCTAGGAATTATACCACATAACATATTTATATGATTTAAAACATGAAATCCTTATAATGAAGATAAAACTAGGGCGATCTCCAAATGACTTAATGAAGGCATCAATATAAACATTTGATAACTCAAATATTACAAAAAATTGATCATCATTTTCATGAATGCAAGGGTTTTATGGAGCAAGAAATGACAGACCTGGCCTTTTCCTCCATTTCCATGTACCCTTTTTATGCTCCTTTGGTTTTGCAATGTGCCTGACCTTCTCTCAATGCTCTACAATGTGGTGATAAACCTCCTATTTATTTTCTACAATGTCGTGATCTTTCTTTTTTAACTTCTTCAATGCCAACAAGATATTGAAAACCACTACAATGTGTTACATTTGATGATTGAAACATGGAGAAACTTCTCCATAACACTTCATTACCAACGAAAGGAAGTCTTCTTTCAATACCACCATGAAGTTTTGACAAACAAAGAGGAAAATATCAAACCCTAAACTTATGCTATATGGGTCGCATGAATGCAAACTGAAATTATTACTTTCTCCACTACTTGGTGCCTAACTTAACCAAAATTTTGGGAAACATTTAATCTCTTAAATTTTCCTCAAAAAATGACTTAAAAAAACTAATTTATGGTGATAAATTGTCAACAATTATCATTTCTAGGATTTGATCTAGTTTTGAATCGAGGTTGGCAGAGGGTTTTCATACCTCATGGTTACCTCCAAAGTTTGTTTTGGTTTGTATCATGTTGAATTTCTACTTCGCCTAAAGTTTTTAGTTTATGCATACAATTAGTTCCTTTGACTGTAGTATGAATAGATATTAGTCATATTCATTCATTCAACTTAACCAAATGGAGAGAGATTTTTATTTTTAAAATTCCAAATTTTTTAATATAATATCTATGGATTACATAGTATCCTTATTTAATACAAAAACTTTGTCTCTTTGCGACTATAGGTTACTATCAAAAAGAGGGATCTCCTCGGGTTCTTCCTCACCCTTTGAGTCAACTAAAACAATTTTAGAGGGTGGATGTACTCACAGGTACTCATCCACAAACTGCTTACTAATCATAGGTGCATTCCTAATACAGCCTATGGTTAGCTAGTGTCTTGGAGTCATCCAGCCAAAAACCTCCTATGTAGCTAATACTATTAAGGAGTTTAACCTCGGGGAACAACTCTTTCTTAGTCCAAAGGTTAGACAAGTTTTGAGAAATTGACTTAATGTTTTTCTTGTTCTTCTTTTTCTCATCATTCTAGCATAAGAACATTTCAAACATTATCTACTAATAATGTTTGAGGAAAAACTTACGTAATGAGCTCATAGGTCCATGTGTTGAACCTAGTAGCCCTGATACCACATGTAACATCTCTAACCAATACCACATGTAACATCTCTAACCATACTCTTTTAATTTTCACCTAGAATTTAATATTTGAAGTAAATAATCCAATGCCTTCAAAGCTGGAAGGTAAAAAAATTCTTTTCTAATATCACACTTTACATTTTTCACAAAGGAAATCATATAACATTTCATAATTAAAATAACATAACTAAACATCATGTAAATGAAACACATCTTTTCAAATACAGTATTCCAATAAGATTTATAATCAAATAAATAGTTTCATAATTTTCAAATGAGTACAAGGTTAGGATATCCTTAGTAGGATTACTCTTCTATTTCACAAGTCTTGGTGTGTCATCTGCAAGAGGTAGAGCATCACCCAAGTTCTTTACCTCCAACCATAGACCGACAGTCCCCCACACACCTTCCAACTAGAAGTGGCCCTACCCTTCGATGAAGAGTATAGAATAGGAACCTATAACATTGTTATTTGAGTATCTAGTGTTGTTTCCTACATAACAAGTATGGTCATAAAACTATAGAAATTTTCTAACTAAGTATGATGTTATTGACAAGTTATGCAACTCTAGAGCATAGTGAACCGAAAAGTGCAAGCAAAGACTTTTGCACTTACTTTGGAAAAAGTTTTGAATTATATATTCATCCACTTTCTTAGAAGCGGTGTTGTAAATTCACCCACCTCTAACTCGACTTTGAAATCTTACTGACCTATGGTTAACTCAACTATTGGTTTGACCTAAAGGTTAACATACTCAAATAAATTATCTTTCAAATAGTGATGACTTCACTAAATTTGATTATTTGACTAATTACATTTAACACTTCTAACTCGAATACCCATGTTATGTTCTTGCAACATTTTGGCTCTAGGAAACTGCATCTTACTCGATTCCTTTCTTACTAAGTTGGTAAATGACTTGACTGGTTATATTTTTCTAACTTGAACACCCTAGTTACATTCATGTAACATCTAGGGACTTGGAAACTTCCTCTTACTCAAGTCCTTAGTTTTAACCATGAGAGTAACTACTCTCCAATTTTATACAAAATTAGTTAATACTGATGACACATTTTCATAGAATAGACTCACCCAGTCTCAATCTAAAAGTACCGACAATATGTCGAATATGTATAATAATCTAATATTAAACTTAAATTGAAGATTACTTCTTTGTATTAAATTTTTAGATATTCGATGTTTATTCTTATGGTTTCGTTCATTAATAATACCATATTGATTATGGTTAATCTTGAAGTTAACATAAATAAACAATCATCTTCTTCTTGAATAATGTTTCAAACTCTTCATTATTATACCAAGTATTGTCCCATTCTTCTAGAACACCATAATCGATCTAGCTAATCATGATATTAAATATCATTTAGTTTGATTCAATATAAAACTTTATATCCATAGTAATGTCTTTTAATAATTCAACATATTAATCTGTTTAACCTCTGATAATTCAACTAAGAAACTATTTGACTAATCTCCATATTATTCACAAGTTTCTCCCAAGTTATCCTTTGTATAATTATATAAAATACTTATGTTTGTATGTATATACTTATTCATATATTTTGTACACTTAAAATCGTCCTGATCGATATTACACATCTAAATTTGATTACTATCATTTTCATCTTGATTTAACCCTTTTCAACTATTTAATTAAATAATCATAATTATTTAATTAAATTTATTTTCTTCTATTAATCAAATAATTGACATTATTAGGTTAATTCACCCTTTCATACTAATTTTCATCATGTTTAATTAAATAATGTGAATTATTTAATTAAATTCTCTAAGTCCTCTCATTTGATTAAATAATATGAATTATTTAATTAAATATCATTAATTCCCCTTTTTAATTAAATGAGTAAATTTTTTAATTAAATATTTTAATTCCTCCATCATAAACAATTAAATAATATTCTAATTATTTAATTGATTAATTTCTTTCATCCCTCCAATTTCTCCCACTTGTAAAGGAATATTCCCATGGAATATTCCTCCATTTCAAATTCAAACAATTTCCCTCTCAAATGGCAATATCTTGCACATTCCTCCTAAATTTTAGGATTTATGTTTCCTCAAATCAATTTGAACCCTTGATTAACTTGATCAATCCATGTCAACTTTCAATCTCCTCCATAGATAGAATTCTTGATCCATGCCAATTCCTCTCCTCAATTTTCATCCATTGATTAAGCAAATTGATCTTAGCCACCGATTCCTTCAATTTTCCTATAAATAGCCTTCATTTCTTGAGCAAATCATTCACATTCATTAAGACCACCTGCATTATAGTCATTTTCATAGCAATATTTATGAGCATTTCATCCATTTTAGCTAATCTAGCATCTAATTTTCATCAATTGCACCATCTTCAAGCTTGTTTCAACCAAGGTATTGGGAAAGGGTTGACATTCTACATCAATTCAGCACCAATCCCCTAATGGGATGAGGTTTGTTATATTAAATTAGGTTTCCTTAAGCATTTCCTCATAAATTGCATTCAAGCACCAATATCTTAGCAAAGCAGCTTCTTCAAGCATGATATCATTGGCACGTTATGGAAATGGCTCTACATCAATACCATTAGGTGGATCAACATAAGCATAAATTTTCAAAAAAAAATAAAAAATAAAAAATTCAAGAAAATAGTAAAGATAAAAATCATCCTCTAATGAAAACCACTACGGTGGCGCTTTGGGTAAGTACTATGATGAAAACCTGGCAAACATGCATCATGATTAGAATTGGGCATCTATATGATCCTTTTCAGATGGAAGTATCTCATCTTTGTCATGATAAATCCATCACTCCATCCATCTAATCCATCTTTATCTAGATCTTCCAATATATCTTGATATTGACAAAGGTTCGGTGTATACTTCAACTCTACTCATGGAAAAGTCTTGGCATGGTCTTTTTGAATCCATTTTATCCCATGAAGTCTCATTTCCTATCTATAGCATTGATCCTATAGAAAATTAAAACCTATTGCATACTCTTCACATGGTTATCCATTTACTATCCTAATTTACTCATGAAATATGAAACATTGCTAGACAATGGGGGTAGGTTATTGCACTCTGGTTTTCAAATAATTCTTGATCCATGTCTTATATCTCATAGTGTGACATCGACATCATGATCTAGGTATCGTTTATCCTCAAAAATATAAAAATAGTTGTAAAATCTTGCAAAAAATCTAAAAACAGTCGCAAAATCTCAAAATCCAAAAATAGTCACAAAATTTCCAAAATCCAAAAACAGTCGCAAAATCATCAAAATCCAAAAACATCTAAAACATTTGTAAAATCTCAAAAATCCAAAAATAGTCGCAAACGTTTGTAAATTCAAAATCCAAAAACATCCAAAACATTTGTAAAGTCAAAACCCAAAAATAGTTGTGAACATTTGTAAAGTCAAAAACATCCAAAAACATCCAAAATCTTGTAAATTCAAAATCTCAAAAATATCCAAATCATCTCTCAAAATTCCAAAAGCATCCAAATCATGTCAAAATCCCTAAACAGGTCTAAATTTAAAAAAAATTCAAAAACATGGTTGTCAAACTACGTTGTCTCTGAGCTTGAACATAGCAAAGGCCATCATCGATGAGCCCCTGAAGCATTAGGTCAGACCTTTAGGAGTTTGTCACAATAAACTAACAATCCATCAATGTTGATATGTCATCAATAAACAATTACTAGTCAAAGTCAGTTGGACTATGTCATCTCTATATGTATAACATAGGTAAGGCCATCACTGATGAGCCCCTGAGGCGTTAAGTTAGTTTCTCCTTGGGTCTTGGTCTAATCTTAGAAAACACAAAAAAATAGAAAAAATTGAAACCAAAACATTCGTAAAACATTTAAAAGCCCTAAACAACCTCAAATAACTTGAAAACCAAAACATTTACATAACCTCAAAAAGATCAAAAACAACCTCAAAACATTGCAAAATGTAAAAAACATTGAAATATATTCCAAAAAGTTTAAAACCACCCATCTCATTTCGTTTTCACCCATGATAATATTTCATCCATAATAAATGGATTTTCATCTTCACCCTTTGGCAACACAAATAGAAGCAACTGCAACAATAACTAGAAAGCAAACCTTAAACATGGAAAATCAAACTCTTGATCATTATCAAACATATCAATCAAGCCTTATATCAATGGCCTTTCAAACAACCTACACTTAAAAGCCAACATCCACTAACATGTCCTAGGATACATCTTTTCTACAATGGACATCATCATTAGTAATCATTTTGGTTACTTATCCTCTAAACATCACATCACTTTGGCAAGAGATATGAATAACATTGACTATTTGTTCATTTTGATTGTTCCTTTATCTTAGTGGTCCATTCCAATGACCTCTCAATGATGTCTATCAAAATGATTTAGAGAGAAAGGAATGTGGCATTGATCTTTATCTTTCGTTTGTTTTGCTTGTTGGATGTTCTTGTAGTACAACCTTGGCAAATACTTATCTTGCATGTGTAGGGTAGTCTCAAGTAAAATAATGGCTAGGACATATCAGGTTCTTCATACCTTTTGTGTGTTAGTCTCATTAATTCGATGGCTTATTCTTTCACATGGTCAAACAAGGTTTCCATATGTTATGTATGAACAAGGATACTCCCATCTATCTATTTGCAAAGTCAAATTCTATCGCATTAGATACAATTCCATCCTGATTATCAATACCTTGATGCATCGTATCTATTTGTTATATCAAAAGTAAGGAATGATATGATGAAATCTATCCCAATCCTAGAAATAAGCAAATCATCTCTCATCACCATATCTAATAAAGTTTTGAATAATCATAGGTTTGTTGGACTTTTGAATCAATCTCAAAAACAATTGCTAGTCAATATCCATCTCATTCTTCTACTTCTATCCATCTCGTTCTTCTATCTTTACTAATGGTTCTATCCAAGTATCAAATTAGTGCAATATATATCAAAATATACATGAGAATACCCATGGCCAATGACTGTCTATACATCATAAAATCTATTTACATCAAATATCTAACCTTTCTAAAGAAGTATCTTTGTGTCCTCTTTGAGCTACACTAATCTTCCATCCTTGTCACAATTTCAACCTAAAAATCAAAATGTATGCTTGATCTCTTGAGGGGGCAGTATACTAGAATAATTCCTTCCACTTGAGCAATACTGGGGCATCTAAAAATTCATGAATTTTTTAATTTTTTAATTTGAACGACTGCATTGATTTGAAAAATGTCAATCTTTGAACCAATGTAACAAGTACCTTGATTCAAAGAGGGGAAAAATGTAGACACTTAAAATCATCTTGATTGATATTACACATCTAAATTCAATTACTAACATCATTTTCATCCTGATTTAACCCTTTTCAACTATTTAACTAAATAATCATAACTGTTTAATTAAATTTATCATTTTCTTCTATTAATTGAATAAACAACATTATTAGGTTAATTCACCCTTTCATACTAGTTTTTATCTTGTTTAATTAAACAATGTGAATTATTTAATTAAATTCCCTAAGTCCTCTCATTTGATTAAATGATCTGAATTATTTAATTAAATGTCATTAATTCCCCTAATTAATTAAATATTGTAATTCCTCTATCATGCACAATTAAATAATATTCTAATTATTTAATTGATTAATTTCTTTCATCCCTCCAATTTCTTCCACTTGCAAAGGAATATTCCCATGGAATATTCCTCCATTTTGAATTCAAACAATTTCCTTCTCAAATGGAAATATCTTGCACATTCCTCCTAAATTTTAGGATTTGTGTTTCCTCAAATCAATTTAAACCATTAATTAACTTGATCAATCCATGTCAACTTTCAATCTCCTCCATAAATTGAATTCTTGATCCATGCCAATTCCTCTCAATTTTCATCCATTGATTAAGAAAATTGATCTTGGCTATTGATTCATTCAATTTTCCTACAAATAGCCTTCATTTATTGAGCAAATCATCCACATTCATTGAGAGCACCTGTATTACAATCATTTTCATGGCAATCTTTATGAGCATTTAATCCATTTGCATCCATTTTAGCGAATTGTGCATCAATTTTCCATCAATTCTCCATTGGAACATCATCTTCAAGCTTGTTTCAATCAAGGGATTGGAAAAGGACTGACATTCCACATCAATTCAACACCAATCCCCCAATGAGATGAGGTTTTATGTATTTATTAGGTTTCCTTTACACATTTGATATTTTCATGGCTTCCTAGTTTAATATTTCAAGAATTTCATTGAGAACATGGCTTAATTAGTTAAATCTTGGTTTAATTCTAGTAATTTAATCATGTTTAGCTTAGTTCGTGATCATTTTCACATATTTATCCTTCCATATGACAAATATATACTCATATATATAAATGCATGATAAGTTTATATCCAAGTTGGAGAATATTTTCAATTTGTGAAATATCTATGCTCCTACACCTTAAAATCTCTTAGTATTATGACCTTTGGTTTATAAAGAGAACATAATGTCCTGTACTCAAGATACTTAATTTCAAATCAATAGATAATAATATTGTCTTTTGGTCAAAGATAAAATACTTATAAATTTCCAATAATAATAAAGACTTTATCTTCTCTATTATATTTTAGACCTTTCTTTGAATTTCTTAGAGATTCTTATCATCGAAAATGCAATATAAATTGCAATAATAATAATATAAAATGGCATTGTCATATTGGGTGGAAGAGATTGTTGGAAATAGGATGCCATTTAATTGCAATCCTAAACCTATTTCATGTATCTCCTAAGTCCTTGGAAAGTGTTCCCCAACACTAGGATTAGAAAGAGATTAAATTCGAATGAAATGAACATGTAAATTGACATTTGTAATTATTCTTAAATGATAGGAACATGTGGGGACACCCAAGAAGAGCTCCTACAAAATAGGAGCACATGGGGTACCCACATGGAAGGTGGAACCCACCTTGCTTAAGTTAACTATTTGGAGGATTGATAACACTTCAGTAATGCATGTTTAGATCCTACAAGTTAGGAATTGATATTTACATGAGTGGAATTCAGTTCAGTTTAGTTTAGTTTAGTTATGTTCAGTTATGGTTCAATTATCTTTAGTTGCATGTAGTTAGTTGGAGTTGAATGCTAGTTGATTTTAGTTGACTTGAGTTTCATGACTAATGACTTCAATTACATGAAAAATAACAGGTGGATACATTCAGTTAAGTGGGGATGATCAATCATGCATAATGTTTGCATGAACTGGTAGAGAGATATGTTTCAGTTAACTAAGATTGACTTGGACCCACCTTGGGCACCCAAATTGGCATCTTAAAGTTAACACCTTTTGCTGAGAAGATATTTACAAGGCTCAGTTAAGTGGGCCCATTCTTGGGCGCCAACTTTGAGGTGATGCTTGCAAGATATTTTCTTGACCAATGATCAGTTAAGTGTTCAGTTTGGGGCGCCTAAATTGAGGAGACTTTAGTTTTGACTTCATATTATAGTGTGGAACTCTACTTGCACAATCTAAGCATATATTTTTGAGAGGAGCTTTATGCTCTTGTATTTGATAACTCTTATGAGTTTACATGCTCATTAATTGTCTATTTATTGCAGCAATTGCATCAAATTTTATTGCAGGTTTTGCAGGTTGAGCTTGTGCATGTGTGAGGGTTTGAAGCATGGCATGGGATGTGTGGATTCATGCTTGATCACATGGAATGCATGGATAGCTTGTGCTGCAAAAAGTGTATGAGAGTTTTGTGCAAGTTATGAAGAAGGATTGTTGAAGGCAAGGAAGCATATCAATCTAGGATTGATACAATATTATTGTAATCTTGTTCTAAGGTTAAATAATATAAGCACTATTAATTCTAGTAGAGTTTTTTCCAAAAATGGTTTCTCCACGTATATGTTGTGTCACTTCTATCTTCTTGTCTCATTCTTCTACAATCTTCTGTCTCTTTCCACAATTGGTAAAGTTGATCTAAATAGATTAATCATACAAAAAGATTTGTGACAAAGAACACTTAATTAAATCTACAGTCGCATAGGTTTACAAGTTTTAAGCTACAATATTACCTCCATTTTTAGCACAAATACCATTTCCAAGTATTTTACAAGTCTTTACTAATTCGATTTATGATGTTTGTTTGTTTGGTAAAACTCAACTTAGAGAGTCTAAGCTTTTCCCTTAAGCTCTCCCTTATAATTAACCTTAAAATCTCATATATCTAGTTTGTTTAAAATAAATGTTTACTGGTGTGAGAACTCAACCTAACCAACTGGTTTTATAATTCTTATCATCCTTTATATTCTCTTATGAATGTGCATGAATAATCTAGAATATATGTATATATTTATACTTTTCCTTATGTGATTCCAAAACAACCACAAACTTGCATATTGCACTGGCTTAATTAAATTCAAAAATATAGATGAGCTTTTATCATATTAAAGAAGAGAAGAAAAGAATTTTTTTTCATGCTTAGAAAAGATTATCCTAGATTTGATATTGTTATATCTTGCTTTTAACTCAACAACTCAGACTTGAACTTTTTCTCTTTACAAACTCAACACACAATCTTAAACTTTTGCAATTGCAACTCCAACATTAGACAAACGAACTGTGTAAGATGAGCATCCAATCTGCTATGGTAGTCAAGCTATAGAAGGCATAATAATCATCAAACCATGGTGCCATGTGTTTACACATATGAAACTTCTTAAAACAAACATTATCTTTCCTCAAACCCCATGACTACATTATTTTGTTGATTGCATATTAAAAATTAGTTTGAAATTAGGAAGAGCCTCAAAGAATGGAATTATTTGCAAGAACATTGACATGCCTTCCAACCACCTTATACACTCATCGCCCAAGCCGTGAATGCCAAAATAATAGGTAAATGCTAAATATTTCCCATCACCACTTTTTGTGGCTTTAAATTAAACCCATAATTTGCAATAATCAACCACCTACGTGGCTTCACAATTAGTTTATTACTGCCCAAAACCAACGCTATAATATGGTGCTCACATTGCTTTTAAAATGCACTTCAAAAAGCCTTAAGAATTGGCTTAACCTCCATGGTTTAGGAGAGATAACTCTGCCATATTAATATGACTTTCAATATATATATATATATATATATATATATATATATATATATATATATATATATATATATATATATATATATATATATTTCATTATTCTTTTATCATCGTATACATATACATATGAATATACACAAATATTAAAGTATCTTATCTATATATATACATACATATATATGCATTAACTCATAATATATTTACATTATTATATACATTATATTTATTATTATTTTATATTAGATATAGTGGAATCAACAAACAAAGAGATACATGTTTTTACATATTAGGATAGAAACTATCACCCAGTACTATAGGGTGTTGTCATAATAGTGGTTTACAATTCCTGAGAGGAACGAATTTTAGTTGAAATCACATATTTTTAGAAAATATAATGATTTAAGCCTTAAAAAGTTCCATTTTAAGGATTCCAATTGAAGAGTGTTTGATCAAATCACCTTAGATCAAACCCCCTTGGATAGAACCTTGCTAGTTTTAAACCATACCTATAAATGTGTCTCCTTTACACCTATCAAAATGTTGATAAAAATCACTTTTGATTTAGATTTTGGAGGATCAAATGAATTCATTTAAAATTTATTTCAAATGATTATGGTATTCCTCAAAACAAGCTATCCAATGAATATAATTTTAATATGTTTTGGTTTTGTTATGTATTTGTTTTTAAGTTTTATTAAACATAGGTTTTTCATCAAAATGAATTTCTTTGTTCTTCACATGTGGAAAAATAGAAGATTATCAAAAAAAATTGAAAAATATGAGTGCACTAGATATTGAAGTCCTTGATCCAACAAAAAAATTAAATAAAATTTTGACATATACAAAAAGTTACGCTTATATAGTCGCTTGTGTCTAAATTGTAATTGCTTGACTTTGAAACTTGATTAAGGAAAAAATATTCAATAAAAAAACTATCTAACCAAGTGGAAGCACTAGATATCAGAGTTACAAATCTAAATTTGAAAGAATTAGAATTTTATCCTTCATGGAAAAGTCATGCGTTATACCTGTGTCACTTTTTAAAATGTTGTTTTGAAAAATCTATTTTGTGGGAGATGGAAAAAGAAGTGCAATTTGATTCCAAAAATTTTGAAAAAAATATTTTTAGAATCTACAGACAAAATTTGATGAGACTCTAGTTTGCACCATCTTCAAATTCCTCATAGTTTAGCTGCTATAGGTGCCGAAATGTGAAGATTTAGTTAAAAATAATAATTTCAGTGTCCAGTTTGGCCAAAAATTGTAAACCACTATTATGGGATCACCCTATATCAGGATTCCCCTTCTGAATTACATACCATGCTCCCCTTCCCAATTACATAGATCTTTAGCTATTTCTTACATCAAAATTACAAAAAGATTTACAATATATACCCAAAATACATACACCAGATTTACAAAAAGGACCATCATATTGTACTGTTTTACATACTATACTGGTATTCCCTTGACTAGCCTCTGGTTCACTTGTTTCTTGCTACTGATTTCATGCTAATCAAGACCCCTACTGCTTCTTGTTCTACTTGTGTGACTTCCTCCATCATGGTCATGTTGAAATGTGCCCTTTCCTTACTGATTTTTCCTTCCCCACTGAGCTCTTTATGAAATTCTTTAAGTGCATTTAGGAAGATCTCCACTCTAGGTTTCCCATCATGCCACATATGCCCATCTCTTTCCTCCTGAATATCAATGTCTATTGTCCTTTTTTCCAGGAATTTCAAAAAAAAATTCCTTTGAGATTTCTAGATGGTGATGTGAACCTGCACATCAACATTGTATACTACGAGTCTTTTGCAAGACTCAATAAGCATTCTTCTTTTCCCATTAAACATATCTTCATTATGAGCTTTCCAAATAGCCCATAGTATTTCAGTGGATAAGCACTTGACCAAAAGATAGAACATTCTTTATTCATTTTTTTATCAGCATCAAACAGAATTTTTGCAAGGCTAGGTATATTATCAATTCCCCACATATTCATATCATTACATAAGAGCTTCCATACTTCTTTAGCATAAATATAGTCAAAGAAAATATGTTTTATAGATTCAGGTACCCTGCAGAGATTACATATGTCAATTTCCTCATGTTTAATTTTGTAAGGGAGCCTCAAGAGTATTAACATCCATCTAAAGAAATATTTTTTAGGTTCTAGTTCTTTTTTCTAGTTCTTTTCAAAAATATTTTTCCATTTTTTATTGTTTAGATTAACATTCCAAACCTGACTGACATGCTTAGTGATGTTAACATGCTCAATTAGGGTGTCATAGATTTTTTTAGCATTAATTTTCTGGAGTTAAGTACCATTCTTCCATTGGTATTCAAGGTATTCTTGACTGTCAATTTCATCCTCCACTGGGAATTGCATGCTTTTACAAGCTTCTTTTAGCACTGTGTAGGTTCTCCAATTGCTTGGAGGAAGGTTAAATTATGCACTTAAGTCATTCCAACCTTTTAAGTTTCCATCCCTAAGTATATCATTGAAGTATTTGATACCTTTCTGACCCCATTCTTTAGCTAAGAAGCCTTGGATTAAGGATAGGGTTCTATCTTTATGTTCCAAATTCCACCAGACAGATCTGTGTCCCATAATGGTTCTATTCCCATCCTTGATGAAGATCATATTCTTTTTAACAGCCTCCCAAGCCTTCCAGATTGTTTTGAACACATTGGAGCCTATAGGGGATATAGGACGAGCATTGCTAAGAATATCACATAACGAGAGAAGTTTCCATGTTTTATCTTGTTTTGGAAGTGAGTTCATTACATTATGTCTTATGAGGACCTTCCAAGGCCTTTCCCCTTCCAAGGCACCCAATATCCATTTGGAGGCCAGGGCAATTCCTTGTGGCCTCAAATCCTTAAGACCTAATCCTCCCCTTGACTTGGCTATGGTGCACCACTCCCATTTTACAGAGTTCCTTTTCCTATTTCCTTTCCCATTAGACCACAAAAACTTCCTTATTTTCTTTTGAATCTCATTAATTTGATAACAACTAAAGAACCAAAATGAAGCAAAATAGATGGTATAGGAGGAAAGAATCTTTTGAAAATTTTGAAATCTTCGTGCCATGGATAGGTACTACTTGTTCCATTTATCTATTTTCTTTTCAATTTTCTCCTTAATCTAGATCCACATCTCTTTCAAATTGGGATCAAGGGCAAATGGGATGCCAAGGTATCTTACAAGCTTTTGTGGTCCACCACATTGCAAGTTGAACTTCTTTAGCCATTTTGGGGGGTATCTATCCATCCAAGCATGCATGGTTTGGCAAGTGCAATCTTTGCACCCAAAGCTTGACAAAAGATATTGAGTTTGTCCATTAGCTTAACCATGTTTTCCTCTTCTAACTTAATGAATAGGGTTGTGTCATCAACAAACTATATGTTGATGAGCTCATTATTGTCTGGGAGAATGATGCCTTTTACCACTAGAGAGGATCTACAGTCTCTTAGCAAGTAGTGTATTGCATTAGATGCTATAACAAAAAGAGTCAAGGCCAGGGGACATCCCTACCTTATGGACCTCTCTAGGGTGAGTATATTTATTATTTACAAAAGATATTTAAAATTAATTCAACTTGATGATTTAAGAGGATCTTTAATGATAGGGTTTTATTTTCCCTTAAGACACTTAACCTATCAAATTAGGTTTAAGAATTACCAACTTGATACTTGAACTGGCCTGATGAGGTTTTCAAATAACCTAAGTGTGTGTGTGCATCAACTCAGATAACAATACCAAATGATCCATATACCAACTCCTCTCTGGGGTGATACTCTCCCTCCCCCTTTGGAGGGAATGAACATTCCTGCATTCAACTTATAGCAACATTTACATAGTTATAATTACATATAAAACATAATCACAATATTGTTTAATCATCATATAATCATTCAAAATAAAATTCATCCCATTGCATATACATAAATTTCATTCAACCGTTAAATACCATAACGACATCATTATGCATTAAAACTATATTTAAACATAAAGGTTAAAGTAATTTGGTAAATCAACAATGGGGTGTAACAATTAGGACTTCATAGGCTTGCATTAAATTACATATGCTCTATTATTTGCTAACTAGTGTACATGTTTTAAAAGCTTGGAACCTCTATCAATAGTATTCTTGACAAGATCCAAGGCCTCACCATCTATTGGGTCAAGGTAACCTCCTCAATTCAATATTGTGAGTCATTAGGGGTGCTCAAGGTTGTCTTATTGGCTATTAGATTTGGGCAACCTTGACCCCCTTGATCCTAGGGTTTCTAAATTTTACATGCAACAATAGTGCTTGATTCTAATTATTTTCCTATTAATCCACCCAACTCCAAAAGTGCATCCACATCATCTTATTGACTAATATTTTTTTCTATGTTGTCATTTTGTTGATTTGTGTATCCTAATTGTCTAGTTTGTGTATAGTTTGGTGTAGTGTATTGTCAATTGTTAGTCCCAAATCTAGTGATCGTTGATTAATATTAGGTTAGTTGGAGATAGTCTTAAGAAGAAAAAAAATTGCATCTTGTTTTTAAATTAGTCATTTTTCTTATTTATGTATCCTAATTGTTTAGTTTATGTATAGTTTGG
Source organism: Sequoia sempervirens (assembly GCA_007258455.2). Lineage (NCBI taxonomy): Eukaryota > Viridiplantae > Streptophyta > Pinopsida > Cupressales > Cupressaceae > Sequoia > Sequoia sempervirens. Next base: position 43,642,017 of record VDFB02168118.1, read on the forward strand.
TCTAGTATATTGTCAATTTTTAGTCGCCACTCTAGTGATTGTTAATTAGTCTTAGACTAGCTAGAGATAGTCTAAAGAAAAAATATTTTTCATCTTGTATGCATACACAATCACACTTTTCAAAAAGAACCTTGTTAAGGTGCATCTTATTTTTTGGTTCATTCTACCATGTTGATAGATAATGAATTAGGAGTGAAAGATTGATCATGTGAGGCAATTTTTAAATTCATGATATCCTTAGGTGAACTAGGGCTAGAAAATATGTGATGAAAGAATGAGCCAAAATCATAAAAGAATTTTATACCATAAAACCATTACAAAGCTCTACCACTCAAATATAAAGTAAACTTACTAATGAATAAGATTTCATCATCTAAGTGTTCATAATTAGTAAGAATGATTTCACATATAAGGAAGCATTGGTAGGTCTATCATAATCATGTAACATTTCTTTGCTAAGGATCACAATTCATCATGCAATGTAGGATAAGACAATGAAGTATCAATCAAGGGCACATGGGAAGCTAATGGGTTGGCATAATGTGTAAGATATCATCATATGTGGTGAGATTATGCAATAAGATACCATATGTATTCATAGATCCAACATGAGATGTAGGAGAATGATCATCACTATATTCATCATTATGTATGGAAGAGAATTCATTCAAAGCACATAAAGTTATGGAAATTGGGTCATTATGATATGTAAGAGATGTATCATCACAAGAATACTAATTTCATGTATAGGTGTATCACATGACAAATCCTATCTTAGTGTGTCTCCATCATTATCAAGAGGCACAAGATCATCCTAAAATGCATGGATGAATGGTATAATCATCTCTAATAGAAGAGGATACACACTAACTAGGAGCAACCCACCAACTGAATAGTAGGAGATTGCCACTCAACTAGTTATCCAATTATATGAAAGAGGGAAAAAATAATGCATGGTAAAATAAATCCTCCAAATAAAACACATTTATATCCATAATGTAGAAAATCATAACAAGTATCAAGGTAGACGTGTCATATAATATGAAAGATAAAAACATGTCAAAATTTGAAATAAGTGCATGCAAATTAGCCAAGGAGCAAGATCTTAAAGGAACAAAAAATGGAGTATCCTAGGGTGGAAGGGTGTGAGAAATAGGTAAATCACTATGTTAATAAAAGTAAATAAGAAACTGAAAATCAAGCTCTAGGAAATCTACAAGTAGATGATAAATAAAAATAATGTTGAGTTTGGAAACCTTAAAATCAATCAAAATATGGCCCTAAGGTCAAACCCTAGGGGTTGGAAATATGGACATGTTCACCAAAAATGTAAAAGAAAATAAACTTTTCCTAGAGTGCTACCTAGATTAATTAATTAATACAATAATAAACAAACTAACTAAATCTAGATAATAGACTCAAGGGAATAGATATTTAAATATTTAAAATGTGTTAATTAATTGTGAAAAGTAAACGAGAGGTTTAAGGCAAGTTTAGATGTAGGAATGATAACATTAAATGAATCTACTAATACACTAAAACCAAAATATCTCTAGACTAGGAATGATAGATCTATGTCTTTACTTCAACTCAAGATCAAATAGTTGATGACCTTTGGAAGGATCATATATGTAGGTTTTAGTCATTTTTGGGAGCTACAAAAGTGATATAGTATAGTATGCACTCTTGGCTTTTGATTCACCCAATTTTCTTTGCTTCTTTGAATGTTAAGGATCGGTGGTGTTTAGAATCACCTAGTTGAGATTGTTAGATTACAGGGGTTGTGTTCTAGATCAACCCCCTTGTTAGGACTAACTTTATGGTCATGGAAATGATTGAGAACAACAAACTTCAACAAATTCAAATGCTCTAGGATGATGCGATGTAGAATTATATTATTTTATTTGCTTTAATGGGAGTGTTCTTATCATGCTTCTTTACATTGAATAATATTGGGAATTGATCAAATGATAAATGAATGTAATTGAATACCTTGAAATATAAGGACATAACAATAAATTATGCAAATGTGTGTTTAGTCGATTCATAACAACTTGTGAAATGGGTAGGAGAACCAAATTTGAGTTTTTATTTTGGAATTTTAGGGTTTAGCTATGTAGGTATGATATTGATGTCACACCCATGGAAACACCTTGGGACACATAGGTGCTCGAATTAAGGCAAAGATGGAATAATTGAAAATAAACACACAAATGGGTATAATAAATAGATAATCAAGATGAGTGTATCAAAATATGTATCTACATGGATAAATTAGTGATAAATATATGGGAATGTATATGAATCAAGAAGGGTAATGGTATGGGGATGAGCCCAACTTCACACAAGATTCCACAATTTGATGTAATTACATTAAGGCATCCTCTCAAAATGACACAAAACTAAATGGAAATTGACATAAGTGTAAAATTTTTACTATTGCATTGATATAAATCTATTAATTAATTAGAACATTAGATTTTTTTAATTATTAAAAATAAATATTACACTTGTCACTATTCTCATGTTTTATAATAAAATAATAATTAAGAAAATCATAGTATTATATTTAATTTATTATTAAAATAAGGTTGAAAATGGCATAAAGCTTTATACCAATTTCAAAAAATAAAATAAGTTAAGTACTTATCATTTTCTCATACTTTATAATAATCATGGTTATTATTTCCTCAAACTACACACAAAAACGGTAAGGCTCCAAATTTTTTAACTAATAATATTTAAAACAAGTTATATTTTTATCGTTTATATAAAAAAAAAAATCTTTTACTATTTCAACATTATTGAATAAATAATAATCAATTTTGAATGCTATAATTACCAGATTGCAATAAAGACTAATAAAATAACAAAATTGCATTGGCTCTTTTAAAGTCTTCTATCACACCTCAATTTTATTTAATAAGAAATGTTTGACTTGGAAACTAGCAATAGCCCCACCAATTATTTTTAATATTAGATTTTTAACCTATATTTGATTTATTTTTTTGTCTTCTAATTACCATTCAACTTTTAATTCATTCAAAGCATGTGTTGTTTATCATATATGAAAATTCTCATATATCATGACATAATTGAAAATTTTGGTATCTTTGTACTAATTTTTTTTAAAAATAGATATAATTAGTTTGATAGGTGAATTTTTATTTCAAGAAATAAGACGTCAAAAACATATGAATCATATTGTAATTTTAAACAATCATTCTTGTGGTCACTCTATTTTCAATTGTTTTGATGACCCAAAAATATTTTTAAATACATGTTCATAATTGCACAATTCAAAAAAATATTTTTAAATACATGTCCATACTCGCACAATTCAAACTTTTTGACATATGAACTATTAAGATAATGACTATTTTCTAAATGAGAGGACTTCCCAATAAGAAATATAAAATTTTAATGAAGGTACTATACAACATGGTCAAAGGAAAAAACCTCAAAATATAACTTGGTCAAAGTAAGAAAATCTATAATAACAATTGTCAAACCAATTCTAAGTAAATTAATTTTGAGAGCTTCTAAATAAGCATACACAGTTGAATCCAAAAGCTTCTCAAAAGTCAAAACTAATTGAATACCACAATTATAAATTTACAACTTACATGTACAAAATGTAAAAGAAGAATATAAAAGTGCAGGATATGCACTTTTATTCCTTACATCTGACTGCCAATGTAAAAGAAGAATATAAAAGTGCAGGGTATGCACTTTTTTTCCTTACATCTAAGTGCCAATCTCTCTTTAAATAATAGAATATGCAGAGTCCTGGCCATTAGTTATGTTGGCCTTAGACTAATCATTCTTGTTTTAATGTTATGTGGACCAAGGACTCAATGCTAAGTCATGTCTGTCATCAGCAACCTGCTTGGAGGTCTTAACACCTACTTATAATAATGTGTATGGAGCATGGGCAGAGATGGTGCAGATCCAAGTTAAAAACGTACCAGCATTAGATCTTCATATCGTGTACATAAAGATTTTTTTTTTTTGTTGGAGATATCTCGGAGGGGATCCCTTTTAGCTTAGAGCCAAGGTCTGAGGGGTATCCATTCCGCCCAAAATCTCCATATCGTGTACATAAAGAATTTGGAAAATAAATAAATAATAAAACATAAAAGAAGAGTTATATGCATAAAAATATCTTATATGACAGATCTGTCTATGAGAGGAGTTTATTATAAGTCACTCAAAGATAGTTATGGCTAGTTAGCCAACTATTTCTAACGTGTCATACAATTCGATCATTTTTAATGTACTTGGGTGGTTTCATTGGACCAACAAGCCCCCTGTTTGCGTAGGGCCTTAAAATTCATGTGAAGGTTACACGAGAGAGTTTGACCTCGAAATAAACTTATAAAAGAACAGAAAAAAAATTCTCTTATGTGACAGATTTGTCAAAAGTCGGTTCTTATTGTCACCCAAAAGATTTGATAATGTATTTAGGTCGGTTCTTATTGTCACCCATAAGATTTGATAATGTATTTACTTTTGTTAGCTAGCCAACTATTTCAAATGTGTCCCACAATTCTCTTTCTGAAGTGTCAGCTGATTCAATCATATTTCATGTGCATTTGGATTTTTTCAATAGGCCAAGAAGCCTTCTGTTTGCTAAGGCCAAAATAGTGATGTGAATGAGTACCGAGTAGAGTTTAACCTCAAAATAAGATAATAACAATAGCGAAGAAAAAGGTGTATATGGGTGCATCAAAATCTATGTAGTTGTGTCACATATGACAGATTTGTCAAAGGAGGATTCTATTATGGTCACTCAAAAGATTTGATAATGTCTTCATGGTAGTGAGCCAACTATAACTGATGTATCATACAATTCAATTATGTTCTGTATTTGGATGGCTTTCAATAGACCAACAAGCATCCCGTGTTCCTAGGACCTAAATATTCGAGTGAATGAGAATGACAGCAACACATTGCACATACCCACTGCCAATCTAGCCGATGTTAGGACAGACAATGATATCCAAAACAGCTTCATGACATGTGAGGTCTTTTGGACTCCCATGGAGGCAAGTCTATTATGCAATATCAAGCCCATTGTCAAAAGCTTATGGCTTACAAGGACTTTTAACATTCCCACAGACCAGCGCTCAATAATCATGTGGGGTAGAGAGGAGTATTATCTTTTAAGAATTGTAGGAGAGGGAGAATTGACCTAGAGCTTGAAAGACATGGCATGAATCAATTTAGAATTGTATGTTGTATAGAATAGGATAACCAAATGAGAAAACATACTAACATAAGATTGAACGGGTGCTTTTTTATTATACCAACCATATGCACATTTTTGTCAGAGAAAAATTACATGCATCTACAATATCCTTTCGCTTTGGATACACTCAAGAAGCTTTGGAAGGGAACTTTCTCCCAATCAGAAGAATTCTGCACCTAGAATATATTCGATTCCCTTGAACTGGTTATATCAGGCTCTAGTGTTACACAGGTATTATCTCATCAGTTAGTACAGGATCATAGGTTAAGAAACAATTTTCAGGGTCAAAAATGCTCTGGGAAGGTCCCTCGGTCATCTCTTGTCATCTATTCCATCAATTTCGCTTTCGGACTCATCAAATCCCCAAAAGTCATCATCATCTTCATCCATAATGGATTGTGGCATTTTCCAACTATCTGCTGTCTCATGATTTTGACCTTCGATCAATAACTGTAAGACCTGAAAGTAAAAGCCAAGCATCAATATTGTCAACTGTTTTAGAATTATTTGAAATAATGAATTAGGGTAACTGCAAGAGGTGTGTTAATAAGAAGTTGGATTTGTTAAGGCAAAAACCAAAGACCTCAATCATTGATGGACGCCAGATTGCTGAATTTCTTACACACAATGATGCAGTGAATACCATCCTTTGCATCTGATGAATGTCATATTGCCCTCGAAGTCGAGGATCTACAAGTTCATGAATGTTTCCGGACTCCAAAAGGGGTTTGGCCTGAAACAAACATAGCAGACTTTGGCATAAATATAAAAAATACTTCTTGGCAATTAGTTTTGTTTCATTTGGTCTATCTTTTTAATGTGTGTTTAACAAAGATGGATAAGGGGTCTATGAAAGACCATATTAATTGGATGTCCTTTAATTCAATTAAAGAAAAGCAATTTTTGATACATATCCATGGTTGCATTTTGAAACCTTTTTCCCCAATGCCAAAGCATAGCAGAAAATTGTCTTAGACATGTCATCAAAGAGTCAGCTTATGCCCTTCTTTACAACATGAAGTGGTTAAATAGACTTTGTTTTCTCTCTTTCGGGGGGAGGGAAGGGAAGCTTGGGCTTATTGATGGGTAGAATTTTATTTAGATAAATAATTTTACTCACCCAAGACACCAGATTTTTCTCTGAAGCATCAATAGGTCTACGACCTGAGATGATCTCAAGCAAAAGTACCCCAAATGCAAAAACATCAGTTTTCTCATCAACAATGCCATGCAGGAAATATTCCGGTGCCAAGTACCTGTTTAGGACATTTGAAAACATTGAACAAAAAACTTAAAAAGCAGACTAACAATTATAAGAACAGTATCACAAGAGTCCACTAAACAAGGAAAGAAGGAAATTTGCACACCCAAATGTTCCTTCAATTGGTGTGACAGAATGATGAGTCCATTGCCTTGGAAGCCATTTTGCTAAACCAAAATCTGATATCTGCACTAGCCCAACCACTGATGAAATTAAAAAAACAAAACCAGGTTTGCAACTTTCCCTATTATCTTCAATAAAATAAGTTAGTTAAAAGGAAGAAGTTCTTCATAAAGAAATACTTTTCAATTGAGATGATATGTTTGTCAGTGTCTTATTGAAAACCAAATAATTATAATTATAGCATGAAAATCCATAAACATAGAACATTCTAAGATACATGGAGAACTATCTTATACTTGATAAACTAAGTTACCGAGAGTTTTATGAGTTACACATTAAAGGAATCCCACATAGTTCTATTTAATTGCAGCCATGAATATGTGTTTGCTCACCTGTGGTTCAAAATCTGGCCCAAGCAAAACATTTGAAGCCTTTATGTCTCTGTGTATGATACGTCGCTGACAGCATTTGTGCAGATAATGCAACCCCCTTGCTGTTCCAATAGCTACCTTGTACCTGATTGACCATTCCAGTACTGAAGCCCTTGTGCCTGTTTTCAAATATATTTTTGAGATTTAGATCTATATTGCACTGTTTCTCTCCATACTTTGGGAATCAAACCAGAGTTTCATTGGTTGCCTTGAAAATGAGGAAAAACTCAAGAAGTGCTGAATGAGAAAATGTTTAAAAGAAAATGATTGAAAGTTTTTGTTCGTTAATTTCTATTCCTTCATTTTTGGAAGGGAAATTTAAGTAGGATTGTGTTCAGCAATAACTGTAACATTTAGATTGTTGCACGGTTAAATTGATAATTATTCAGCACTTTCTATCAGTCTCTCCTGCTCCACTGGACCGACTAATCATACAAGGAAAGTTAGTAGCCCCGAATCTTACAACTATTTTGAGACAATTAAGAAAGTTACCATGAAGAAGTGAAGCCAAGCTACCATTTGCATAGAAATGGAAGATGAGATGAAGTCCATTCTCAATGCAGCATCCGATTAATGAGGTTGCATTGGGATGGCACACGTGCCCAATGATTCCCAACTCTGTTAGAAACTCTTTCTCTTTCTGTTCATCAGTGTTTCCTTTTGCTAGTCTCTTAACTGCTATCATCTGCCCATCTGATAGGACTCCTTTGTACACCTCTGCATATCCACCTCTGCCCACCAAATTATCTACAAATCCAAGAATAGTAATAAGAATTCATCATTTTATATGCTGCAAGATTATTCACCAAGTAAAATTCATGTTCTTTTCTAATAACGTTTTCTGATAGTTGCTAAGTTATCAAAAACATCCCACAAGCATTACATATGTTTTAGGAAGGGCAGGGAAGATGAGTTAGCAACCAACCAAATTAGTAAAACTGTCTCGATAAACTTGTGTCAGTTATTTGAAGAAATAACATTCTGTGTTCACATTATAGATCACTGTCCTACCATTTCTTCATAAAATAAGAATACTGATAGTGGTTTAAGAAATAAGCATTGCCCTCTTTCTAGGTTTTGAAACCAAGAATTGTCTTACGTAGATATTTTCGCATTTGATTCTGGCCATAAGGCATTTATCCTATTCGATGAGCTCCTGCAACCAGTCTAAAAATTTTATATTTTTACAATCAATAACAGAGTACAGCCTCCTGCTTTCCTGCTGCGTGTTGAGTCAATGAGTCAAAAGTTTTGTCTTTCCAGGCCATTGACTTTTAAAAGAATAATAAAATTGATAAATTTCCTCCAATCAAACCTATAAGTTTTATGATTTCCATGCATTTGTGTCGAACATGACAGAGCCATAGTTCAGTCCCACAGAGTTTCATACTGCCTAATAGGGTTTCAGTCTAAATGGGATCTATAAATCCCAAATGGTATGTAAACAAAAGGGATAAGACAACTAGAGTTAAAAAATGAGTATAGAGTTCATTGTTTACATGAAGGTAAAAAAATCCTTTCAACTAGACCTTCTAAACCCCAAAACACCAAAACATCTAGAAGGTTATTGCAATTTGACAGACAATCAAAATAAATCCCCATAGTGCAGCTACTTTTCCTGCAAGGATCTGCAAGGATAACTACTCATGCCCATGGAGACAAACACATACATCCAGAGTGGATGCCTCTATATTTTATTATTTATGGAGTAAAAACATCTTAGGCTAATATGCTTCTACTTGGACTTCCTTCCGTGATTAGGTGTAATCTATGGGTCACCACAAGTGACTGGTCTATGATAAATGGCGTATCCCTTCTAACAAGATCCCTGAAGCTGAGATCTGATATTGAACATCCTAATAAGTGTGGGTTATCTATTGAGCCCTGCACCTCACTGTCTCTGAACCAAATAGTCATGGGATTGATCAGATGTACTGGTAATGCACTGGTAAACACCAAGGGCATAAAACATCCAGAAGTGCACCCTTCCTGCCATTGACTATCAAAAACCAGAAATTTCAATAGTTATGGTGATTTACAAGCAGTGACAACCACTCACTGGCATTGGGTGCAATCATGTAAATAGTTTTTTGACCTCTGATCGATCTTGGTAAAGCTTAAGCCTTAAATGCCTCAAGTCCAGATAGCAACAGTCTTGTGGTATTGAGGGAGTGATTGCCATGATGATGACCTGGTTTCAAACCTACCATCGCTAGGCTAATGCCTCGCACTAGTAGAATCATTATCATGAGAGAAGCATACTTTCAGATGATGGTCATTGTTTACATGCAGCAGCCACCCATAAGCAAAGGGTTCTTTAACATAGCCAAACAGATAACTTCATAGATATTTGAACATATACTCAAAAACCCAAAGTACCCAAACATATACTCAAAAACAGAAACCAAAATAGACATAGAAACAACTGATAAAGAATCTTCAACTGGTTTTGCTAAAATCCAAACGCCTAAACCATCTCGAGGGACACTGTCAAATTTGACACACCATCATTTAGAAACATCATTCATCATAGGAGGACAGGTTTACATGCAAGGATAATTGCTTGTACCCATTGGGAAAATTACGTTCACACTAGATGCCTCTACAGTTAAAGTATGTGAAACTCATCCTAGGAACACTCATCTGCTTCTAGTTGGAATTATCACCATGAAAAGTTCATTTCTGATAGCAAGGCTCCTTTACAGACAGAGATGGCTATCAAATATGTATCAGAGGGTCCAATGAATCCTATCAAATACATGGGTGATGGACATCTGGTTAGTCTCACTAAACATCATCTCTCGTGTCACAAAGCAGAATTCTCAAAAGGTTATGGCAATTTGGGTGGATTGATAGCTGCCCACTGGCATATAGTTCTAGCATTCTGACATGAGGCTTATCTTGGGCCTTGGCAAACTCTTAATGCAATCATGATGACCTGGGTTCAAACCTAACCTTAAGTGGCTCGCATTTAGGAGCCTCCTTATCATGGGATGAACATTCTTTCACAATATGGTGCATGTTTATATGCCAGAACCACCCAGAGGCATTGGGTTCTGTCACTATGATATGGCATTTAACTCTATAGAGATTTGAACCTCTACCTTTACCCAAGGCATATCTGCTTCAACTTCATTGAGTCATCTATGATAACAAGGCTGCTTTACAAATAGGAACACTCATTAAATAGTTATATAAACGTATCTACACGGCATGGACCTGTGGCTAGACATGTTAAACTTCAAATGCCTAAAACATTCAAAACTTCACTCTGCTCCCACATCACAAAGCAAAATTATTAATGGTTGTGGTAGTTTGCATACACTAATAGCCACCTATGGGGGGCATTGGTCCTACTAGAGAAACAGGTTTTTGGCTCAAGAGTCGAGACTAAGTATTGGAAAGTTTTAAATGCCTCTCACTCGAGCTGGCCATAGTAAGGGAGGAACTGTTTCCATCGTCATCACCTGGGAATCTCATTAGGCTAACACCTCTCATTTAAAACTAAAGGCCTCCTTATCATGGGAAAAGCATACCTTCAGAATGGTGATTCTATTCATACAGAAGTCAGCCATAGTCATTGGATTCAATAACAAACATAAAGATGCATCTATAACATAATGGAGTTTAAAACATATGGCTACTCAAGAATACCGGCCGATAGATGCTTTATGAGAATTTGAACCTATATCTGCTTCAAATTCATTTTTTATTTCAAGGCTGCTTTACAAATAAGAAGAGGCATTAAATAATCGCAGTGTCCTCTCACGTGCATGGGTTGTGGACTTGCTATTAGACTTGCTAAACATCAAATGCCTAGAACATTCAGAAGTGCAGTCTAATTTTACATTACAAATCAGATTCTCAATGGCCATGGTGCTTTACATACATTCATACCCACCCATTGGCATTGGGTTCTAGGATTCTAGCACACAATAGATTTCTGACCTGAAGCTAGTTGTGGTAAACTCTTAAATGCCTAATATAGGAGCCTCCTCACTACCATGACAGGAGGCATGCTTTCAAACAAGTAACAATGGTAGATGTCCATAGGCAGAAGCCACCCACAAGCATTAGATTTGATGATAGACATACATACATCTAGATAACCTGATGTCTTAAGACTATATCTACTCCAGAATGACCAAGCATATGCTGATAACCAGAAGGTTTTCAAACAAGTAACAATGGTAGATGTCCATAGGCAGAAGCCACCCACAAGCATTAGATTTGATGATAGACATACATACATCTAGATAACCTGATGTCTAGCCTATATCTACTCCAGAATGACCAAACATATGCTGATAACCAGAAGGGATACACGCACAGACACATGTATCCTATCACATTAATGAGTCATGGACCCCTGATTAGACATTGGTAAACTTCAAATATGTAAAACTTTCGGAAGGGTACTTTGCTGCTACATCACAAAGCAGGATTTCCTATGGCGCACATCTAGACAGCCAGATAACCTCATGAATCTTGAATCTATATGTATTCCAGAAATCTCAACCATAATATTACTAGTCTTTCAACAATGGTACTTCTTCATAAGTACCAGCCGCCCATAAGGATGAGGTTCTATCACAGACAGATACATGTGTAGATAATCTGCATAATATCATGAGTCTTTCAACAATGGTACTTCTTCATAAGTAGCAGCCATCCATAAGGATGAGGTTCTATCACCGACAGATACATGAGTAGATAATCTCATGAGTCTCAAATGGTTGAAGTTATATTTACTTCAAATGCAAGCATACAACCATGGTAGGAAAAAGCATACTATCAGAGAAAGGTACTAGATTACAGGTAGCCACCCATAAGCATTGGGCTCTCCGAGACAGGCATATACACACATATGACCTGTGTGTGTTGATCTTACATCTAGTCCATCTGGCCAAGCATATATCTATTCAAATACCTACACAATGCACACCAGCTTCTATGACAGAAATACACTCACATAGATAACCTCATGATTGTAAAGCCTATTATCTATCAGCTCCAAAGTGTTCAAGCCTGTGCTGCTAACTAGAAAAGATCCCTGGTATATATATAAACATGTTAGGTCTGTAATAGACATATATTCGCATTAATAGCATCATGATTGTTGAACCCATATCTACTTCGAAGATGACCAGGCATACCCTGTTAACCAGAAAGGATACAGATGCAAACGTGCACACACATATTTTTAATAGATAGATATATCCACATTAGTTCTAGGACAGGAATACACACAGGTAACCGCATGATTATTCAGTCCTCCTCCACTCCAAAAAAACATATGCCGATCACAACAGAGGATATATACATATATAAACACAGAAATATAGTTATACGCTCTGGATTTAGTGATATGCATTTCTAAACATAGATAACCTCAAGAATCTTGAGCCTATCCCCGCTCCAAAATGCTCAAGCATACTAGTATAGTAGGGAAAAGCATACTTTCAGACAATGATACTAGTCCATAGACAGCAGCCAGCCATATGCATTGAGTTCTCCGAAAGCACATAACCTTATGAGTATTGATCTTATATTTACTACTTAGACCAAGCATATGCTGTGAACAAGAAATTATGTGTATATACATGCACATTGGATTCTGTCACAGACAGGTACATACGCAAATAACATCGTGAGTGTCGAACCTGCATCTACTCCAGAATGCTCAAGCATATCCCCATGAGTTTTACCTGTTTTGGGCATATAAACACAAAAGAAACTGGAGTTCTACTGATCATTTTTGGCACATACCAGCATGAAAATTGTTGGTGGCGCCAGAGATTTCATCAAATGTAAAACACCTCCATGAAGGCTTCCAGAGAGGAGGTGGGATTGCAGGCATTGGAATTGGGATTTCATCAGCTGAAACATTGGCTTCTTCTTTGTCCTTGAGCTCCATGTATGAAGAAGAAGAAGAAGAAGAATCTTCATTATATTTAGCACGTCTAGAGAACAAGTTCTTCAAAGAGTAGTTATGGAGGAGAAGCCTCATGGTGATGTTTCTCCAGATGCCAGAACAATTGTTGTTAAAATCATGGGTTTCATCATGTGGGTTGCTGTTGCTGTGTTGTAATAGGGCCTTTTGAGAAAAAGAACGAAGAGATTTTGCTTTACGGCACAGATAGGATTCCTTCTTTCCCGGGTACTCTGTCATTAACAAACCCATTCGTTAGAACAGAGGTTTTTTTGTGTAATTCCTGTGGAACGCATCTCAGTGTAGTTTATGTAACGTTGGAGGCCGTCTCGAAGGGGGCGTCAAAGTCGTGGAATTATACCGTGTAAATTAGGAACGGGAACTTGGAGTTTGACGCCGCCTGAGATGACGGCGGCGGAAAAAGACTCGTGCTGACGTGTACAGGGTCTGTCCTTTTCAGTGGCTGTGTGGGACCTACAGCTGCCACTTCCGCCCGGGATATTGTGCCGTCGGCGGCATTCCCGTCAGACTGACACGTCAGCCACCTTGATGGGCCCCACTTTCTTGGAGACCTACTTTTCAGGTTTTGATAAAACTTGTCGTTTACTTGTTACTTTAGTTTTACTGCAATTGACTTTTGAAACGTGGGAGAAGATATGATTATGTGGGACACCACACTCACCTCTTGATGAGTCATTATTTGTTGCCATATGTGGATTAGTTATAAGAGTGGGTTATATTTCATCAACTATTCTAAATTTAACTCCTTTACTTACATCATGCAAGTATACTAGTGCTCTCTAATTAGGGCAACTTTACATC